>QXDT01000009.1:0-346054 GCA_003717175.1 Protomyces macrosporus | reverse complement strand
ACCCTAACCCTAACCCTAACCCTAACCCTAACCCTAACCCTAACCCTAACCCTAACCCTAACCCTAACCCTAACCCTAAGAGTTTATTAAGGCTCTGTAGTGACTGACATGAAAGAATCGACTGTCATCGAGGTTATCCCAGGTTGCGTGAGAATGCATCCTACTGTTGTACATGTGATGTACGGCCTTGCATATTGGCTCAACTTGACAATCACCTAAAGACAATATTGTGTTTGAGTACCGAGGTATGCTAAGAACAAGGTGTAATAGCACAAAGTGTCTCTTTGTCGCCACCAAGCCAAACAGGATTTCACTTAATCTAAAATTCTGATTGAGCTACAATCGTTAGACCTTGTGCAGAATAGCCTCGACTTTTCCACATCGGCACTGCTGCGTCTTTTGCTATAGACAGGCCCTTGATTTGGAAGTCTTACAATTCGAGCTCAGCAAGTTGCTTTCAGACGATGGCCAGGAGAAGGCTCACAAAGCTGAACGATCAAGCTGGGCTTCGCTACGCCTTCTGTACCGGACGCGATACAGATCATCGTCTCTCACAATATACCTTGATTATACAAGTACATGACGGACCAGTCCAAACACAAGGAGGGTACTCAATGCCCGCCGCCTTTGTTGCATCGCGTATCTTCGTTATGAATGAGCAATTACAAATGCAATTGAGCCGGTCTCCAAAATTCAATATACTGAAAACGCAAAAAGACGCAATCAACGACGCGCTAAGAGCTCGTTGGGAAAAAATTGCTCGGAACCAAGCCTCGTCGAGCATTGCGCAAGCCAACCACTTGCCCGAGCCACCATCCATCCTCACGCATTTCAACAATCGCCAGCGTGTCGCCTTGACCAAAGCCAATCTCTTCTGGTATTGTCGCTTGAAAGTCGTAAAGTGCCGTGGCAAAGCGCAAGATTTCAACGCCATCCGGTGTGTAGCGCGGTCGCGCAGCCGCAAGATCAGCAAAGCTTTTACTTCGTGTGCGATTAAGTGGGTGGTAGATTTGTCCAGCTGCAGGCGCCGCTTCGCGTCCGCCGGTATGATCATAGCGCGAGTCCATGTTGTAGCTAGCTTCGCGATCGCCACCGAATGATTGACGTTTGTCGCCGCGAGAATTGCTGCGAGAGACGCTTCTGACGGCGGAATCGTGCATATGAGACTGTGCGCGACTGGATGGGCGCTGCAACGGGTCGGGCGACGACCGCATGTACGCAAGCCGCTCGGCCTCAAATGTGCCTTGTGTGTAGGTGTGTCGCTTGTCGGGCGCGTTCGGCGCGTTCAAAGCAGGTTGTGGAGAAGGCGAGCGTCTCAGATCGCCTGGCGGACGGCTAAAGCCTGGCGACGGGCTGCGCTGCGATGCCGGCGCCGTAGTTGTTCCGTGCGGCGCGCCACTCCAGCGCCTTGAAAAGCTTTGCTCGACAGACCGCATCTCCTCTGCTGAATGGGCAGGCGGCGGCGCGACGAGACTATTGCGCTGATCTGCCCTGTAGTTAGCACGCGCTGGACCGACGTCGGATCCGGCCGGACTGACGGGCTCCGATAAGGACGGCACGCGTGTGTGCCGACGTTGAGGCTGACCATGGGGTGCAGCTTCAGGCGGATGTCGGCTTGTTGTGCTTGCATGGCTGCGCAATTTGAGATTTTCGAGCGCTTGGCCAATGGGATCTTGCTGGGTGCTGTAGACCGGCGCGCGGTAGCTGCCGTGGCTAGAGGCTTGACTGACGATGGAGCCTGTACCGGACGCTTCAGCCGGCATGCTAGCAGACGCACGGAGCGTGTTGCGTGATCGGCTCTTGGATGGCTTGAGCACGTCAAAGATGGAACTGCCGGTTCGCTGTGCTTTGAGAATCGGCGCGGTGCTCTTGTCGGATGATCTGTTTGACAAGACGCTATCCATGCGCTCGGCAATACTTTTGCGGCGGACAGGGCTTGCAGGTCTGCCGAGCAGTCGCTCGGTTGTAGACATACTAGCGGTTGGCGTGTGTTGGCCATTGGGCGGTATCGGCGAGTAGATGGAGGATGCCGCGATGCCGGTACTTTCAGAGGCATACGTGGCATTTGAGTCTGAGCGACAGAGCTGCGTGATGCCATCCAGTGGGTGTTGGTTGATGATTGGCCGCGCCTCGCCACCTTTGACGCCATTGCGGATGCTTGTCGACCGTTCGTGATTGAGGCCGTTGGGCAGCTCGACAAGCATGCGCTGCGGCAGGCGGCTAGCTGATGCCTGGCCGCGTTCAAACTTTGCAACAGAGAAGGCCACCTGCGCCGGCTGGTCATAGCCATCTTGGAAAGCCGTCACCTCTGGCGGATGCAGAATCTCCTTGCCCGTCTTCTTGTGCTCGACAAAGGCTTGAATGTCGGCTTGCGGATCGCATGACTCGAGAGAGACGCGGAGTCGCTCGCACGCTTCGTCATCCGAGACACACACTTGCGAGACAATATTGGCATAGGTCCATAATGCATTCTTTGTGCTGCCGAGCCGCTCGTCTTCCAAATCTTGAAACTTGTCGCACGCGTCGCGCCACTCTCTGACCCAGTTGGACACGGTTGATTGAAGATTGCGCGTTGCGTTGTCGTAGTCGGCTTGGCTGAGGTGAAGCGTCGATTGAAGCTTTTCCAGCTTTGCATTGTTGCGTTCGAGGTCGCGGCCGAGCAAGAGGTTTTGCTGCGCGAGGTAGCCGTTGACTTTAACGCAATCTGTTTCGTAACGTTCCTTTGAGCGCTTCACCTCGGCCTGCTGCTGTAGTTTGAGCCGGAAAACCTTTTCGACACTGCTTTGTGCTTGCTTGCGGCGCTCGCGTATGGTACTCGCCATGGTTGATATACATGCCCCGACTTCTTCTGAGAGTTGTCGCGCCGCCGCTGTATGACCGTCTGCTGTGCTCGTCGCCTCTTGCTTTAGGCTGTCGAGCGACGCGCGCATGCTGCCGGATTCGTGTTGACCGACTGCGAATTTGGCTAGCTTCTGCAGCCGTTTTGCATAGTCTTCCTCGATCGCGACGCGCTCTTTGAAGAATTGTTGCAGCTCTTCGTTGGTTGACTTTGCGTCCGACATGCGGCCTATGAGGGCCGTGACGCCGGAGTCATCGAAGCCCCTAGAGCGTTAGCTTTGCAGCGTCTTGGAAGGCACAACTCACCAAAAGTTGTTTGAGAATGCCATCTTGGCCATGTCGCGTGAAAAAGAGATGCACTTGGTATAAGAATGTGGTTTAAGCAGAAGACGCGCCTCTGGAAGTAGCCTTTGCCTCTCTTGTTGTTGTTTCTCTTCTCTGGTTTTTGGTCGTTGCGCTTTTTCCGATTCTGGCAATCTCGTGCGACATGATCCTTACTTAGATTACTTAGGACGTAGAATAGATGCGCTATACCAGATACTTGCTCAGGATAGCTAGTACAAGCAGGCAAGCAAGAGCACATCATACAGACATGCCCGTCGATACGACTCCAAGGCTCAGTGCTCTTCGCAAAAACATGCAGCAGCACGGCCTATCTCACTACATTGTTCCGAGCGAAGACGCCCACGCTTCCGAGTACACGGCCGCATGTGACGAACGGCGCGCCTACATCTCTGGCTTTGACGGCTCAGCGGGCTTGGCTATTATCGCTCAAAAGGGTGCCTATCTCTTTACAGATGGACGTTACTTTAATCAAGCAGCACAGCAACTTGACGCAAGTTGGACACTCATGAAGCAGGGCATGCCGGATGTGCCGACTTGGCAAGAGTTTCTGACCAAGGCCGCGTCCTCTGAGGTCCGAGTTGGCATTGATGCCGCATTGATCCCCTACAAGGAGGCACTGGGCTTGAAGAGCGCCATGGCTGCGAAAGGCGGCGATCTCGTCGGCTTGAGCGACAATTTGGTGGATGAAGTCTGGTCGGGCCGCAACTCGCCCTTGGCCAATCCGATCCTGGTACACCCCACCGAGCTTGCCGGTCGAAGCGTGCCCGATAAGTTGTCCGACTTGCGTAAAACGCTCAGCAAGCATGGCGCGTTGGCGATTGTCCTGACCTCGGTAGATGAAGTTGCTTGGCTCTTCAACTTGCGAGGATCGGATGTGCCATTCAATCCTGTCTTTTTCTGCTACGCGATCGTTACCCTCCACGAGTCGATGCTCTTCCTTCGCGATGCGCAAGCAAGTGAACAAGTCCGGCAAGCGCTGCCAGAAGAGACACACATCAAGCCCTATGAATTGATTCTCTCGGCCTGCAGAGATCTTGGGCAACTTCAAGGCAAAGTGTTTATCAGCGCACGCGGCTCTTGGGCCATTGCAACTGCCGTCGGTGACCATGTGGATGTCATTCGATCGCCTATTGCCGATGCAAAGTCCATCAAGAATGACGTGGAACTCGAGGGCATGCGGAACTGTCACATTCGAGACGGCGCAGCCTTGGCAGAATACTTACAAGAGCTCGGAGAGTTGGCCAAGTCTGGCAAAGCCATTGATGAGGTGGATGCGGCCACCATTCTTGAAAACAAGCGACGCGCACGGCCGCTGTTTGTTGGTCTGTCCTTTCCAAGTATGTCTCTTCTCTTTTGAACATGACTAACGACAGCCATCTCTAGCACAGGCGTAAATGGAGCCATTATTCACTACAAGCCAGAAAAGGAAACATGCGCAACCATTGACTGGTCTCAGATTTACCTCTGCGATTCTGGCGCACAGTACAAGGACGGGACGACCGATATCACACGCACTTGGCACTATGGTACGCCTACAGCCTTTGAAAAGCGGGCCTTTACGCTTGTGCTCAAAGGTCACATCGCCATTGCCTCGGCAACGTTCCCACGGGGCACGACGGGCTACACGCTTGATCCGCTCGCACGCCAATACCTCTGGGCCGAAGGGCTCGACTACTTTCACGGCACCTCCCATGGTGTAGGCTCGTACCTCAATGTTCACGAGGCGCCGCTTGGCATTGGCACCCGCATCACCTTCAATGAGGTTGCCTTTTCACCAGGCAACATTATTTCCAATGAGCCGGGCTTTTACAAAGACGGTGCATTTGGCATTCGAAGTAAGCCATGCTATGTGAGAACGTCGCTAACAAGCAGTTGAAAACATCATTGCATGCGTCAACAAGGATACGGCACATCGATTCGGCGACCGAGACTATCTCGGCTTTGAGACGATTTCGTTTGCGCCGTTGTGCCGCAATTTGATTGAGACGAGCTTGTTGTCTGAGCAGGAGCGGGCGTGGGTGAATGAGTATCATGGACAAGTATTCAAGCTGCTCAAGTCCGAGGTGCAGGAGCAGTCTCTTGCCTGGCTCGAGGGTGAGTGTGCGCCTCTAGATCGCTAGCAATGACTAGGTACCGCTGTGTGAGTGCCTAGGTAGGTAGGTAGGTAGGTAGGTACTTCCAGGTTGCATTCATCCTATTTCGAAGCACGTGCATTTCAGTTGGTGGACGCGGAGGTAGAGAGAGGACAGAGAGAGACCTAGAGAGAAGCGGACTGAGAGAACAAGCAAACGGACGAGACAGAGACACGCGCTCGTCAGCTACGCCAAGCAGTTCCTTTCCTGCATTCAGCTGCATTCAGCATCATCCACTAAAGAGGTCAACCGTATCTAGCCTCCGTGCAGCCCTCATTCGATGGGCACGTTAAAGGAAGACACGGATCGACTGATCCGGCAGTACAACACCGATGAAGGCGCTCAACGGACGCTTCGTAATGTACGCCTACCATTCCGTGTACACAGCAGACTGACTCTCTAGATGCTCGAGACTGCCCGGGCAGACGATTATAATCTCATCCTGAAGCAATTGACCAACACACACAGCCGCATCTTGGTCACGCCCACGGCGGCCTTGCCCAACACGCCGCTCGCGACACTCTTTGCACGCGAAGTGCAGCGGGCACTCGTCAATACATCAACGACCGAAGTCTTTGCCAAGGCCCTCTGCAGTCTCGATGGTGCCGATCAAGATTTGACCTTGACACATCTATGCCGCGTGTTTGAACTCAACGACGTCCAGGTCTGTCTTCTTGCCGTCTGCCTCATGAATTTTAGCAAAAATGTTGCTCTGCGCAATGAAAGTGTCGAGACCTTTGGCGCCAAGTATCAGCTGCTGTTGCGACATGTCGGCATCAAGAGTCATTCGGAAAGTATGCCGCCGAGCGAGATTGCTGTGCTTGCACGTCACCTGCTACTCAATCAAGGCTGCGCATCGACTCTCTCGCATGTACAAAAGTTTGTGATTGAGTACACACTCTTTCAACGCTACCAAGACGAGTTGCCGCAACCAGTGCAAGAATTCTTTGAAGATTACAATAATTTGCGAGCCACCGAAGACCAGAGCAAGTCGCTCGCTCAACTATTTGAAGAGACGCGTGGTGCGGCCACCTCCACCGTTACATCCGCCACGCAAATCCTCGTGCGTCGCAACATTGCGCACAATGCCGACCCAGAGAGCGAGATTGCCAACTTGCTCGTCGCCCTCATCAATTCACAGACGCATTCCGAGGCGTGGAACGGCGACATCCTTGGCCGCGTCGTGCAAATGCGTCTGCCTCATCTCGACTGGACGCGTGTCATCCAAAGCTTGGATCGAGCCGATCTGGCCGTCTCGACTGTCAGCGACTTTGCCATCATCATCAAGACGCTACGCGGTGCCGCCAACCAGGGCCAGCGCAGCTTGCCGGTTGAGCTCCTTTGGAGCGAGTGGCGTCATGCTGCGGCACAGGCAGCCATGATCAAACAGCTGGCCCAGTCTCCGCTTGAACTCTTCAATATGACCGACTACAGCGGGCCCACCGTGCTCTCTGCCAACGATTTTGTCTCTGCGCCACCGGCACTCAAAAATCTAGCCGCACAGCTCGAAATGTCGCCCTGGAACTCGCTGCAGCTGTTGCAAACAAGCCTGCGTCTGCTCGGCGTCGAGGAAGCATCTTCCGATGCCAAACAACTGCTCGAGCTTGCTGGCAAGTCAACACCCGAGCTCATCTTTCTCGGTTGCGTGCAGCTGCCTGAGCCTTGGGTCTCCCAGCAAGAACAGCTCACTGAAAAGGGCTTTGATGTCTTTTTTTCTGGCCAGCCAAACCATCAACTCGTCTTTTACCGGCTCTGGCAAGTCGAGCCTGAGTTCATGTGCCGCAAATTCATTGCCTACCACAACAAGGACTCGCTTGCCACTACGCGCATTCTCGATATTGCCCAAGATTTGCGCTTGCTCGATCAGCTACTCAATTTGCAGCCCTACGCGTTTAGTCTCGATCTTGCGTCGCTTGCTTCGAGGCGTGACCTGCTCGACATTGACAAATGGCTTGATCATCAGCTGTCTGTCGGTCAGGATGGTTTCATTGCCGCCTGTTTGCGCTTCCTTTCCTTCAAGGCTGAGGCAGAAAATATGCTGCAGCAGTCCGAGGGCAGTACGTTGCCGGTGACTGTTTCGTTGCGTGTCGAAACGGTCGCCGTGTTCCTCAAGGCGCTCATGAATAGCGCCATGTCAGCCGAGAACGGCGCCTTTCTCAAGCAAGTCCAGAGCTCGTGCCTGCAAGTCTATCCGCGATTGATGAATAGCACCAATGTCAATCGCGACCCGACCGACTCCAACAACTTTGCAAAAGATGTCGAAAAGGAAGTCGAATACTACTATGGCCGACTCTACGAAGGCGAGATGAGCATCGCACACTTCGTCGAGATGCTGCAGAGCTTGAAGCAGTCTGATGAAGCACGAGACCAAGACGTCTTTGCCTGCATGCTGCACAGTCTTTTCGACGAGTACCGATTCTTTGCCGATTATCCGGCAAGCGCGCTCAGCATTACGGCTATTCTCTTTGGGTGTCTTATTCAGAATCAGCTCTTGTCTTACATTCCGCTCGGCATTGCGCTGCGCTACATTCTCGACGCCGTTGCCTATGACGCCGACAACAACATGTTCAAATTTGGTGTCCAAGCACTCAACCACTTCAAGGAGCGCGTTCCGGAATGGCCTCAATACTGCCAGCAGATTTTGGCTATACCGAGCCTCAATGAGCACGAGCCGGCTTTGCTTGCTCAGATTCGCAACGGTCAGCGTTCAACCGACAATGGCTCGCGGCCGTCGCAGCCCGAGGCAGCTGCGCCGCAGACATCTGTCCAGCGTCCTGGCAAGGCAGTCTTTCGCTCACTGCGTGTCGAGGCTTTGCCACATGATCCTGCCTTTTACAGTGATCCGTCTGAGGACGTCTCTGACCGCATCTTGTTCAACATCAACAACATGTCGTTGACCAACTTGTCCGATAAGCTTGCCGAAGTCCACGCGGCCATGGAGGAAAAGTACTTTGTCTGGTTTGCCGAGCATCTCGTCTCGCAGCGTGCCGCCATCGAGCCAAACTATCACTCACTCTACATTCACTTCTTGGAAGGCATGAACAGTGAGGCACTGACCGAGCATGTCTTGTTGCAAACCATCGAGAGCATCTCTTTGCTGCTCAACTCAGAAAATACAGTCACCTCGACCGTCGAGCGCTCCAACCTCAAAAATCTCGGCGCTTGGCTCGGCGGCTTGACTTTGGCGCGCAATCGTCCTCTCAAGCACAAGGTCATCTCGCTCAAGGACTTACTGCTCGAAGGCTTCGACAGCGGCCGGCTCATTGTCGTCTTACCTTTTGTCTGCAGAATTCTCGAGCAGACGCCTGCCTCCAAAGTCTTCAAGCCGCCCAATCCGTGGTCGATGGGAATTTTAGCGCTGCTTGTTGAATTGTACGAGAATGCAGACATGAAGCTCAATCTCAAATTCGAGGTGGAGGTCTTGTGCAAGAAGCTCGAAGTAACCATGTCTGATGTGACGCCAAGCACGCTCTTGACGAACCGCCCAAACATTCCAGATGAGCAAGGAAGCTTCCAAGAAGAAGACGCACAGACGGTCGACTCGCGCGCCAACTCCAACCTTGCCTTTGAACAGAATGCCGCCTATGTCAATGCAGTGGTTGGAGACATGCCTGTGGTGATCCATCCCATCATTCAACAATCGCTCGGCATTCCCAATATGCGCAAGCTGATTCTGCTGGCCGTGGAGCGCGCCGTGCGCGACATTATCGGTCCCGTCGTTGAGCGCTCAGTCGCTATTGCCAGCATCTCCACTTCGCAGCTCATCTCCAAGGACTTTGCCATGGAAGCCGATATCGGCAAGCTCCGTCGCGCGGCACACACAATGAATCAAAATCTGGCCGGCAGCCTCGCGTTGATTACTTGTAAAGAGCTGCTGCGGGCTGCGCTTGCCATCAATATTCGCACGCTGCTTGGTCAAGCTGGTATCGACACGGCTGGTGCTCAAATTGAAGAGTATGTGACCCAGCTAGTGAATGACCACGTGGATGCCTCCTGCATGATTGTTGAAAAGGCTACTATGGAGCGCGCCTCGAGTGAAATTGACGAAGGACTCGCTGCCGGCTTCCAGGCGCGTCAGAAGCATCACGAACAACGCTCGACGCAGCCCTTTGTCGACGCGCATGCCCCACGTCATCAGTATTCCTTGCCGGATCCCTTGCGTCTTCGTCCAGAGGGTCTGACGATGGAACAGCTCTCGACCTACGATGACTTTGCACGGATCCCGCGCACTGCTCAGCAAGCTGCCGCCTACTACGCCAAGGAAGATTTGCGGCAAGCACAGCACGACCAACCATTCGGCTATCGCGGCGAGCAGCCACCTGCCGTTGCCTTTGAGCAAATCTTGTCGCTCATTGCCGAGGTCGAGGTGCTTGCTCGCGAGGCTGATGCGCCCACCTTGGCTGACGTTCCGGCCGACTCGCAATTGCCCAAGCTTTTGCAGCAGGTGCCGTTCCAAGTGAGTGCCATCTCCGGCGTTATGCGTGATGAGCGCACGCTCGTCTGTTCCCAAAAGGTGTGCCAGCTCTTGTTCAAAAGCACCTTTCATGACCTCGCCGCCGAATGTCTCACGTTCTTGCTCTCGAGCTTTATCGGCCTGTCCAACAAGACGCAGCGTGATGTTTCCATCTGGCTCGTTCATTCGGACGACCCGCGCAAGTACAACGCCAAGGTCATTCGTGCACTCATGCGGGCACAAATCATTTCGCCGGCAGAATTCGATGTCCAGCTTGCCAAACAAATTCACCTGAGGCAAACCGCGGCCATTGATTTTGCCATTGAGCTCATCAATTTGATTGACACCACCACAGGCCATTTCGCCACGCGCACTGATTTCACTGCCAGCTTGGACGCGTTGCAGGTATTGGCTAGAAGTGATAATGCCGCAAACGGTGCTGGAGACTTGCTTGCAATGCTCTCTGTGCCGCTCATCATTGGCGACGGCAGCGATGACTTGTTCAAGACCCAGCTTGAGGCGATCTTCAATGAGTGGGTGCACTTGGTAAATCACCCTTCTGCCAATGACCGCAATCAGCTTGCATTCCTTTTGCAGATGCAAAAGTCGGGCGTCTTGTCGAGCGATGAATCTTGTACGGCCTTTTTCCGTGCCGCTATTGAGCACAGCGTGGGTGTTGCGCAGCAAGTGTCGGTGGCAAGCGTCGATCCCCTGGCACACTATGTACCGCTGGATGCAGTCGCCAAGCTGACGGTGCTCATGATGAAATACCAAGTCAACGAGCGGATGCAAGAGGCGTGTGTCAACACTTTCCGTCGCATCATCAATCTTGCGACGATCGTCTTTGCTCACCAGCACGCAGTCAAGCCAACTCTCGATCAGCGCCCCATGTTTCGCTTCTTTTCGAGCCTCTTTAGCGAACTGCACAAGCATTCGGACGTTCTTGGTGCACTGTATGCAGAGTGCCTGTCGAGCTTGGCGGATGTGCTCATCGTCTTGCAGCCGGGCAACTTCCCAGCCTACGCATTTGCATGGACAGCACTCATTACACACCGCTTCTTCATGCCGCAGCTACTCAGTGTGCCAGATCAGGCTGGCTGGAAGCAGTACGCTGACATGATGGTGTCGCTTTTGCGTTTCGTCGGACCTTCGCTCGACAAGGCGGTGATGAGTGCCAGTGTCCGCGTGCTTTATCACGCCATTCTACGCCTCTTGCTCGTCTTGCTCAACGACTTTCCCAACTTGTTGACCAACAATCATCAAATCTTTTGCAATCAAATTCCTTCGCGCTGTGTTCAGCTGCGCAACCTGATTTTGAGCTCGTTCCCGCGCAAGATGCGTCTACCGGACCCGTTCTTGCCTGGCCTCAAGGTCGATCGTTTACCAGAGACGGCACTCTCGCCAGAAATCAACCTGGACCTCGAGCAAGTCTTGATTAGCGGCAAAGTCATGACGGCACTCAACAATTACATTTATTCTGGCAATCTCGGCGCCGTGCCCAAGGTGATCAAGGCCTTGACCAAGACAAAGCAAGACGGTCTCGACCCGGTCTTGCTCAATACGCTCGTCTTGCATTGCGCAGTCCAGGCGATTGGCAATGCGGATGCGCCGCCGACGTTTGATGTGCAGTCGCCCTGGGTGGCTTTGCTCAACGAGCTCTTTTCGCTCTCGGACCAGCAGGGTCGCTATCAGGTTTTGGGCGCCATTGCCAATCAGTTGCGTTATCCCAACAGCCACACCTACTTTTTCAGCTGCGTGTTGCTTTTGCTCTTTTCGAGCAGTAGCGAGCAGGACTATCTCGTCAAGGAGCAAATCACGCGCGTCTTGCTCGAGCGCCTCATTTGCAACCGGCCGCACCCTTGGGGTCTCCTCATCACGTTTACCGAGCTCCTCAAGAACTCAAAGTACAACTTTTGGTCGCTGCCTTTTATCCGCGTGAGCCCGGAGATTGAGAAGCTCTTCCAGAGCCTGTTTTCGCACATCAATCAAAACATCGAGGCATCTCCTCAGTAACGTTTGCACAGCATGGCGTTTTTTATATAGACTTATGATGAAGCACTGTATCTTATGTACTAAAATAGCAAGACAAGTTTTCAGTTTCTCGCCGTGTTTTTTCCTAGCCTTGTCATTTTTCAGCCGCGTCTGCTTGCATCAAGCCAGTCGGGATCAGCCGACAGAAGCTTGGCCACGTCTGCAATGCTGTGGACTTCTGTGTATGGCTCTGCAGACGACATGAACGGTGCTTCAGACAAATCCTGCTCGGCATCGTAGCGTAGCGAAATGGCCTGCCATCGCCACGTCTTGACCTCTTTGATGAAGTCTTGCACTGTCTGTAGATTACCCTCTGCAGCGATATAGCCAGGCCAGCCGACTTTAGCAACCACCTTGAGATGCGGCCCAGCTAGTGCTTGCAGATCTTTGCGTTTGCTGTCTGCAATGAGATGATGGCTCCAAAAGAGGATGCGTCTGCGTCGTGACGGTAGAGGCTCGGGCGCCTCTTCTGCCTTCGACTCGGGCACTTGCGCTTCATCAGCTGCCATACTAGCAGCAAGCTCCAAGATGGCCTGGTAAACCTCAAAGAGGACCATGTCGTCAGCAGGTATCTCATCCATGCTCGCCTTGATGGCAGCATTGAAGGCTTCGTGCCCGGACCGCGATTGAACGCCGACGATACGCATCGTCGGCCGGTCGTCCGGATAGCTAGCTGGTAGCGTGACAGCAAGACTGATTGCCTCCGTCACGCGTAGATTAAGCTGCAGCTCTTCGCCTGCACGCAGATGCGCTGTCTCGGCTGTTGGATCCTCTCTGTACGCCTGCCAGCGAGCTTGGCCTGCTTCATCTGCCCAACTCACGATACCATCATTATCATCTGGGTAGGTGTCACAAAGCAAGGCAATCTCTGTCCATGCGCTGGCCATTCCCTTTCCCTGGCTATATAAAGCCTATATTAAGTCTTGGTGGCCTGTGCGTCATGTGTGTGGGGAATGCGCCAAAGAGGAAGGTTCACCTGGGTAGGTAGAGCGCGCGTCAACAGATTGACCTACAGCAGGTAAACATAACAAGATGAGCAACACAATAGCAACGCAACATCGCATCCCATCACCTTGCGCTCTCCTGCTTTCACAATCTCCTGAGCGCAACCCTGACTCTCACACTCATTCAGGAGAACAGACGACGAACTTGAATCTCATCTACATCATCATCTCTGGCACGGAACGTAATCCAGCACAGGACCCTTCTTGAAAGGCTATACGCCTCCAAGCGCATTCTTGAATGAGTACTTCTGAAACAATGACAACGGTACTGCCTATTCCAACGCGCTCCGCATCGCTTCAGCCGCTCGAGCTCTTCACAGGCAAGCGCCAAGAACCGCGCTTTGGGCAGTATATCCTGGGCCAGACGCTTGGCGAAGGTACCGATTACCAGACCTCTCTCAAGGCCATCTGCTAATACTTTAACAGGCGAATTTGGCAAGGTGAAGCTAGGCTGGCTGGCTAAGCGCAAAGATAATGCCAACGACGTGCAAGTCGCCGTCAAGCTCATCCGGCGCGACTTTGTCGGCAACTCAAAGAGCAAACTCAGCAAGGTCGAGCGCGAAATCAACGTCTTGAAGCGTGTAAACCATCCCAATATCGTCAAGTGCTATGAAGTCGTCGAAACTGACAAGTACATTGGCATCGTGCTTGAATATGCATCAGGTGAGTTGTCACGGCTGACGAATACATGCTAATGCTAGGGGGCGAATTGTTTGAACACATCCTGGCGCATCGCTACCTCAAGGACGCAGCCGCCTGCAGACTCTTTGCACAGCTCGTGTCAGCCGTCCTCTACCTTCACGGACAAGGCATCGTCCATCGCGATCTCAAACTCGAAAACCTGTTGCTCGACCGGAATCGCAACATTGTCGTGACCGACTTTGGCTTTGCCAACACGTTTGATACCCGACAATCTTCCGACAGTTTTGCAGAGCAGGCGCATAATTATGCCAGTTCCAAGGGCCAAATCCGCGGCGACCTCATGAAGACAAGCTGCGGCAGCCCTTGCTATGCGGCACCGGAGCTCGTCGTCAGCGAAGGCCAGTACTGTGGCCGCAAAGTGGATGTCTGGAGCTGTGGCGTCATTCTCTACGCCATGCTCGCCGGCTACCTGCCCTTTGATGACGATCCAGCCAATCCTGAAGGCGACAATATTAATTTGCTCTACAAGTATATTGTCAGCACGCCCCTGACGTTTCCAGAGTACGTCTCGCCCTTGTCGCGCGACTTGCTTCGTTGCATCCTCGTTCCCGATCCAATTCAGCGTGCTTCCTTGCGCGACGTGGTTGCACACAATTGGCTACAGCCGCATGCGCGACTCGTCTTGGCTCTGCAATCGACAACCCAAACGACAGAGTCGCGCGGTGTATCGCAAGAAATGCTGCGCTCGGCTTCTGAACGGTCGCCGCAACGTGCCACGGGTCTACCAGTCGACAATCATCTCGTCTCGGCTGGGTTTGACAAGCATGATCGAATCGATGCAGCGGCACAAGCAATGCGCCCGCCAAGCAACGGACAAGAGGCTTCTTCAGACGGCACAAGCTCAAGTCCTGTCATCAAAAGTCATTCACGCAACCAGTCTGTCGCCTCGCAGGTGGCGACACTCGCTATCCCGGCTGGTCCGGGTCTAGCACGCAGTGCCAGTCATTCGGGCTCAAGACCCAGCCCAGGTCAAGCCAACTCGGTGCCGGGCGAGATGCCCGCCCAACTCGGCAAGGGTGTCGCCACCAAGTTGCCCGTGCCGCGTGGTAAACCCCGGCCAACCTCCTATCACCCGCAACACAAGGCTGGCTCTATGGATCCTGCAGGTACCAGTGATGCACGCATGTCGCTCGAGCAAGGTACTGCGCAGGCGCAGGCTCGTGTTGGATCGAGCGGCAGTGCCAACAGTCGGCATAGCTACGGCTCTTGGTCTCGCAACAGTGTCCACCTTGCCGTACCAACCGGTAGCTCGCCGAAATCAACAAAGACGAACGCACCGGGTGAAATCTACAGCAGTCCTCAAAAGCCGACCCGTGCCACAGAGTCGAAAGCAAGAGCTGCCTCGGCGGCGTTGCCTTCTGTGACGCAAGCTGTACCGCAACGCGCTCACAAGCGCAACGTCTCGTCCATTAGCAGCATGACCGCCGTGCTCGGTCGCCTCTGGCCACCTGATACGGTTCGCACCGGCCGCCGCGGCTCCTCAACCCTGGCCGATATCGGCGAAACGCCTGGCGCGCCCGCTGACGATCTCGAGGCGCAGACAGGTGCAACAGCAAGCAAGATTCCACGCTCGTCTACGTTTGGCATGTTGTCGAATCGACTCTCGCTGGGCGGCTATTTTGAGACGGACAAAACGCCGCGCAATGTATTGGGCGTGTCGAATGCGAGCAATATTCAGCAACAGCCGCGTCCGGCCCCTGTCCAAGAGGAGGGTGCTACATACAGTCCCGGTCACGCAAGCAAGGGTTCTTCAGCGAAAAAGTTCTTCAACCTCTTTGGCAAGAAGCGTTCACCGCGAGAGTCTTCACTAAGTCAAGTGTAAACGGGTTTCTTTAAAAACACTAGTACAACGCGCGTTGCTTCATCAAAAGCTATCCTGTCCTTTCGTAGTTCTGGCGATCTTTATCAAAACGCATGCTTAGCCCAATTTAATTGCTTCATTGTATTCGTGTCTTGCTTATGCGAAGGACTAAAAGTCGAGCAGCTTGGTGGCTTCGAGCAGGAGCTCGCCAACCATCTGCATGAGACCCTGTGCTTTTTGCAAGTCGCCTTCATAAAGCGCATCCCGCACACGCGGCAGAGCCCAATCTTCGTCTTGTCGCTCAAGCAAAGCACTCGGCCCGTATAGGCTATTCTCAAACCAAACCGTCCAGCGAGCATTTCGGATGAGCGCGCGTTGAAATGAGACAACTGCATAGTTCCAGTTGCTTCGGCCAACGGCAGCACCTGGCGTCTCGATACCTTGCGACTCGACAAGGGCCAGGTCCCAATCGGCCTTGAACAGATCAAACGCGTGCGTCCGTTCCTCGAGTATTTGAAACACCTTGACAAGGCTTTGGTCAATGGCCAAGGACGAATTGTGGGCCACATGCTGAGCAGATTGCTCCACTGACTGAACGGTCGCACGCAAGTCGATTGGCAAGAAGAGTTCGTCGACAATTTCGAGGACGAGGAGAGACAAGAGCTTGGCCAGCTTGGCTTGGTTGAGTGCACCTGGATCGACACGATCAATACACGCAGTCTGCCGAAGACATGCTTGCGAGGTGACGGCGTCAGCGTAGCCTATTTCGGCAGATGGTAAGCCTGCGCGTGCCGAAAAGCCAATTGCATTGGAGAAGTGCCGCGGCTCGGTCAAGACGGTGCCTGAATTGTCGAGATGCGCTACAGCCGTCAGAATGCCAGGATGCAACGAAGTGTGCGCGGCGATATCCAATTCGCCCGTGCCAGAAAGCGCATTGTCGAGATTGAGGTAGGCGATGCCCGTATAACGCAATGATTTGGTCTGGCTTTCGACCCACTCGGTGCTGCCAAGAAAGTTGGTTTCGGAACCCGCCCAAAAGGCAAAGACCAGATTGCGTCGCGGCATCCAGCTATGCTCTGAATTGAGCTTGGTAAAGACGCGCGCCACTTCAAGCAAGACGGCGGCGTTTGCAAGTGACATGGACGTGCCTACCACCAGCGTCTGCTCAGATTCGGTACCGTCGATCTCAGAAAGCGCGCTGTAAATGGGCATTTTTACATCTTCAGACATGTGGCTTGAGAGCATGACATGCGGCGCACTCGTATTGCCAGTCCACTGCGAACCAGGGAAGCCTGGTGTTGCCCAGTCATGCGTAACGTCAACACCGTGATTTTCGAGAGTGGCCAGGATGTGATGGGCCTCTTCCACAGATAGTGATTGAATCGGAACGTTGAGCAGCGCCGGCGCCTCGCCTCGTGCCAGCACTTTGACTGACTTGCCAGCTGCCACGCCCGGTGTCAGAGGATCTCCAGGTTGCACCCACGACAATGCGGCGTCGCCTCCAATCGCAGCGCCTGCTCCTTCTTGACCTTCTGTACCCGGTGAAACAGGCTGATACACAAGAATGCCGGCGACACCCAACTTGGCGACCCGCGCGAGCTGAGCTTGAAAGAAGATTTTTGGGTCACGTCGAATGAGTGCGATACTGCCCTGCAATTGTACATTTTGAGAAGCGAGAAAGGCCAAATCGGCTTCTTGAGCGAGATGCACATGGACAATGGGTCCCGTCGCGTCACCCGGGGCACTATGCGCAATCAAGGCTTCTCTTGGCACAGTATGCTCTTCATTTTGAAAGGTCCACGTTTGGGTGCCTGAATCTTGCAAGACATAGTGATCGACTAAGGCCGTCCGGCCCATACTGTAGCTAGCCAGCGTGTCTTGGATCCATCGCGCTAATGCCTCTGGCTCAGCTTCAAATGCAGACGGACCAAGAAGCGGCGCCATGGCTTGCGCATGCGCCATAATCTGGCTTGGCTCAACCTGTTTTTGTAGATATGCTCGCAGAGATCCTTCTTCATAGCGTTTCGCAGTCTTCAATCGAGGTATAGAGCTGCCGAAAAAGTAGAGCAGGGCCAGCACGATTGTGCCAATGATGGTGCCATAAATATACTGCAACACGGTGACATTGACGTACTTCGTCAGCGCTTGGTCCACCTGATTGACGCCGTGATGGAATTTGCGATAAGTGCGCACGACAAGCGGCTCTGCTGACGGTGCAGCAGGCGGCTCTTCAATCTCGAGCGACTCGATCGTCTCCCAGGCGACATCAGAATCTTCGGATGCAGGCCGGTGCGAGTCGCGCTGATGTGTTTCTTCCGCTTCAGCTTCGTCATCTTCTTCATCTTGCCTTGTACTATTGTTCGCCTGTCGTCTTGACTGTCGTGAAGCGTCCGCTCTACTACTGCTCGGTGAGTCCTCTGGATAGGTAGGTGGCGCTTCGTCTACTGGTATGAATTGGTGTCGCCGCTTCTCGTCGGATGGGAATGTTGCAGCATCGGGCATGGATATGAAGCTACAGTCTCAGATCATAAAGCGGTGACCTTGATGAGATCTGGTGGTGATGATTGAAGCAGGTACAAGGGTGTGCGTTGGTCAAAGTGTCTTGCTGCGCGCTGTGATGTCGTGGATGCGGCGCAGAATACTACAGTCTACAGAAGCACTATGACAACTGTTACTTGTACACAACACTGTACCTGTACACGACCTCAGTCAAACAGCGCTCGTCGTCAAACATGGCGCTTATAGTCTGACTGCCATCCTCGTCGCTCTTCTTCTCTCTGATCATTCCCTCCTACTCAAGCTGGAGAGTCGCGTCGATCCACCCGTTCGACTTTCATGCGGTTCAATGGCAGGCAATCGGCGGGCAGTACTGAGCAATGCAAGTCCGCAGACCTTGCACTAACCTCTACGACACATGCTGGGAAATGTGTCTGCGTCTTTATACGCCATCATGAGCTTGCCATTGGCGAAGAAATGCTGAGGAGTTCTCCGATTTCGAAGCGCTTGATGGGTACGTCAAGATGACCCACGGCAATGCTTGTCAGTTCTCGGCTACGATGTGCGCATGAAACGGCTGCAGACAACAGCCTATCACAGGGATACCTAGGTATGCATGTTGTGTGAACGATGCCAGCGTCAGCGGCGAACTTATGACGCGCACAAGAGACCAAACGCAGTATCGCCCGTGCAGGTGCCTTGCGTCCCCAGAGGCCTCACTCAAAAGCGTCGTGTTGCGCGCCTACAAGCAGATGCAGCACACAGCTTTCAAGCTTGCGCCAAGCTCTGTATACCGTCGGACCAATTGCTGTCACAAGTGCGCTGGCAATCAGCCACAGGTCTGCGTGCTGAGATGCAAGTCATTGTGGTGCTCATAGAGCAATGCACTGTTGCGGGTCTTGACTCCGCGATCTTTTCATCGGCATTCAAAGACCTCAGCAAATTGAGAAGCTGTGTACTTCGCCTTCCTGTGTGCTTGCAAGCTGGTGTTTTTGAACATATCAAACCTACTCTGGGGCACGCCGGCCAGTGGAGGGCTGGTCCTGCGTGTGGTCGCCTACGTGCGTCATGCGTTCGCCGCTTCAGTTCGCGGCAAGTCACCCAAAGAGCGTATCGTATCGCTTGGCATCCTGCCGCCCCAGTCTTGACAGGCGTAGGCGAAATAAGACGGTTCCCACTCGCTCACATGCACAGCTTTTGCATGGCGATCGAGCGCCTCGAGAGTCGTGCAAGACTTTGGTCTGTCGGAAACAGTGACAAAGCATGATTGCCGGTAATTTGATGCGCGACTCTTCACACACGCAATGTGGAAGCAGCACGAGAGCGAAATTTACGGTCTTTCATGCTCCAGTACTGCCAGATAGTCGAGCTTCATTGATGTCGACCATCGCCACCTCATCGACAGCAGCGACACGACTGAGTGGCACGATGAGATGAAATGGCCGTAGAAGAGGACAACGCCGACGGCGGTGGTGGCTAAGAGCGAGAACAGGTCGTTATAATTAGAAGCAGACGGTGCATGCACCAGCGTCTTCCAGATTTACGCAGAGATTGAACATGACTTGCGATCATACTTGTAGACATTGTTGCTCATCGACTGAGGAGTGATGTTTTTAATGTGAACCACCTGAATTTCTAGTAAGCTACGAAGACTCGAAGACGAGTGGCATCGATGGATGTCGCAACGACACAACTATTACATATCTCTATAAATGAAAAAAGCCAAAAACCATCGCTGTGGAAGGGAGAGAAGACACTTTTGGGGGTTGCAGATGCCAGAAAAAGAAAACAAGCGCAGGAACGCGAAAACGACAAGATTACCACATCTTTTGCGACTGAATCTGACTCTGAGCAAGCTGGGTCTGAATAGAATCGGTCGTAACGTTCTGATGCGAGTGAGAGGTATGGTATTTGAGGCCATTGAGGTTCTTGTAACGCTTACAGCAAAGCGTGCACTTGTACGGCTTGTTCTCGTAGTGAGGAATCAAGTCTGACTGCGTGGCACCGTCACCGGCGAGTGCAGCCGGGTTGGAAGCGCAGTTACCATGCATCTTGTGGTACTTGAGACCATTCTGGTTCTTGTAGGCCTTGTCGCAACCAGGGACTTGGCATTTGTAAGGCTTGTCGACGACGACAAGGTTCGAGGCTGGGTGCTCAATGACCTGGGGACCGACGGTCGTGGTGGGATAACCCGTCGTCTGACGTGCCTTTTTAAGCTGCGGCATGGGCATGTAGAGGTGTCCCTCGCCACCGAGCCAGTCAGCCGACGTAGAGGGCGGTCCAAACAAGAGCGGGTTGTCCAACTCGGTGTTGAAGTCGTGCGAGACAGACATGACGGGCGTACTCGGCGAGGACGAGTTGGGCGTCGACATGGGTGACTGCGTGGGTGTAAAGAAGTCTCGCGTGGCGATTGAGGGCGAGGACATGGAAGGCCGCCAGGCACGTTTGCGGGAGAAGGGGTCGTTCACTTCAAAGGCGACCTCGTCTTCATCGACCGCCTCAGTCTGGCCAAGGTGGCGTTGCATATCAAGCAAGGCCTTGCGCTTCATGGCTCCGAGATCGGGCCGGTTGGGGCGCGCAGAGCCAGCGTGTGGGTTGCTGAGGACCATGTTGTTGGTGAGCATCTGGTAGTCGTCCATCTTGACATGGTGGTCCTCGTAATGCTGCAGGAGGTCGTGCAGGTCAACAAGGACGAGGCCGCAGCAAGAAAAGTCCTTGCAGAAGTCAGCCTCAAGATGCGGGAGGTCAGTGTCGAGGCCGCCAGGGTAGCGGGCGCTCTCATCATGACTGATTGAATCGGTTAGTATGCTTATCGGAAAGTGGCAAGTCTCATTGACATACCCCTTGAACCAGTTTTGGCCTGCGGAAACGGAGAGCATGCCATTGTAGGAGTTTGAATAGGAGACGACGGACTCGCGGCGCCTGTTGAAACTAATAGGAGCTGGCATGATGGTGATATTGGTTGGGTATAAGGGGGGACTGGATGAGTGTGTCTTGTGATGTGGTCCCTCTCTATAGATGGGATCCAACTTTCTGTGAATATGTGAAAGGCCTTCGATGTGAAGCGGGCGGGACAAGGGTTATCTACTTGCCGCCTGTCGCCTGCCTGATGCCAGACTCGCTCACTGCCTCTTGCTGACAAGACTCCCGCCGCGCTCTCGAGTTGCGATCGCCCCTCCGGAATCCGCCCACATTCAATTCGCCTTCAATTCGCCTCCCTAAATTTCGCGAGGATGCTGAATCCGCCAACGCGCGCGCATGGCAAACAGAAGCTGTGACTGCCAATCAGCGCAGCCCAAATCAACAATCTCTCCTATTGGTCGCACGCTTCACTCGCAACTCAGCAGATGACGCAGACCCCCTGCCGCCTGGATGTGCCGCTTGCGAGCTGAGCGTCACATCGCTCGCATGCTTCATTGTCACCTTGTAAACCCCTGATGCGCAACGCTATGCAGCATCGCAATCGCTTGGTACTCTTGGCAGTTCTGGCAGAATTGCTACTATGCGAGACTCGATGCGACCGGATTTGACTACGAGGTGAAACACGTACGACTTCCGTAATCTGCGGCGGAGGGTTCCGGTCTGCCAATGGCAAGCTTGTGCCCACCGTCATTGTCGCACGATCGATGGGGATCTTCCGAATGTCATGATTCAGATTCATTAACACGCGTACGCGCACAAGAATTTCAAGACTTTGCTCTGATCGCTAGACGCTACACGCTCCGGACAGACCGTCAACTTGCGTCAAGGAGTCCGTCGCTTAAGCAATGTCGCCACCTGCGTCGACTAGCGTCTACGGAGGCCACGGTCGCTGTAAACGTCGTGTGCGCGTAAATTGTGTACCCTGACCCTGCCGGCCCTGTAAATGTTCATCCATCATTGATGTCAGATCCTTTAGATCAATATCGACGATTACATCGTACTTCGCCAGAGTCGCCACTGTGGCCCACTGGCGAGCACAGGGTTTCAACTTTCAATTGGTCGGCCCGATACGCACCAAGAACCTGGGCAAATTCTGGCGTCCGGCCTCCGCCGGTCGGCGATCCGCACAGGGAAAATGCCGGCTCAGCCGCACCATGGCGCAGCTCGCAACCGTTAAACCTTCCCAAGGTTGCGGCTGCCATTTCGAGCGTCATGCGACAGCTTTAGTCATATTATCGCTGGTGATGCGCCGAACGAGCATGTGATCGTAATGCCATTATTCAGCACTGCAGCTGCTGACAATAGCAACGCTAGTATTATCCGAACACTACAAGTGTAGTCTTGACTTTTGAGCCCTCTACGGGCGGCCATGTTATATTTACCGCGCGTACGGACATGCCGCTCTGCTCGTCCTCGTAAACAGATAGCGGCGCAGGGACTCGGTCTGCGCCACGAGGATGAATCGTCGACAATGAGCATTGAGCATCCACGCCGCGGCATCATTGCCTGGTCGTCGGACTAACCCTTCAGACGAATCTCTGTCACAAGAAAGCGATGAAGCTCGTATTTTGGCGTGAAATACGCCTCTGCCGCAAGTCACCCAAGAGTAACCACTTGCTCATACATTAAGGGCAACGAACACAGGCGTTCCCGACTCACAATTTTATAGCTATATAGTCGTGACTGGTGACTCTTGACTGGATCTCAAGGGTGGGCTTCCTCTTTGCGGGAGTCGAGCTAGCAGTGCAGGCTGTGACTCGTCGGCGATGTCGATCTGCAAAGGTTGTCCATCTCAATGACGATCCTGCCGGAGAGATGCATCCCACTGTCTCACTACGACCCAAATGTTACGACTCACGAGTCGGAGTCAGGACTGCCCAAATGTCTGGTGCCAGACTGACGGCACCTCAGCACGCACGTCTGAAATCCACTCGGCTTCCCCTAGCCATGTGAAGCCAGTGAGGTGTCAACCATGTTGCCAGGCGGTGCAAGTCTGAATTACGACTGAGCTTCATGACTCTCGTGATCAGGTACGCAGTGAGATGAGTACTTGGCGCGACTGTATCTGTACATGTGTATTGAAACATAGCGCAAGCCGCAGCTGGGGTTGCCCTTGACGATATCAAGCAACTCGTATCGGCGTGTTGAGAGAGCAGGACGAGGAAGTCATGTGCTAATTCGAGGACATTGACCTCCAGCGAGCCGTGAGTGAAGAATGAGCATCTTGGCAACATTCATCTCGTTCGGAGCCGCGGAAGTTGCTAAAGGCAGGCCACTGGTTGAGATCGCAATGAGGCCTAGGGGCCATCTGCAAGGCATCTCTCGACGTTACGTTGCACGCAAGAGAGAAGCAAGCAATCTGGGGCGTTCATGGCGCCGATGCGGACCAGTGTCCTTGCGATCAGCATCTCATGAAGATACATGCGTGGTAGTTGAACGTAGTATAGGCAAAGCGCGTTTTCCAGTCGTCAGCCTTCGCGCTCGTGTCTGAAGCGAAGGTTTATCAAGTGAGACTCAGACGATAGCATGCCTCATGCCAGCGAGACATTCTGTAAGTATTACTTGCCAGGCTTTAGCTGAAGAGCCGATATTGAGGTTCATTGCAAGTGACCCGTAGATAGCGCTAGCCCAGAGTTTGTCAGGCGTCATCCTGAATGCCAAGCGCAACGACACGCACCTTGCAATTGCAATCACGCCAGACAATTGCAACAACTCGACACGCATCAACTTCTGCTCAATTGAGACTGAAAAGCAGACTGCAAGATGACTCTCTACTACGCGTAAGCCCCGTTCATCTCAATGCATGCTGACCCTGCAGACTCGTCTTTGGCCTTCTCGTCATGGAGATGGGCATGTTTTGCGTACTCGTGCTGCCTCTTCCCTTCAAGCTACGTCGATCGCTGTTTGTGTTCATCAACACATCGCCCATCGTCGCCAAACTACAGTATGGCCTGAAAATTACCTTCATCTTTATTCTCGTGCTCTTTGTCGACTCGGTCAACCGCGTCTTCAAAGTCAGCGATGACGCACAGGCTCGCTCCACCATCGACGTCAGCATGCGCGAGCAGTACCGATCCGATGTCCAGGCCCGCAAGTTTTACTCGCAGCGCAACATGTACCTCACCGGCTTTACGCTCTTCCTCTCGCTGTATGTCTCATCTAGTCTGGCTGGTCAAGCAGCTAACATTAGCATTCTGAATCGCGTCTTTGTGCTCGCGAACGAGAACCTCCGTCTACAAGACTTGAACGACAATCAGGCCACCAAGAGCGATGCCGCCATCAAGAGCAAAGCCTATCTCGAAGAGATTGTCGAGCTCAAGGCCAAGCTCAAGAAGCGCGACGCCGACTTTGACGAGCTTGCCGAGAAGCACAAGATTGCTACCGCCACGGGCGACTCCAAGAAAAGTGCTTAAAAAATGAGACGACTGTAGGCGGTTGCCGCAGCGGCCGCTAGAATGCTGACGCCAATGAGTTTGAATGGCAAAGTTAGGTTGCGTGCAAACTTGATTTCTATTCCAATGCAACCCACACCTTCATGCTGTATCGTGACTGTTTGCGTGTCTAGATTCGTCGTGATGCGGCACTGTTCTCGTGGCGAGACCTTGATGCGTTCAATGCGCAAATACTTGGGCACGAAAATCTCTGTGAGTCTCGACATGGGATCTTTGGCTTCTGTCGTTTCATAAGAGAGCTTGTACAGGCCTTGATCTGCGCAGTACTCTGCCTGTAGCGGTCTGCCGGCCACTTTGAATGCATGTGGACGGATCCAGCCTTCCTTTGCACGGGCCCCTTCATAAAGTCCAGAGCCTGCTCGATCTGCTTCGCAATAAACGCTGAAGCATTCGCCATTCCAGAGATCGCCGCCACCGCGAAAGGACCGATTTTCAGGCGTATAGTTCCAAAGCGTGTAGCTTAGCAGATTGCGCTCCATGGCAGTGCACATGACATCCAGCATGTCTGCCTGACTGCGATACGATCCCCGTTTCTTTTGATAGTGATGATTCATGTCAAAGGGGATGCCCGTCTCGCCAATGAGTCGCGGCACGTTCCTGGGTGCATCCTGAAAGAGCCAGGCGTATTGCTTTGTATAATTATCGGCTGCCTGACGCTTGCCAAAGTAGGTGTGGGCCAGCAGGTTGCGCGACCCTTGTGCTAGCTGCTGCACATTCATCGTGACATGTCGTGACCAGCGCTTCTCAAAGAGTGCTTGTAAATCATACCAGTGGGGCGCAAAGCAGATGCGCTCAGACGAGGCATGCAGCAAGCCCTTGTTGTGAATATTTGGGACAGGCTCGATAAAGGTGAATGCACGAGGCAAGACCCTTTTGATGGCTTGGTCCACTTGCTCCAGGAACGGCTTGTACATGTCTTGCACAAAGTCAATTACTTGCCCCTGTCTGGCGTGACCCGATGGAAACTTTGTAAAGTAAGCTGGATCATACTCGGGCTTGTCGTCATTTGCAAGTCTCCAAATGCCATGATCACGCCAGATGTCCTTGATTCCCTCTTTCCAAATTCGTACCTTGTCGCCATTGACCAAACGCGTGCTGCTCTGTCTCGTCGGTACCGGCCAAGACTTTGTAAAGTGCGGCACTTCAACAGCATGCCCATCAGCCAGCATCATGCTTTGGATACCAGAGGGCACATCACCTAGATGCAGATGAACGTCTTCATTGAACTTGTCGAGCGAGACGAGGCCAATAAAACCGGCATGCGGTTCATTCATGACATCAAAGCCGACAACGCCCTGGATCTGGGCGATCCGCTCTGCAAGCACAGAGACTGCTTGTACAAAGTGTCGTCGGAGATAGAGGGCCACGGCTTCGTTTCCTACCTTGAAGTTGGGCGCAAAGACTTCACCGGCAAAAAAGAGCGTAAACATGTGGTTGACGGCAAACTTGGTGTAATTAGTCGCCCATAGTGTACCAGGCTCAGCGTAGCTCTCGTGCTTTGGCTGTTGCAAAAGAGCGGCACCTGTTGCATGCATTTCCGCCAGATTGGCATCCAGGCCTGCCACTTCGAGCGTCCAGAGAGGGGCGCCACTGCCGCCCGTAAATCTGCTCCAGCAATCTTGGTGCATATCGATCAGAATGAGCAGGCCGAGATCGCTTGCTTGCTGAAGCACGTCTGTGACATACCTCAAGTACGCTTCGTCATACTCGTCCGGTTTATTTGGCTCAATCGCCTCCCAGACAATGACAAACCGAATCATGGTCAGACCCCAAGCTTTGAGACGTAGCCAGTGCTCTTTTGCTTCTTCTGCAGGAAACGGTCGGCCGACAAAAGTGAAAGACTTTGACCAGAAGGCCTTGTCATATGGATCAATACAGCGAGGCGCATCCGGTCCGCTGGGCAGTTTTGACGCGCCAGAGACATTGATCCCTCGAAGAAGAAGCGTTCGACCATACTGGTCAGCAAAGAAGGGGCCATAATGAGAGCCTTCAAGACGTTCTATGTAGGAGAAAGAAGCAGCTTCGTGCTCCTGAGCACTGTCAGCCATGATACAAGTGCATGCGTAGCGAAAGATTCTGAGTTGGCTGCATCGTCGAGTTGTGGTAAAATTGGCTAGACGTGCCACGCACACTTCTATCAATTACATCGTGTATCAGCACGACGACACTACAGACTCTAGTTGTTCAACATCCTTGACAGTCAGACCCGAGATCTTCCCTTGGAAGCGTGTGCCGCGACCACCGCCCTTGATTGCAGGGACAGCCTGCTTCGCTTGGTCACTCACCGCCTTGAGCTTGCCCTCATCATTGCATGCAATCAAAATGGGCCCTCCTGAAGCCTTATTGCCAGCGAGCAACATGCAAATTCCGGGAAAGTCCTTTGGCAAGGTATTCAGCAAGCTGTTGAGAAATTCGACATCAGCAGACTCGCGGTAGAGGAAGGTTCTGCCAGTCTCTTGTAGTTCCTTGAGCATTCGCGCGCTTTCGGTCGTCACAACTTCGGCCTTGAGACCCTTTTCCCGTTTGAGCGCGTCTCGCAGCTGCGATTGTAAAAGTGTGACCTTGTCTGTCATGTCCATTGCCTGACAACTGAGCTGGGCGCCGAGCGAGCGCGCTTGTGTATGGTACTCGCCCAGCATCTTGCGACAGCGATCACCACAGATAAAGTGGATGCGAAAGTTTGTACCACGAATGCCAGAGGTGTGTAGAATCGTGATGGCATTGAGCTCTGCAGTGCTTCGCACATGCGTGCCACAGCACGGGTTTTGGTCAATGCCGCCAATCGAGACAATCCGGACGACACCGGCCGAGGCGTCATAGTCATCTGGCAGATTGTCTGGCTTCTCGTTCGTCTCATGCACTGTGATGGGCAAATTTTCACGAATGATGGTATTGCACTTGTCTTCGACCCAGTGCAGGTCCTTCGGTAATGAGGCCACCTCGACATAGCACAGTTCTGGTGTCATGCTCCAGGCCAGGGTTGGAATCTCGAGCATGTCCAATACAGCGGAAACAAGATGCTGACCCGAATGCTGCTGCGTGTGATCCCAGCGTCGCGGCCAGTCAAGATCAATATTGACCTCTTCGCCAATAGTCAAAGGCTTGGCCGTAAAGTGGATCGCTTGTAGACCGCGTCGCATCACGCGACTGACGCGAACACTATCGGACGATGTGACCAAGGCTCCAGTGTCATAAGGCTGGCCGCCTCCTTCAGGAAACAAGATTGTGTCTAACAATTGCACTTCGTAAGCTTCATCGCCCTTGGCTTTTTTGAGCTTGTCACATTGGCAGACGGTTGTAGTAAGCTTTGTAGCATAGGTATCGTGTTGACAAGCGAGGTTGCCGACAATCTTTCGACTGTCTATGGAGAGCGCCTGCGTAGCTTGCTCTAACTGTTCGACAGTCATTGCGGGAGAGTGCTAGTATTTGTCGCAAGAGTCTGCCTCGGCCACTCTTGCAATTGTTGACCCAGGTCGGAATCTATTTTGTCGAGTCAGATGGTGCGACTGCAACCGACAGCTCCTCCATCCTAGATTTGGGGGCAAGTACAGACATTAAGCTATTGAAGGGGCAGTGCGTGCACTGGCGTACAATCTCACAGAGACAGCCTTGCGCGACGGCAAGAAGCTCAAGAG
The DNA here is from genome assembly GCA_003717175.1 of Protomyces macrosporus. Taxonomy (NCBI): domain Eukaryota; kingdom Fungi; phylum Ascomycota; class Taphrinomycetes; order Taphrinales; family Protomycetaceae; genus Protomyces; species Protomyces macrosporus. The sequence goes on along the minus strand of QXDT01000009.1, from coordinate 318,243 downwards.
TGGTAAACGTGCTACAAGGATGCCTTTGACATCTGCTCTTTGAGTACTTTGACCAGTACACTCCGTCTAACGTTCCTTCCGCCTCTGAGACGAGTCGACGGCTGCGATGGCCCAGAATTCATACCCAGCCTTTGTGCCAGCTCGCGCGTTCCGTGTCTTGCGCTCTCCAAAGCCTTCAGTGGCAAACGTCCGCTCCCAACCGAGGTCGACTCAAAGGCACCAAAAAAGGGCGGCAACACAGAGTACAGACGAAAGTCACTGTCCTCATCATCACTCCTTTCCTTCTCAATTTTGAGCGTCTTTGCAAGACCGGTCTGGAAGAAGGCATCGAGCGAGGTACAATCCAAAGTGTCTTCGCAATACTGTTTGAACTTGAGGGCTCCTTCGTGACTCAAGGCATAGGCACTGATGCCACTCGGTCGTCTTTTGTTAGCGGTTGCTGATAGACAAGCAAGCTTACTTGGATCCCTGGACAAATCGCTTGTTGTGCGTTTCCTTTGTCTGTGAGATACGCTGAATGTAGGTATAGATAAATGGCGAGATGCCATAGTCGCCGTCGTTGAGTGTCGCATTGAAGGAAGGCATGGTATAGTCTGTGAAGCGTATAATGCGTTCTTCCTCCATGGCTTCGCCCTCGAGTGCCATGAGTATTGCATCCCAGTACGGATTTAGATAGGGATCATGTGGTGATTCCCATTCTGCTTTTTCAATACCCTCATAATCAACTTGAATGAGATTGTGGAAGCTGGCGGCCAAAGTGCCAGTCTGCACCCGGACGAGCGCGTCCCAGTCTGTATTGTGGTCGAGAATGATGACTGACGGCCAGTCTTCCTGAATCATGAGCTGCCAGGCTGCAACATGCGCTGCCATCCGTAACAATGCTTGCTTCTCTGCAGCTGAAGAAAATTTGAATGCGTGGGGCTTCTCCGTAAGACTGGGTAAATGTGTTAGCAAAAGCCCAGAGGCTGCCGCCATGGCGTCGAGGGTCGTTTTCAAATCGGGTCCGCCATTCGCCTGCAGGTCAGTTTGAATGAACAAAGCTGTCGGATCTGCCTACGCCAAGCACAAGAATTCGCGAAAAGCCTAGCGTGTCATTCATGGGTCCTGGTTGCCGCATAGGATGTGAGGCTGGAGACTTGAGGTCGGCAACCCAAACATCCTTGACGACGCTGTACGACACGCCCTTGGTCTGTGTTGGGCGCTTGGTCAAGTGTGGTCTGAGGCGGTACAGAACGAGCAGGCCGAGAAGGAGGAACAAGAGTCGGCGCCAGGCAGAGGTCGGCGGAGTGAGCTTTTTGAGTCGCCACTGCGCATGCGTCGCTGCATCAGTCTTCCAAATCTTCTTCATGGGTCTTCAGACGGGCGCCAGACAGGATGTGTGTCGATGAAACGACGGCGTGGCATGTCGGCGGCGATCTGCCAGTCTTTTTTGTGTGTATTTTGGCTAACCCCTGAATGTTTCGAGTTTCGCAAGATGCAAATAAAGGGAATGAGATTGACCTACGACATGCTATCGCTCTAGCAGATTGTAGACATGGATACATGCTTGGACTAGTATGCATACTTGGGACCGCCGGAAACGGAAGGTATTTGCCACTAAAGTTAGTCAAATCGCCCTCAGTTGAAAAGAAACATACGTCGATGTCCTGAGTCGGCACCTTGATGTCACAAGTCTTGCAGTGGATACAATTTTGGCTGTTGATGTTGAACTTGACACCGAGCGGCGCATCCGGTGCTTCATTGTATTCATACACGCCAGCCGGGCAGAAACGTGTCTCGATGCCTTGGAAACGCGGGAAGGCTTCTTGCGTGTGCTTTTCCCAATCCTTGACTTGCAGGTGTACTGGAATGTTTTCTTCATGATAGGTACCTGTCCGGGCCAAGTTGGTCAACAAGTCAAAGCTCAGCACGCCATCTGGCTTTGGGTAAACGATTTTTTCACAGCTCTCGGCAGATTGTGTAGCGCCGGCATCGGTACCGGGGTGTTTAAGCGTCCAGGGTGCTCTGCCGCGCAGCAAGATGGTGTCAAGACCCGAGTAAAGGATACCGCCCCAATTGCCGAGTACATTGTGGAAGGAAGGTCGAATGTTGCGCACCTCGTGCAGCTCATCATAAATCCAAGAATTCTTCAAGTTCTCCTCATAGGCCGTCAACTCAACGGCGCCCTCTACCTCTTGCTCAAACGACGCAAACACCGCTTCAGCAGCAAGCATGCCAGACTTCATGGCGGTGTGCGTACCTTTAATCTTGGGTACATTGACGAATCCAGCCGAACAGCCAATCAAGGCGCCACCAGGGAACGTCAACTTTGGCAAGGACTGTAGGCCGCCTTCATTCAGTGCGCGTGCACCGTAAGAGAGACACTTGCCACCTTGCAAGACCGAGGCGTAATGCGGGTGATGCTTCATGCGTTGAAACTCCATATAAGGGTTCAGCCATGGATTTGGGTAGTCCAAGCCAACGACGAGTCCGATCGAGACGAGATTATCGCCATAGTGATACATCCATCCACCGCCATAGGTATCATTCTTCAAGGGAAAGCCAAGTGAATGGCTCACTTCACCCAAACGGAATTGCGCGTCCGGGACTTCCCAGACTTCCTTGAGACCCAAGCCATACGTCTGCGGCTGCGCATCCTTGCGCAAATCAAACTGCTTGACCAGTTTTTTCGTCAAGCTGCCATGGGCACCTTCAGCAAATAACGTCTGTCGCGCCGTAAACGCCATGCCACGTTCAAAGTCATCCGTCGGTTTGCCATCACGGCCCATACCCAAATCACTGGTCGCCACGCCACGGACACTGCCATCGGCGGCATAAAGGATATCCGCACCGCCGAAGCCTGGATAGAGTTCGATACCGAGTGCTTCGGCCTTTTCCGCCAACCACCGCACGACGCTACTAAGTTCAACAATGTAGTTGCCTTGATTATGCATCTGAGGGGGTGCCGGAATCGGGATGGTCATGTCTTCTGTCAGAAACCGCATCTTGTCGCCGGCGACGGGTGTCATGTTGGCAGGCTTGTCATCGGATTGTAACCAACCTGGCAAGAGCTCATCGAGCGCACGCGTCTCAATGACGGCGCCCGAGAGGATATGCGCGCCGAGATCCGGTGCTTTCTCGAGAACCATGACGCGATACTCTTTGCCAGCTTCATCGGCGAGTTGCTTGAATCTAGAAGTCAGCATAGTCTCAATCAATCTTCTACCAAGAGGCGTACCGAATTGCGGCACAGAGACCAGCAGGTCCGCCACCGACGATACACAAGTCGACTTCATCTTCCGTCCGTTCGCCCATCGAGTCTGGGTCAAAAGCCTCGTCGACGGCAGCGAAGCGTTTGAATGCTGTGATGGAGAAGTAAGCGGCCTGACGGGGTGCCAAACGCGCTGCAGGTGTCCGCATAGGTCGTGCGAGACGGACGAGGGTCTGTCTGAGCAACATGGTTGAATCTATTGATGTTTAGGTTGGTGGTCCAGCTGGTAGCTAGCGCTGCTTGCCGTGGCGGTGGATTGCGGAGAGAAAAAGCAAAACAGGAAGACTGCAGGATCAGGATGGGTCAGCAGAATCAATCACATGTCAAGGAGACAAGTAGGCAGGAGATAGTGGTACAATCGTAGCTTCATTCGTATGAGAAGGTATGAGAAGGGAGGGAGAGATATAGAATGAGGAGGGAAAGGCAGAGAAACACGGAAAGGAAGACATGAAACCTGGACCTGGTCTCGTCTGCTTACTCATAAGCCGAGAGCAAGTCATCCAATTCACTCAACGTCACCTCTTCCGGCGACCTGACAGAACCTTCACCCGCTTCTGCCATCTGCAAGTACCGCAAAGGTCCCATACCGCCGCTTGTGCTGGTCGACAAGACACCCTGTGAGAGCGAAGGCACACCATGCACGTCGCCAACCTCCGCCTCTTCGTCCGACTGCTGCGGCGAGATGAATGGTGAAGGCGGCAACGCAATATTGACACCACCACGACTTGCAGCAGCAGTCGCAGCAGTACGTTGCTTGTCTGCCAAAAGCATGCGTTCACGTAGTAAAGGAGAAGGAGGTTGTGACGCCGCCGGTGTCTGTACCGTCTCTTTCGCTTCATCAATGGACAGTGAAAAAGCCAGCTCTGGTGAAGGAGAGCGAAGGTGTCTTGTAGAAAGGGCGCTGAGAGCATGCGGGCTGGCAGGCGGACTGCTGTGATGACCCGTACCGCCATGCATGTCGCCAGCTTGACGTAAAGGACCGGCAAACGGTCCAAGTCCATCATTGGCGTCTGGTTCAGAGAGGTCAGAGGTGTCGCTCGGGTCGAGTGCCGTGACTTGACTTGCAGAAGACGCTGCTGTATTCGGACGCTTCGTCGACGTCGCTGTGGAATGTGTCGCTGCTGCCGCTGACACGCGACTACCAGCACGTTTATGCGTCGGTCGCGCAACATTTGCAGCAGGCTGCGGCAACGCTTGCTGCTGCTGCTGCTGCTGTGAGAAGGCAACTTGTTTGGGACTTGGCAAAGGTGAAGCGTCTGCCAAGTGATAGAGTGTCTTGCGAGGGAATTGTGGATCGGCCGCTTTCGCCATGGCAGGTGGACGTCCTGCCGCCGTTGAGCGTTTGAAATGACCCCGAATAGCGGCATCGATCGTTGTCGAGGGTGTACTGCCATTCAAGACCACCTTGTTTTCTGCCAGCATGCCCTCTGCAATCTGACGAGAACAGCAGGCGCCTTCATGAGCGTGGCGACGGAGATAATCGACGATCCCTAGGAAGGTGGCGTCTTCCTCACCATCTTGCATCAAAGTCTCTGCACGTTCTGGCGACGCTGGCGGTGTATAGAGGTCGCGCTTGGTCGGTTGTAGCTTGAGGCGTTTAGCAGCTAGACTGTCTGAGGCTGGTGAGGAACGTTTGGGTGCGTGTCGACGGGTGTTGTAGGTCGAGTTGACTGCCATGGTGGCTTGGCTGTGATTTGCCCCTTCTTCCCAGTTGTCCTTGGTCTCCTACTGCCTTTTGCAATTGTTTCGTCCTTGGTTATGTTTGGTATTTCTGATGCGATGTGATGTGATGTGATGTGATGGATGTGGTGGTGTTGAGGAAGGAAGCGGGAGGGGGAGAGAAAAGAGAATTGAACTTGAAGAATTGAAGAACTGAAAGAGGCCAAAACTCGAACTGCGCACGGGACAAGACATGTGAAACAAGGCTAGGAAGAGGGGATAGAGGGATAGAGAGAAAGAGGAAGAAAGCCAGTCTTTTCGTTTGTATCTATTGACCATATTCCTTCATTCGTAAGTGGTAATCCGATAACTTATGTGACTGCCAACATCTCTCCACTTTTATTCGCCGAGCAACCGACCACGAGCAACACAAGACTACCTAGGTAGACAAGACACGCACAAGTTTGAGGCTAGCAAGATGGCAGATGACCTCGTCGCATCCGCCGTCACCTTCCTTCAAGACCCCAAAGTCGCAGATGCACCTCTCGCCAAACGCATCGCCTTTCTCGAATCAAAAGGTCTTTCGCCGCAACAGGTGCAACAGGCTCTACAACGCGCCCAAGAGCAGCAAGCCGTGCCAAGCAATGAACAGACTGGCTATGCACCTGCTCGGCCGCCGACGCTGCCTTATGCGTCGTATGCGCAAGGTGGTCAGCAGCAGCAACAGGCGTTGATGGCGCCACCTCCTCTGCCACAACGCGATTGGCGCGATTGGTTCATCATGGCTGTTGTGTCTGGTGGATTCTCTTGGGCAGTCTATCAAACTGCAAAACGCTACGTCTTGCCGCTCGTTCAGCCGCCGAATGTCAGTCAATTGGAAGACGACAAGACGGCGCTCGCTGCACAATTTGATCAAGTGCAAGAGATGTTGACGATGTTGCAAGCCGATGCCGCTGAACAAAAACAACAGCTGGCAGATCAAAAGACCCAAGTCGACAAGTGTCTTTCTACTGTGACAGAAACCGTCGACGAGGTCCGTGACAAGACAGCCAGACGTGAAACCGATATCCGACGATTAGGCCTCGAACTCGACGAGATTCGTGCGTTGATTCCGAAAGCGCTCGAAGGCGTTAAGCAAGCACAGACAGATTCGCTCAACGAGTTGAATAACGAGTTGCGATCGCTCAAGACGTTGTTGCAGAATCGGACCAAGGCACAGGGTGGTTACATACCGGCGCCGGCACCTGCTCAGGCTCCTGCCGCTTCTGCTCCAGCCACCTTGGCCGGCAAGGCGCCCATGACGTCTGTCAAGTCGCCATCACAAGCGTCCATCGACGGTACAGCATCTACAACAGCCTCTGCGCGACCTCTCAATGATACCCTCTCGCGCTTCACATCCGGGAATGCAGCCGGCAGCGGTGGTATCCCAGCCTGGCAACTCTCGGCGCCAGAACCAGCACAGGCGTCTGCCTCGAAAGAAGCGAGTACATAGTCCCGTAGCATTGTTCATTCAATCGTATTCATGAGCTATGTCTATACTTGAGAAGGACTAATACCGTGTTTCTTCCGTCTTTGTGTGAACGCCAAGCCCACTCATCGAGGTCGCCGCCGTTTCATCACTTGGTGCAGGACTATGCCGACCGCCTTGTCTATTACCACGTCGGCCGCCACGCGAACGCCGACGCTCGCCGCGATCCTCATCAAAGGCAAAGAACCCCGCAGTTGATTGTGAACTCGACGGGGCACGTTGCATTTCACGACCACCGCTTCCCGTCACCGAGTATGGTAAATGACGTGGGAAACCTTCCGTGACATCCACCTTGACGTCGCTCTCTTCTTCGCTTGCACTGTCACTTGCGCTTGCATTTGCATTGGCCAGGGGCCGGCCTTTGCCTTGATCCCAATCACGTTTGCCATACGCTCGTTGTTGCCCGCCAGACAGACGCTCAGACGGCGTCCAAAGACCCAGCACGATCCATGTACCGAGCGTGACAGCCAACGCAGAGCCATAAAACAAGCCTGAAAAGAACAAGAATGACAGCAGCCTGAATCGCACAAGCACCCAGACAAGCCCTGAGAATTGCGCCTCAAACTTGAGGACACAGCCAAGCGATTGAAGTTGTGTAGCTGTTGTCGTGTTGATGCGGAGATGCGCATAGGCAGGACTTGCCAGCCAGCGTGATTCAAAGGCAAAGCCATCAAGTAAGGGTACCTGGATACGTTCGACTTCTTGACGGAGACCCGTCAAGACGAGTCCCAAGCCAGCCACATCAGACACTTGTCGCACAAGCGGTGAGTGATAACGCAAGATGGCCGGCCGGGCCGCCGAGACGAGCGGCTCCTCGTCAGAACCAACGAGCGACAAGCCTACCATAAAATTGCCAAGCGCTCGATTCACTTCGCTCGTCGGTACAAGTAATTCGACCGAGACACGATACGCCTGTCCCGTTGCAAGGCCATCCTGAGAAAACGCCAGGGCCGCCGACGCCGTCGTCGGCTCGCCTTGTGCGTACTGCAAGTGAATTGGCATCGAAACGCCGGCTGAGGGGACATATTGATTGTAAAAGACAAAATACGCAACACAGCTGACAAAGGCAAGTACAATAGCGGTCGCGGTGACCATGGAGGCATTGAGAACGCCGCGGCCGACTTGGCCGAGGTCAGGGACGAGTGGCGTGAGGGGATCGACGTCGTCTCTGTCGCTGAGCGAGGTGGAGCGGCTATGCGTGGACACCATGACGCGTGGCTCTTCGGGCTAGGGTGTAACTTGTCCTTTGAGACGATGGTGCTCGTCTGACAGCTGCTGCGCTATCGCTGGAAGCCATGGCTTGCATGTGCTTGGGCCGGGGCAAGTGACGTCGGGTGTCTAGGGTTAGGGTAGACCGAGACGCGACCATCAAAGGCACAAGCTCAGGCTTACGAAACCTTAACCTCTCCATCGTTTATATCTGATCGCTACTACAAAGCTACTGCTTAAAGCTATCGAGAAAGCTCCAAGATGCGCCAGAGACTCGCAAAAGTCCTCGCAAGCCTGACAGGCCCCGTCACTGAACAAGCGCAGCGCTCATTTCTCCAAGATCTCAAAATCTCCTTCCGCCAACGCATTCAGCACGAGGCGGCACCTGTTGCGCATGTCGTTGATCGTCATCTTCAGTCTGTCTTGCAAGCAAGACCGTCGCGCGTGCGTTTGCCGTCGCCTACTGTCGTGCAGAGCGGCGATGTGCAGGATTTAGCACGACGCCACTTTATTGAGGGAACGCTGACACCGGCCCTTGTCCGCTCCTTGCTTTCAGCTGCCACAACCCATGAGCAACTCTTACATATTCAGCGTTGGGCGCTACGGGCAGGTCCAGCGACTGACATTGAGCGTCATCCAGATCTAGCGGCGAAATTGGCAGGCAAGTTATTGACGCTTGGTCTGCATGCTGAAGCGGCACCCTTGATTACGCGTCATGCAAAAGCGTTTCTCGCTGATTCAGCGCATCACGCGCTTATTCTGTTTTATGCAGCCGAGCGGAATGGACTGCAAGAAGCCCTCTCTTGGCAAACACAGCTCGAGACGGAGCCTCGCTATCGACGTGGTATCTGGCGCACCTTGCTACGTGCTGCCGTACGTCAAAATCAGCTTGATTCGGTGCGCGTATGTCTGGCAGCCGATGCTGGTTGTGCGTTTGGTCAGGAGACTGGCTTGGCAAAGTGGTTATGTGCGCGAGAGGCACCGGGTGAGGCTTTTTCTGTGCTCCAACGCGCTGACCCGCAACGCGCCAAGGAAGCGGCTGTGGGGTTGGCGATTGCACAACAACTCGTGCAAGGGACAGGCGATTCCCTTGTACTCTGTCGACAGGTGCTTAATTGGACAGAGGGGCTCTATGTATTGAGTGTGCAAGAGGCACTTAAGCGGGTGGAGCGGGAGCTGGATCAGAAGCTGCCCCCGCCACCACCGCCGGGCTCTTCACAAAAGCGGCAGAGAGAAGGTGCCCCTTTACCGAGCATGGCTCCTGTTGTATCACTCTCTTGAGTCTTGACCCTTTCTAGGTGACTCCTGACTCCTGACTCCTGTAGATTGCGCATGACTCCTCCTGACGCTTTGAATTCTAACGGCTGCAGATCACGTGATTTCTCTTTCGCGCCACGAACAGCAAACTTGCCCAGCTCAGGTGATGCTTGGAACTTGGAAGAGAGAGAGAAGAGAGTCAGAGAGAGAGTGTGAGTCTCTGAAAGAACAAGAGAGCAAGAAGAACCCCCATCGAACACCTCACTCTCCAACCCCCCATTCCCACCCTTGACAGACGCCTTCATCTGCCGTGATTGCAGAGACAGAAGTACACGTCTCTTCAAGTAGTGCTCTCCAAAACGAGACAGCATCCTAAATCACACAGACTTCCCCCCATCACAACAGGATAACCATGTCTTCTGCGGGAGACGTAGCCACACTCAAAGCCGTCTTTGGCGACGAATGGACAGAGGAAGATCTCAAACAAGTTCTTCAAGAATCACGCGGTGATGTCGATCTAGCCACCGACCGCATCTTGAGCGGCAAAGCCACAAAGTTTGGTGAAGTCACCAAAAAGAAGGACCGGCAGACGGCCAAGAAGAATGACTTTGGTGTCAGTAACAGCAGCAACAGCAACGGCAACGCGTTTGGAACAGGTTTCACTGATCGCAATGACCGTGGCTTTAGTGACCGTGGCAGAGGGCGTGGCCGGGGCGGTGCAGCAGCCCGTGGTGGACGCGGCGATGGACGCGGTCGTGGCCGAGGACGCGGCGGAGCTTCTTCTTTTGGCGGCGACGGCGACGCTGAGCAGCGGCAGTCTTCAACAGTCAAGGACACTTCCAGCACCTGGGCGGCACCGGAACGAGAAGCCGTGCCCGTAGACACGACCTCCACTTGGAATGTGCAACCAGCGGTCCCTTCCATGGATGACTGGGATGCTAGCCCTGCACCGGGCGGACAGACTGCTTCCTGGGATGAGCCTGTGACGAGTGTGCTCGATGCGCCAGCGGAACCGATTGCTACCGACAGCTGGCTCGACTCGGTGGACGACGGCAACCGTGCTGCACCGGCCGCGCAAGCGAAACCCAAATCCCGCATCATTGACAAAAACTCCAAGTCGAGCTGGGCGTCGATTGCCAAACCGCCGCCCGCAGCACCGAAACCTGTGCCTGTGCCTGCTGCTGCAGCTGCTCCATCGGCACCTGCCAAAGCTGCACCCTTGACGGAAGAAAATCTTGAAGCAGTGACTGAGAATCAACCGGACTTGCCGCTGCCACCGACGCAAACGCTGCGTTCTGTGCAAGGTGAACCCGCTACAGGTCCTTCGTCCGTTGCCGCCGCGCCAGGTACTCCCGGTGCAAGCATTGTACCCACAGGTGCTAAAGCTGGGGCCGCGCAGCAACGCACTGGTACACCCCTGGGTGGCCGTCGACTCAACCAGGACCAAGCCGTGATTATGCCAGGCAGCGAACAGCAACCAGGTACGAAATTGAGTTTGCAATTCGGATCGCTTGATTTGGAGGATGAGCAAGACAACAATCAAGCTGCCGGCGCTCAAGCTGGCCAAGTGCCTCAACAGCACCAGCAACAACACCCTCAACAGCAACAGGGTGGGGACAAGCTCTATGACAACTTTGGTCCCGGCTATGGCAACTACGGCATGCCCGGTCAGCCGACCGGTCCTTATCCAGGCTTCGGTCAAGGTCACGCTCAATACGGCAACATGTCTAGCTTCTACGGCGGCCAAGAAGTCCCGCGTCCCTCACCTTTTGGCGACTACTACGGTAACCCAGGCCAACAACAACCTGGTGCACACCACGCCGCCGCCTCACCCGTGCAAGGCGGCCCGGTCCATGCGTCTGCCCGGGACAACAACAGCACCAGCAACAACGGCCGCTACGCTCAAGGTGCTGAAGCCACTAGCGGCAGTCCCATCGCGGCACCCATGACGCATCAGCAAGGTCTCGCGGCACCGTTGGCACCCGCGGCAGGTTCACCGGCTCAGCATGGCGTGCCTCAGGCATATGGTGGATACCCACAGGGCGGCTACAATCCAAACCCGTATGCCTACTATGGCTATGGCTACCCACAGGGCCAACCTTATGGCGCGTATGGCGCACCCTCGATGTATGGCCAGCAACCGAGTCAGCAAGCTGGTCAAGGAGGTGGGCAAAATCAGCAGCGTGGTACCGGTGGCGGCTACGGCGGTTCCGCTGGACTCGGTTATTTAGGCCAAGCTGGACAGCAGGGAGGATCGACGCATGCGTTGGGCACGAGCCAGGATCGATATGAGCGGTCAACGGCAGAGTATCAACGTGGCTCGGGTCATAATGGCGCAGGACAAGGTGATCAGCAACAACAGCCAGGTCAGCAGCAGCAGCAGCAGCAGCAACAGGCGTATGGCACGCACTCTGACTTTTTGGGTGGCCGCAGCGCTAGTCAGCAGCAACAACAGCAGCCTGGTGGCAATGGCCATGACGCTGTGGGTTCCGAAGATGCGTACAAGGGGTACGCCACGAACGCGTCGACACCTTCGCGTGAGGCCGCCAAAGTGGCTCAAGGCTATGGCTACCCGCAGCAAGGCGGGCAACAGCAAGGTCAACAGTATGGCAGTCATGCGCAGTATGGCCAGCAAGGTGGTGGTGGGAACCAGTATGCGCAGTACGCTCAGTATGGTGCACGCGGCGGTTGGAACCAGCAGTCGTACTAATCTTTCTCGAAAGGGTTTCCGTGGCGCGTCGTGGTTCGTCTTCTTTTTCTTTTGCTGGGAAAAAGGGAGAAGAAAGATTTTGAACAAGGGCTTAGCCTGTTTGTCAGATTTGTCGAATCTTGTCGAACCATTCCTTTTGCTACATAGGGGGAATCGAAGTCGATTCCATTCTCATCTCTCGTTGCTATCCAATTGCTGTGCATCAATGGGACATTGGTCCGTGTCATCTGAACTCACTCGATTGGATCAACCGCACAGGTTTTCGGAGATTGCCGTCTAGTGCCCTGCAACAGCTCATGATCCGTCTCGCTCGCTCATGTCGCAAAACCCAGATCACCTTTTAGGAATTCTAGGCATCTGTGCCGCTGCTGCTGCTCTTTCGCTTTTCGTCCTGGCGCCTTACTTTGCAGGTATTGGGGCCATACCCAAGGGCCCCACCGTACCCGGCTTGCGTAACTGGGGTAACTGGTGCTTTTGTAATAGCGTCCTACAGAGTCTAGCTGGTCTATCGAGTCTGAGACCTTGGCTGGATGCGCGCGCTGCTGCTGAAGAAGCGACTGAAGCTCAAGCGAGCGAAGAGCCCGATGACGTGGTCTCCGCGCTGTCGTTGAGCAAGACGCTGCTTGGTCTTTTCCGCTTACTCAATATCGAAGGCCCGGCCAAGACACTCTCGAGTCTGCCTATTGTTCAAGCTGTCGAACGCATCCAGCAAGTGCACATCTCTCGGGCCCAGCAAGATGCCCAAGAGTTTCTTCACCTTTTGCTTGAATCACTCGCCGCTGAGCAAAACAAGCTCTCGCATCGCGAATCCTTGCAACAGATGCGCCAAGCGTGTCAGAAGGCAGGCAACGCCTATGTTCCTTTACCGTTTGAAGGAACCTCTGAAACGCGCTTGACGTGTGAGACGTGCGGCTGGCAGGCCCGTCAGGCGCAAACGCCCTTCTTGGAATGGACGTTGCTGCCGGCGCATCAATGCAGCGTGACACTCGAAGCGTGTCTCGCCAAGATGCTACAAACAGAACACATTGAAGATTACAATTGTGCCGGTTGTCAAGTCGCTGCTTTTTCAAGGGCTGCCAAGAATGAAGAGGACGAGGCACAGGCGGTGACCTTGCAGGCTTTGTTGAAGAAACAGCCTGATGCGGATCTGCCCATCAAGCTGCCGCGCGTCAGTCGTATCTTGCAACGCAAGATGGCGGTGGTGGATTTGCCGAGCATCTTGGCTATTCACATGAATCGTTCTCTGTTTGATGCCTATGCCACACGCAACAATGTCGCCGTCGCATTCAGCGAGCATCTCGACTTGTCTGCCGTCACGGGCGATACGCCTTTGCATGGCAAAGAACCTGCCCTCTATTATCAGCTGCGCAGTTTTGTGATTCACCAAGGGAATCATGATCGTGGACACTACATTGCCTTTCGCAAACGTGGTCGGCAATGGCTTATGATTTCAGACGAGACGGTTCGACATGTGACAAGCGAACAGGCACTTGAGCACTTTCAAGAGAGTGTCTTTTTACTATTTTATGAAAAGGTGGACCAGGCGGTGGCGGCGGCGAGGAAGCAAAAGAAACGACAGAGTAAGAAGCGGCGGAAGCAGCTGGTCGAGTCAAATCTGGAGGGGGGCGCTGTTGAACTCGAAGCGATGGCCAAGATGTAGGCATCTATGTCCAACAAGCGGAATATAGTCTTGAAGCTTGAAAGCACATGCATTGAGAAGGGAAGGCTGATAGCGATCATTATAAAGTGTGAGTCTTAGAAGCCCAAGGTCTTGTAGGACGCAACGAACGACATGACGAGCATGGAGAGGAGTCCGATGTACTGCAAGCCGCCCTGCATACGTTTGGCAGGGTCACCCGTCATGTAGCCGCGCGTATACATGACACGGCCAACGAGCCAAACAGCGTTAGCGATGGCAGCATAGGTTGGATAACGCGTCGCAGCCACGACAAAGAGCGTCATGAAGATGGGAAGCGTCTCGTTGAACTGAAGCACATTGTGTTAGTATTTCTGCAGAGGTGCGACAAAAAAACACTTACGTTGGCATGGGCACGTTGAGCACAGTTAAATTTGAGTGCCTCGGAAGATGCCTTTTCCTGTTCAGGCGTAGCAAACTAGATTCATGTCAGATGCTTCGTGATGAAAAGGACGAGCAAGTATACCGTTTGCGGGTAAGGGATCTTGGCGCGTTTGCGAGCACCGCCAGCCTGTACACTGTGCCAAACACCGACGAACGAAGTGGCGATGACAGAGAGCATGACATAGCCGTACTCTGGTGCGATGAGACCTAGGGTGGATGTGACGAGCGGCATGTTTGTAAGTTGTTAGAGATGGTTCAGTAGATGGTGTTGGGTTTGAGGGGAAGGAACAGATGAACGAACACGCATATGTCGAAGCAGTTTGTCAGCGAGACGCGTCGTCTATATCTTCGGACTCTAGCTTGAGAAATAGATCAACACTGTCTCATGCTATGTCGCTATCTGCTATGTAAGTCATTCTTCATCACCACAGATAGGCCATCAATCACCTGATTTGTGACTTGCTCCTTTGTGTGACGTCTTCCCCAGCTCCTGAACGACTTGAACGCGACCATCCCACAACGATCATCCTCTAATCTAGACGCAAGATTCTTGATAGTGTCATGCTTCGCTCAGCAAGATTCAGTCTATTCCGACCTAAAGCAAGCATGCTCTCGAGGAGCTATGCCAAAAAAGCCGATTTGACCAAGGATCCCAAGACTGGCAAAGGTCCCTCATCCAGCAAGATTGACTCGGCGGGCTCGTCTCATGGTGCTGGTACGAAAGAGGCTGGTGAGCCGCAGTCTGGCGGTGCGACCCCTGGCTTGGAGGAAAAGGGCGGTCATGCTGTGCCTTCGGGCCAATTCGCTGAACAGCATGAAGAGGCAATCAAGGTGGGCGGCGTCACCAATTCGGTAGGCCTTTTTATGCATTGGCGTCAGGAGCTAACAAGATATAGGAAGGACAGGATCAACGCGTGCGACCCAACAAGATGGTGGAGGACAAGAAGAAGAAAGAGGGAAAGAAGTGAAGCATTGTTCATTGAGCGCATGTTGTCCCTAGCTTTCTCTAAGCAATTGTACAAGTACACATCTCCATGCATCGTCTCCTGAAGTAGCGTTCTACTTGTAGAGACGCGCTAGACCACCATGGAAACAAGCCCTTGACCACCGAGCGTCTTGCTCTGGGTGAATTCTTGACTCTTGATGCCAGCAAACGCATAGCACATGGCCGTCAGGGTCATAATGATGGCCGCCGCCAGGAGACTGCTTGCCCGGATAATGAGCGAAAGCCACTGCACGGCCGCGAGCACGATATAGAGTGCCGCACGCGGATAGTTGTTGTTGCATTTTCTAATAGCGTCGTCGAATTGCTGGTTGGTTGGGCAGATGCGTAGCAAGAAGGGAATCTCGACAAAGAGCAGGACCACGGCAAAGACAATGGCAATGATGCCAAAGATAATGACGGAGGAGAAGATGTTGCCGATGCCAAAGGCAAAGTTGAAGATGATACTGAGAATGCCGAGCCTAGGCATTAGCTTGGTATGCAAGACGAATACGAGACATACCATTGAGCATAGATGCTAAAGTTCATCGACTGGAACTCTGTGGCAGGTTAGTCCATGGCTCTTCAGTAGGTAGAGCAAGCGGTCTTGGCAGTCGCCTGGCTCGTGTGTGGCCATTGAGCGATGGCCCAAGCAGGATTGAACTTCGGATTGACTGCCACTCTATGCGCGCATTTAGTACATACCCTCTTTGATGGACACCATGGCTGCTGCTTGAGTAGGCCTTGATGCTCGTCACTGCAGAAGTAGTAGAGCAGCATTTGTACTTGCTTGTGGTTGTGTTGCTCAGATGCGACTAGGGTTAGGGTAACTTTTATCGTCGAGCCAAGATCTATCTATACAACTAGGACTAAGACTAAGACTATACTTCTTACTCAAAGATGCACAGAATAGCAGCAGCAAGGCATACAGCCAGACACCTCACAGTCTGTTCAAGACATCAACAAGCACCGGCAACAAGACAAACCACACGCACAGCCGCACGATGGATCTCACAGTCAAAGCCGACACCTGCCGAGTAAGCTGACATGATCCTTTACAAAGACGGCCTTTTTTATAAGCATGCTAACACTTGGTTGCAGAGCGAGAGAAATCCCAGCGCCGGCCTTCAATAAAGATGTCCCCGCGGCAAAGGCCTCGGCGCTTTTTACAAAACCGGCATCGAAAAAGTCACAAGACATGGATGAATCCTTCATCGGCATGTCTGGTGGTCAGATTGTGCATGAGATGCTCTTGCGACACAACGTCAAGCATGTCTTTGGATACCCAGGCGGTGCCATCTTGCCCGTGTTTGACGCCATCTTCAACTCCCCCAACTTTGAATTTATCCTGCCGCGGCATGAGCAAGGCGCCGGTCATATGGCTGAAGGTTATGCGCGCGCCTGTGGCAAGCCTGGTGTGGTGATTGTCACGTCGGGTCCCGGTGCTACCAATATCGTGACACCGATGCAGGACGCGTTGATGGATGGCACGCCACTCGTTGTGTTTTCAGGCCAGGTACCGACTTCGGCCATTGGTACGGATGCATTTCAAGAGGCCGATGTGATTGGTATTACGCGACCGTGTTCAAAATGGAACGTGCTCGTCAAGGATGTTGCTGAACTCCCGCGACGCATCAATGAGGCGTTTGAGATTGCCACAAGTGGTCGACCGGGTCCTGTACTCGTGGATCTACCCAAGGATGTTACCGCCGGCATCTTGCGACGCGCTATCCCAACCTCGTCTTCGATCCCAAAACCGCCGACGAACCAAACGAGCATTGGCACCATCGGTCGTGCCAACCAGGCCAACTTGCAAGCCACCATCCAACGCGTCGCCAACCTCATCAACAAGGCCAAGAAACCCATCTTGTATGTCGGTCAAGGGATTCTCGCCAAGGACGAAGGACCTGTTCTCTTGCGCGAACTTGCCGACAAGTGCCAGATCCCCGTCACCACCACGTTGCAGGCTCTCGGCGCTTATGATGAACTCGACAGCAAGGCGTTGTACATGCTTGGCATGCACGGCTCTGCTTTTGCAAACCTTGCGATGCAAGACGCCGATCTCATCCTTGCCCTAGGTGCGCGATTCGATGACCGTGTCACGGGCAATTTGAGCAAATTCGCACCGATGGCCAAGTTGGCTGCCAAGGAGAAACGCGGCGGTATTGTGCATTTCGACATTATGCCGAAAAACATCAACAAGGTCGTACAAGCCGACGAGGCTGTCGAGGGTGATGTGACGGACAATTTGGCGACGTTGCTGCCATTGCTCAATACCGTCACAGAAAGCGAACGGTCCGGTTGGTTTGGTCAAATTAACGATTGGAAGGAACGTATCCCCTTCGCCTATGATGCCGCCGAGTCACACGAGGTGCCAAAGCCGCAGACGGTTGTTGAGGAACTCTCCAATCAAACGGCGCATCTCAAGCACAAAGTGATTATCTGTACAGGTGTCGGACAGCATCAGATGACGGCGGCGCAGTACTTCCGATGGCGTACACCGCGCACCATGATTACTTCCGGTGGTCTCGGCACAATGGGTTACGGTGTGCCGGCTGTGATTGGTGCCAAGGTCGCCAAGCCAGACCACATCTGTGTCGATATCGACGGTGATGCCTCTTTCAGTATGACGGCAATGGAGATGCAAACGGCGAGCCAGTACAACATTGGTGCCAAATGGCTCATCCTCAACAATGAAGAGCAAGGCATGGTGACACAATGGCAAACGCTCTTTTATGAGAAACGGTATGCCCACACTGAGCAAAAAAATCCCGATTTCGTGAAACTGGCCGAGTCGATGGGTGTCAAGGGTATCAAGTGCAGTACGGTGGCGGAATTGCCAGAGAAGATGGCAGAGTTCTTGGCGCATGATGGGCCAGTGCTCTTGGAGGCGATGGTGACGCCCAAGGAGCATTGCTACCCGATGGTGCCGGCCGGTGCGGGTTTGCAAGACATGA
The DNA here is from genome assembly GCA_003717175.1 of Protomyces macrosporus. NCBI lineage: Eukaryota > Fungi > Ascomycota > Taphrinomycetes > Taphrinales > Protomycetaceae > Protomyces > Protomyces macrosporus. Next base: position 300,611 of record QXDT01000009.1, on the reverse strand, counting down.
CGCTCTTCAAGTCCAAGAAGCAGCCACCTGCCCCTGCTCCTGCTGCTTGATTCAAAAGCGTTTCTTCTTCTCATCCTTTCATCTTTGTTAATCTGTCTTTTCATATTTCATCGTCTTTTCAAAATGCGGATTCGACCACGACCACCTCGAGCTCAAACGCCTTGCTGAAGACCATGCTCACAAGACAAGCTTAGCTGTATCTTGCTATACTCTATCAATCTAGACATGCCCGCCTCGGGTCTTCGCGCTCGTTCTAGCAAGCCGCATTCATCCAATGTAGTTGACCAAGTCGAAGAGAAATTGGCCCATCCAAAGCAAACCATCAAAGCTGCGCTCCAGGCTTTTGACGAGCTCCTCGATTGGCAACGCGACTCGCACTTCATCAGACGCGGCTACCGACCCGCTTCCAATTCATTTCGAAGGTCGTTTGCAAGTGTCTTGCAGATTCATAATGAAACGGTCAACATTTGGACACATCTCGTGCCAGCCGTCGTGTTTGGCACTCTGCTCCTCGTCTGGCTTCTGACGCCGCTGCAGGAGTTTGTCAAGTCGTCTCCAGTGCCATCACAATGGTCCTATACGGCGCTCTCGACGCGCTACGCATCAGCCACCCAGACTGACCTGATCATGTGGCTCATCTTCTTTTCTGGGGCCTTTCTCATGTTTACCGGCAGCTGGACCTATCATACCGTTTCGAATCATTCACCAGCCGTCAACAAGCTCTGGAATAAAGCAGATTACGCCGGTATCGTCTGCATGATTCTCGGCAGCTTCTATCCAAGTGTTTACTACGGCTACTATTGTGACCCGGCCCGCATGCAATTCTATCTCACCTTGTTGTCCGGTTTTGGGTTTCTGACACTCTGTGTGACACTCATGGATCGCTTCAGGACACCCCTCTGGCGACCCTTTCGCGCCGGCATGTTTGTCGCCCTCGGTCTTTCGGCACTCATCCCTGTGGTCGCTGCCATCCTCGCCCACGACCTCGCCAGCGTCGCGCGCGAAATGTCTCTGTATGAAACACTTCTGCAAGGCGCCTTGTATATTACTGGGGCCGTCATCTATGCGTGCCGTGTGCCTGAGCGATTCTTTCCAGGAAGATTTGATATTCTGGGTGCAAGTCATCAGATCTTTCATATGTTTGTGGTGCTAGCGGGTATGGCACACTGCATGGGATTGCTCAAGGCGTTTGAATATCGGCATGGTATTCTACAAGGTGTCTGTCACTTGAAGAACATGTAGGATCCGTAGATATACTTGTACATACCTAGGTAGTTGAAATAGAAGGCGTAGCTCTGATGGCCATCTACCTAGGGAGCATGATCCTGAGTGTGGAGTGACAGACCTTCACTTCAAGCCAAGCGACACCACCACACCCCATTCCAAATCCTACTCAAGACGCGCCAAGATCTCCAAGACGAGCGCAAATGTCTGCAGACGTGCCGCCGGAAGATGAGCATTCCCTAGAAGAGGCGCTCTCAACGGTGCGCGTCTCCAAGACCAAGATGATTCAATGCCTCGACAACATCAAGCTCATGGACGGCCTGAAACACGCAAGCACGATGCTCTCTGAGCTTCGGACGAGCTCGCTGGGTCCCAAGCAATATTACGAATTATGTATGCTGTATTTGCATGGCCTAGGGTTGCATACTAACTGCCAGACATGTCCGTCTTTGACGCGCTTGGCTATCTGACCAACTATCTCAAGGAAGCGCATACCAGTGGGCGTCATCATCTTGCAGATCTCTACGAATTAGTTCAATACGCCGGCAACATTGTACCGCGCCTCTATCTCATGATCACCGTTGGTAGTGTCTACATGACTTTGCCCGGTGCACCCATCAAGGAAATCACGAAAGACATGATGGAGATGAGTCGCGGTGTGCAGCATCCTATTCGTGGCCTTTTCCTGCGTCACTACCTCTCAGGCCAGACTCGCGATGCCATGCCCATCGGTTCTGACGAAGGACCGCAGGGCAATCTTCAGGACTCGATTCAATTCACCATCACCAACTTTATCGAAATGAATAAACTCTGGGTGCGTTTGCAACATCAAGGTCACTCACGTGAGCGACATTTGCGTGAATTGGAGCGCACGGAGCTCAAGACACTCGTCGGCACTAACCTCGTACGGCTCAGTCAGCTCGAAGGCATTGATCTGGCCATGTATTCAGATGTCATCCTGCCGGCCGTCTTGGAGCAAGTCGTACAATGCCGCGATGTACTCGCGCAAGAGTACTTACTCGAGGTGGTGACGCAAGTCTATCCCGATGAATACCATCTGCGCACGCTTGATCAATTTCTGTCTGCAGTCGGCCGATTGAATCCACATGCCAATGTCAAGCAGGTGGTGATTCAAATGGTTGATCGACTTGCTGGCTTCGCTGCTGCCGAGGCCGAGAATGAGCCCGCAGAGGAAAAGGCACGCAAGGAGGAGATGGCTGCGCTTGCACTCTCCAAGAGACTCGCCAAGTCCAGGGTCAGCGACGACGAAACAGCACAGACCGAAGAACCTGCAGATGAAGGCAATGCAGCGCAGATAGCAGATGACGGCAAGACAGCAACCTACCGGGGCATTCCTGTCGACATCAAGCTATTTGAGATCTTTTGGAATCAGATTGTCACCCTCATTCAAGCGCGGCCAGAGCTCAAAATCCAAGACATCTCAGCCATGCTCGTCAGTCTCTGCAACCTTGCACTCAGCTGCTATCCCACCGAGCTAGACTACATTGATCAAATTCTGACGTTTGCCGAAGCCAAAACCAAGGAGCACGCCGACTCGACAGACCTGCACTCGCCCGAGGCGCGCGACAATCTACTCAAATTGCTCCAGGCGCCCATTCAGACTTACAACTCACTCATGACCGTGCTCGCCATTCCTTCTTTTGTACCGCTTCTACACGAACAATCGTATGCCATTCGTCGCTCAGTCGCTGCAACGGTCGCCAAAATTTTACTCTCCAAACGCGTCAAAATTGAGTCGGTCGAAGAGGCCGAGGGCACGTTTGATCTTCTCAAAGTTCTCATTTGCGAAGCAGGTCCGCCCGCTGCGCTTGCCAACGGCAGCACAAGTCAATCACGTCGGACACGCGAGACCGAATCAGATGAAACGATTCAAGAGCAAGGTTGGCTGGCGCGTATCGTGCATCTTCTCTCGGGACCCTCGCTCGATGTTGACTTTAAGCTGCTTCAAGTTGCTCGGCGCCAGCTGCAAGAAGGCGGCGACAAGGTGCGCTATACATTTCCGCCAATTGTCGTTTCGGCGTTACGTCTGGCGCGCAAGTGGAAGGCGAGGGAGCATCTGGAGGATAGTTGGAGCGAACAGAGCGGACTCGTCTTCAAATTCATTCATCAGACGACGCTCTCGTTCCATCAATTTTCCGGATGCGCCGAGCCTGCACTACGCTTGTTTCTCTTTGCCGGGCAAGTCGCCGACCAAGCTGGCTCGGAAGAAGTGGCCTATGAGTTCTTGGCGCAAGCCTTTACCATTTACGAAGAGTCCATCTCGGAATCAAAGGCACAATACCAAGCTGTCGTCATGATTATTGCCGCGCTGCAACAGACACGAGGCTTCTCGCAGGACAATTACGATACACTCATCACAAAGTGCGCCTTGCATAGTGCCAAGTTGCTCAAAAAACCGGACCAGACGCGGGCCATTTTGGCGGCGAGTCACCTCTGGTGGCAAATGGATGCACCCGGTCGTGGTGAAGAGGACGCCGCTCTTCTCTTCCGTGATGGCAAACGCGTTCTCGAATGCCTACAAAAAGCACTCAAGATTGCAGACGCGTGTATGGATACTGCAACTTCGATTCAGCTCTTTATCGAGATTCTTGATCGCTACCTCTACTACTTTGATCAGGGCAATGATGCGATTTTGCCCAAATTCATCAACGGCTTGATTGATCTCATTCGGCAAAACCTCGAGAATATGGAACCTGTCGTAGGCGGTCGCGGTGCAATGGTCACGAGCACAAGCGCCTTGGCAGAACCAGAAGGCAATCTGCAAGATCATATCGTGGCACACCTGGAGCGAACGCTGCAGCATATCCGCAACCGCAAAGAGCAAGATGAGGAAGAGCACTGGCAGGAAGTAACAGCCTAGATCTTCAGATAGCTCAATGATGCCATGAACAACCTTACATGTCTATGACGATTCCTATCGCGCTAGTTTTCTGATTAGATTTACGCATATTCTGCAATCACACGCCCCAGACTCTCATGCAGCCGTGTCTGCTCTAGGCGCTTCCTGCTGTCCTCACCCTTCGGTCCGTGGTTCAAACGGTAGAGGCACTCTTCAATTTGCATCTTGCGATCCTCTTGAACCGACAGACAGCTCAGCGTAAACTGCGTACACTGCAGTACCTGATGGAAAAGCGAGTAGACGCCCTCGCGCGAACACCAACCCAGCGGCCCATCGGGCCCGCACTCATCCATGCAAGCCTCTAGCACATGCAATCCAGCGAGACTGAATGCGGCCAACAGCCTGTTTGCATTTCCAGGCAGCGCCTTGACGTTCTTGAGCATCGACAGAGCCACTCTGCAGTCCTCGACCGGATCGCGCCACAAATTCTGACGCTCAACAGCAAACAGCAAATCAGAAGGCTTAAGTGCAGCCCGAATATGGCCCTCGATGAGCTGTCGCACATGCCGTGAGCCAGAACTAGTGAGCAGGTTTTCGCGAGGTAGTCCAACAGCAAGGATAACAAGCTCGTGCTTGAGTGTTGCGGATTCCGGGAAGCGTTTCATACAAGACTGCAACAGCAACAGTCGAGCGTTGCTGCAGCGAAGAGGGGTCGTGCCAGGTACGAGTTTGCAGACAAAGGCAGCAGCCTCCTCGCGCAACTCATCGTCGTCATCCGTCAGAGAGCCAAAAAGAGCCGGAAGCAAGGCAACGAGCTGATCCTGAAGTTCGTTTTGCGGATTTCCAAACAAGCTGTCGAGCAATCCTGAAGCTTGCAATGAAAGAAGTACCGCACGTCGAGATCCGAGGGGCATGTACTCTCCACGGAATCGCTCGAGCAAGGCAACATAACGCGACAAGTCTTCAGCTGACTGCTTGATGCGCTGAAAGAGGCGTCCAAGCAAGACAAGCGTGGCATCGACGAGAGGACTCGCACTCGTGAAAGCCTCCAGGTCGGTGCAATAGCGATCAAAGTCATGCGCGACTAGATGACCTTGCTCGCCTTCAGTCTGTGTCTTGGCGACTGGCAGTCTGGCCAAACAAGCACGCGCAGAGATGGCAGTCTGTGACCAAGTCTCCTTGACTGCTTGCTGTGTGAGCGTTTGAAGCACTGTTGGAGACCGCAACATTGCCTGACCAGCAAATGTCCTTGCAAAGGAACCATAAGCAGTCAAACGCACATCTGCAGACTCATGCTCAAACAAACGCTTCATGATGGCACTTGCCGACATGTCACCAAATTGCTTGAAGCCCTTTTCGGCCGAAGAGTGCATGACAATGAGAGTCATGACTCGATCCAAAGGTCCCTGGCCGACAATGGGCCCATTCGACAAATCTTTCGACTTGAAGAGCGACCGGAAGCAGTAATCATTGGCCATGTGCTTCAAGCGAGTGATTGTCGGAGAAAGATCGACCAAAGAGTTGTGCGTGAAAAAGTCAATGTGTAGCTGTAAAAGCTGAGCCTTTGTGACGGCGCAATCGTTCTCTGAAGTGAGAGCGACAAACTTGGCGACGAGCGCCCGCGTGATATCACCGTAGAGCTGATTCAGGAAAGCTGTATCCGTGACACGAGAAAGTTGGTAGGTGAATAGCGCGTGAATCTGGAGAAGCTTGCCGTGTAGGTGATTTTGCTTCGACGTATCCATCGAGTTGAGACTGGACACAATGAACGACGAGACTTCGTTCCGCTCGATAAATGTTGGCAAAGCTTGCGCTGCAATGCTTCTGATTTGCCAAATCTCGCTCGTGGTGCAAGCATCGACAAGCTGCATGGTCTTGCTCATATTGTCCCACGAATCTGAATTCTCAGTCACATCCAGCTGCGAAAGCAACGTCAGAATGGGATGCAAAGCTGTTGTGACTGAGGCATGGCCGGCCTGCAACAACTTGCCGACGCTTGCCTCCAGAGTCTCGCTGACGATAGGCAACAGGCCTGGGTAGTGGTGGAAGAAAGACTCGGTCGTCAGGGTCTGCGTTACAGTTTCGCCTCTTGGCTTCTTCGACCGGAAGGACCGATGCAAAACAGCATTGAATAGCATGAGCGAGCAATTCCGAATATCCCAGATTGATGAGTTGAAGCCTTGCACGGCAACAGCGAAAATACGCTCGACACAAGAAACCGTCCTGGCACTCAACTTGCTCTCATTGAAAATGTCCTTGAGCGTGTTGAGCGCATGCACTTGGGGCAATTCCATCTCGTCACCACGCTCGACCTCCTCATCAACAGCTTTGACACCTAGGCGCGCCAGATAGTCGACAGCAAAATCGAAAAGCCGCGTGCGGGAACTCGAAGATGACTCGGCAATGAGCGTAGAGACAATCGCCATAGGCAAGCCACCAGATCGTCGCGTGATGTCCTTGCTGTGCATAGAAGACTCAAGGTGACCCAGGTTGACTTGAAGCCATTGCCAAGGTAGTTCCCGGAGCTCTTGACTTGTGGCTCTCTCCAAGCGCTCGCAGACGAGTACAAAATCCGTCGCCGCCGCCGTGAACGCGCCGCGATGCCGGATTTCAGACAGCCAAACACGATAGAGATCTCCAGCTTGCCGTACAAACTCGACCGATACCGATGACTGCTTGTAGCGAAATTCGGCATCAAGAACGCTTTGCAGCAACGCGCTGCTCTCCTTCAAGGCGCGCCAGCAGTATGACAAGATGACTTGAGTCTCGGGTCCTCGATAAGGTCCGCGGGTCCGGTCTTGTACAGAACTTGGCAGGAAGCCTTCTGGCGAGTTTGTGCACAGCACTTCCTTCACTGTGTCCCAAATCAAGAGAATCGTCTGCATGCTCTCTTCAAAGACTTGCTGCCAGGCTTGCTGCTCGGCTGCTGAAAGGTCAGTCAAGTGGAGTGCCGACACAATGTAGCGAAGTGCGACCAGCCGGCCATGAAGGGGGGTGGTCTGGGCAGCGAGCAAAAGGTCTTTCTTGGCTCGATTGGCGTCCCGCTGTAGAGTGCGGATGATGTCCTGGGTAAAGGCAGTCTCTGCATGCGACTCGCTAGTCTGGGTTGAGACGAGCGCTTCCCAGCCAGGCACACGACCTTTCAAGAACTTGCTGAATAGGAATTGGATCACCCTCGCGCCACCGTCACCATCTCGACCACGAGTGCTGAGAATCAGTGCATTGGCATTGTCTGCTAGCGCCTTGAGCTCCAACGTAGTACTCATGCCTTGTATCGGAGTTGGCAAAGACTCCAGCAGGCCAATCGCGAGTGTGCGATTGTCGTCGAATGAGTCGCCCAGACGGTCAACAATGAGCCGCACCATCTCGCAGTCAAACATGTTTACATCAAATGGCAGAGCCATCTGTGTATCGGGATTGTGCGTCATGGATTTTTTGAAGGCAGTGTATCGGCTAACTGTAGCCGGCATGCCGGCAGGACTCCATCCCAGTCCGCTTGCAATCTGAATGACTTGCAGACTGACCGTTGTCAATTGAAATCGAGAGCCCGGGCGCAAGTTGTACTTGAGTTGGCCGACGAGCCATGCTGCGAATGCTTCACAACGGTCAATGTATTGATCGATTGGCTTTGCGTCTTGACCTTTGAGCTTGGCCTTTCGATACAATGTCTTTGTGTAGTACAACGAAGCTTGAAAACGACCAAACAAGGACCGCAGTGCGTCAAGGACTTCCTTTCGGCAATACGAGTCAGTCTCTAGGAAGAAGCCACTCAAGTGTTGCTGCAAAAGTGCCAAAGTCGCATCGGAGAAGAAGGTCGTGGGTTTAGGACATTCAGAGACGAGTCCGAGCGCCGCAACGCGTAATAGGGCATTTGCATGGGCGATATTACGTTCCACAAACTGACCATCGAGGTCAAGCGCAGTCAGTGTCACAGGATCAACATCTGTAATGAGCTGCTCGGATTTGCCCATTCGCAATGTTGCCACAACAAGGCGCTGGGTCGATGTCGCGTCCGGGGCTTCCTCAATAATCCGCGCCAAGAATCGCTTATACGCAGGCAAAAGACCGTGGAATACACTCGGCAAGATGTACTGGAATATGCTGCTTTTCATGGTATCATCATCCGTTCGGAGGGCTCCAAGAATGACATCTTGCCAGGTAGCGACCCAGGCAATCTGCTCGGCCTCATCCGCATCTTTTGATAATGTCGAACGCAGTATATGGCTGATGAGCCTACCAAGTGAGGTCGATAGCGTGTCATCACTCATGTATGCCAATCGCTCCGCGATGAATTCCGGTTGCAGACTTGTAATGACAGTCAAGGATGCCTGCTTCTGAATGATTTCCAAGGCAAGGTAGACTGCCTTATCTGAGGCACTCATGTCTAGGATAGTTTGGACAAGATACTCGAGACGCTCTTGTGCGCTTTCCGTGCTGTATAGGACTGATTGTAGCTGAAGCGCCTTGAGAAGCACCTCCTTGCCGACAGAAACGGTGGCAGTCGACATGGCAGTTCGATGGAAGAAGAGAGTATATATTGGACGCCAGTAGTCCTTTAGTTGTATGCGAAGCTCTGACTTGTAGGACTCGGTCGAGGATACCACTTTGCTAGTCCGCGACAGCCAAGTGGCCAACAGGTCGAGAAAAGCAATCTGAACGCTGACATGGTGATCATCACTCGTGTTGCAGTGTATCACAGGCGGCAGCAGTTCAGTGAGAAGTGCTTTCCCGTCCTCAGTAGTAGATTTTAAAAGCACCGCCGATGTAGCTCGGCCAAGCGCCTGCTTGAGCTTCATGATGCTGTCGACATCGGACGACACCTTGCCAGTTGCAGCGAATTCTTGTAGCATCATTCCGGGTATTGTCACAATCTCATACAGTCAGAGCGGGTTGAGGATAGACACAGAGCAGACAGATAGCGATTCAGCACATCGAAGCTCAGTCCAGCTAGTCAGTTGGTCGTCTGTTGAGCGTTTCCTCAAGATTTTTGCGTGGGAGGCTCCAGCCACAAAATGCTGTTGAAGATGTGGCGCGGCTGCGACTCCACACCGGCGTGCATCAGCTCATCAGCTGCGACTGTCTTACCATCCCGAGGTCTATCACAGGACGTTCTCATTGAAGCGTTTCATTTCGTTGATCAATCCCAAAAATTACATCATGCATGTATTAATGACCAACGACGATGGACCTCCTGCACCCAGGTCCAGCCCATACATCTATCCGTTGGTACAACAAATTCACAAGGACACTGACTGGAAGACGACCGTTGTTCTGCCGGACTCGCAAAAGTCGTGGATCTCCAAGGCCATCTTCATCAATGACAAGATCCTCGAGACCTTTTACAATCCAGAGACTGAAACGACGACGGAGTCAAAGCAAGCCGAGAACGACTGGACTCTCTTGAGTGGTACGCCTGCTACATGCTCGTCAATCGGCATCCACCATATCTGTAAAGAGAAACCAGACTTGTTGCTCTCGGGTCCCAACTATGGCCGTAACACCAGTTCTATTGCCGCGCTTGCGAGTGGAACGCTAGGTGCAGCATTCGAGGCAGCAGGTGCTGGGGTCAAGTCGATTGCCATCTCATTTGCATTTTGGGATGGCAAGACGATGGATTATGTCGAAGAAGCCTCTGCCCTCGTGGTCAAGCTCTGTCAGCACCTCTATGACAATTGGGACGAGGGTGTTGACGTGTATTCCATCAATGTGCCGCTGTGCAAGGAGATGGCAACCGGTCAAAGCAAGATTTTATGGACACATATCCATCAAGGTTGGCCTTCGGATGACTCGGTAACTGCTAACCAACAGCTCAACACAGTCCTCTATTTCAACAAACGCGTGCCAAGCCACTGGACGAGCATGCACTTCGCGAAGCGCAAAGTGAGGAAGCCGACACGACCTCTTCGACAGAAGAGACGAGGAAGGATAAGCCGCGCACCTTTGAGTTTCGACCAAAGTTTCAAGAGCTGCAGGCATCCATCAACGACGAGCACGGCAGACATTCGGATACCTGGGTAAGTGCTCATCATTTGTATTACAAGCTGACAAGGCAGGCTGTGGCAGAGCGACATGTCAGTGTCTCGGCATTACGTGCCAATTTTGAACACAAGGATCTCGGCTCCAGGAACCGGGAGATTAAGCTATAGAGGTATTTCAGGTGTAGACATGTACTCATTGCAGGCTTTCTATGGGGACAAGTCAATACTCCGTGAAGCTTGAGTGCTGCTGGTCGTCTATCAGTTGTGTAAGTCTTTGAACAGATAAGCGCGGGTACTAATGCATTAGCGAGCGACGCGCAGGGCAGACAAAGCTCCGCGTTTCAGCCGTTGCACCGTGTCAATGCCGTTGAGACCATTCATGGCCCATTCATAAAAATTGGAGTCAGGAACACCACAAGGATCACAGTCAAACATAAAGATGACTATCGCACTCTGGCATGATGGCCAAGACCTTGATCACACTTCGCCATGAGCTTGACAAATCTTGTATTGACCCAGGCGGCTGGTAAGTCTAGTAGACGGAAGAGAACCAAGCTGACGATCAGGACCATCCGTGTCAATCAGCATTGACCAGGTAAACACACTCCTGCGACAGCTTCAGATTTTTACAGCGTTATATGGCTCGCAAGCCTCAGCCGGTCTCTTGGTTGCCATCGTCCTGTTGGCCTGTTCGCAACCCGAGAAGCGCAAGACGCGTCTGTTCCACGTCAACCTGGCAAGTCTCCTGGCACTCTTCCTCCATTGCGTCCTCGAGTGCTGTTACGTGCAAAGCAGCTGGACCTCGCTCGGCACGCAAGTCGGTGGCAGCTATACACAACTGTTGAGCAGAGCTGTTGCGCTCAGTGCCGTTACGACGCTCTCGGTGTTGCCCATCATCTTTTTGAGTTTGTCATCCTTGTTGCTCCAGCTGCGCGCCGTCATGCCCGGCGAGACAAGATTAAGACAGATCATCCTGCTCTGCTTGACTATCTTGTCGGCTGTCGCATCCATCCTTTGGATCGCGGCGTGTGTCGTAACAGTTCAATCTGCCGTGCAGCTTGCTCGAGGCCAAAAAGAGAATCCTCTCGAGAAGAGACTGAACCAAGCCGCCAGTTTGACATACGGTGCAGCTGTCGGCGCCGCCTCACTCGTCTTCATTTGGAAGCTATGGGGCATTGCGCGCACCGACTCTCAGCTCTGCTTAAAAAAGTCTGGCGCTTTGCAGACGATGTTTGTCATGTCGACGCAGACGTTGATTGTGCCGTGCGCGCTCATAATTGCAGACTTGTTTGTGCTGACAGGTTATCTTGCATTCATGGCGAGATCGCTCGTCGTCTTGTCCTTGCCCTTTAGCAGCATTTGGGCTTCTGCAAAAGCAGATGTGTGCACGGCACAGCGGAATCAGCAACTTGCCGCAGGTCTGCAGAGCAGCTTGGAGAACAAGATTGAAGTCTCGATTGATGAACGGACAGTGAGCTCATTCGAGTAGTAGTAGCTAGAAATTAAGCAAGTTAAGCATCACTGACCTTGAGTATTGTCGGGTGGTCAACTGAGCCAGTGCTGTGATTCTCAAGGCGCCAAGTCGCAAGCCAGGCTCGACTAACCCATCAATATTGCAACCACCACGCTGCTGATGTCCCGTCTGAAAGCTGCTCGAACAGAAGGCTATGGCTACGTCTCTCGCGTCGATGGCGATCAGCGTCTCATGGTCCACGAGACGCAAGAGACCTTTTTCGATGAGCTATGTGGCAAGTACAGCTTGATCTCCTTTGAGGAAGCAAGCGCAGCCGGTCTGCTGCAGGCGCCTTCAGCGCCCTCTGACATTGACAAAGAAGCAATTGGTCAAAAGTACGCGCTGAATTCTGAAGAGTCTGATTGCCTATCGAGCTTGCGCGGCTTACGAGAAGGCATCGTTGCCTCAGGTCGCAAGGACGCCTTTACAATCGATGTGTTTGAGCGCATCGCCCTCTTTTCTATTCTTCGAGATCATGTCGAGTCCTATAGACCGACTGTCAAGCACCTGCTTGATCAGCTGTATCCTGCTGTTCAACAGCTCGAAGGCGCACACGCACAGCAATTCCGAGGGCTCTACCTACTTCATCTCGTCTGCGTCACGGGTGACTTTCAAGAACTCTATCGCTGCCGACTAGACATGCGCACCGAGAGTGGCCTGGCAGATCAAGTCCTCGGCTGTCTCCTGCACGGAAACTACGTACGCTGGCACAAGCTCTACAAAGGAGCCAACAAACTTGAACGGCAATTGATGGGTCGCTCTTATGAGCGCGTGTGCAAACATGCGCTCGGTGTGCTCGGGGCAGCATACATGGCGGCGCCGACAGAGTGGGTGGAAGATCTCGTGCAAAATCAAGACCTCATTGTGAATCATGCTCAAGAGCATGGATGGACGGTCGAGGGCGATCAGCTCATCATGCGACGACCGAAAAAGGCGAAATCATAAGGACCGTTCTGGCATTTTCTACATGTGTTCACTTCTTGCCCTTCTTGAGCGCTTCCGCGGCAGCCTTGTTCTTCTTTGCGTCCTCTTGTTGCTTCCTAGATATACGTTAGTAGATGAAGCAATGTTATGAGTTTGTCGCAGCATACTTTTTAAAGGCAATGTCGGTCTCGTCGAGTTCGACCACCTTCTTCTTGGCCTCCTTGAGGGGCTATATATCAGCGAGTGCTCATCAGCCGGAGCTTCTGTCGCGTACCTTGAGCTTTCCTCCTTGACGGCCAGACATTCTAGAGCTTTGTTGAAGAGATCGAAACTCTGAGAATGGGTTGGTCGCTTTGGTGGATTTGAATGCGACGAACTACCTAGGTATCCAGGACAACTACACAAGCTATTACTTTCGCTCAGAGATCAAGCTGCAACATGCACCCTGCCAAGGCCGTTCGTAACGAGCCTTTCCAAAGACAATGTGTTGACCATGATAGAAAATCCAGTCCACGAAGAGACCCGGCCCGATCGCATTCCCCGGCAGCGGAGGAGCGACCCAGTAAGCAGCGGCGTCTCGATGACGGCGTCGCAGAACCGCTTGACGAGGCGGCCGAGATTGCAAGGCGTCGAGCGCTTCGTGCAGAGATCCTCAACAGGTACAACAGTGCTCCGGTAGATGTGCCCGCAACATCTGCGACGCCCTTGTCACCCATGTCGCCCGCAGCGGCCACACCTGACGCATTTGCTCTCGAGAAGGAGACTGCACCGCAGCAAGCGCACACGATCTACTTTTCTTCCGCAGCTGACTATGATCCGAGCGCGGATGGTGTCGCGGAAGATGCTGCACACGCCGAGACGCGTGTCCAGCAAACCATTGCTGCAACAGCCGACAGTGCACCCGAGGTGGAAGAGGACGACATGTTTGCTGACCCTGCACCCGTCTTCCCTACCTCAACGGAATCAACCGTCGTCACGCAAGCGCGCAAGATGGATCCTGGAATGCACGAGACGTGGGCTGATGCCGAAGGCTACTATCATGTGATGCTCGGCGAACTCTTGCACGATCGCTTCGCCGTCACGTCAATTCTCGGCCGTGGCGTCTTTAGTGCCGTCGTGGGCGCTTTGGATCAACAAGAGAAGAACACGCCTGTCGCCATTAAAGTGATTCGCAACAACCCCGTCATGCGTAAAGCAGGCGCTCAGGAAATCGCCCTCTTACAACTTCTCAACAAGGCTGACCCAGACGATCGCAAACATGTTGTTCGCCTCAAGACGACCTTTGAACACAGGGACCATCTCTGTCTTGTGTTTGAGCACCTCGCCCTGAACTTGCGCGAGATCTTGCGCAAATTTGGTCGCGACGTTGGTATTCAAATACGTGCCGTACGTGCCTATGGCGGACAACTCTTTCTAGCATTGTCCCATCTAGAACGTCACAAGGTCGTCCATGGCGATCTCAAGCCAGACAACATTCTCGTCAGCGAAAGCCGCACCGTTTTGAAACTCTGTGACCTTGGCTCGGCTACTCTTTATCAACCGGATGAGAAGCGTCAGTTTGATGAAGCAACAGCCTACCTCGCCTCACGCTTCTATCGCGCACCTGAAGTCATCTTGGGTGCCGGTGTCGATTACGGCGTCGATGTCTGGGCAGCGGGGTGTACGCTTTTTGAGATGTATACGGGTCAAATCTTGTTTCCAGGCCGGAGCAACAGTATGATACTTAAACTCATGATGCAGCTGAAGGGCAAGATGCCAGCTAAAGTCATTCGACGCGGTAAATTTGGGTTCCGCCATTTCGACGATGCGCTTGGATTTCTGTCACAGGAAACGGATGCCGTCACGGGGGATACAGTGACGCGCCGTCTGGAAGTGGCTGCGAAACCTGTATGGGATTTGAAGAGGCGTGTCTTGCTGCCTGGTCACAAGCGACCTGATTTAGGCGAATCGATAACGCCTGAGCAACATCAACTGCAAGTCTCGCTGATGACTGCCGCGCAACAGGCCTTGCCAGTAGAAGAGCGGACCTTGGTGTTGCATCTGGTGAGTCTGCTTGAACGTTGCCTAGAGCTTGATCCAGCGAGACGATTGACGGCTGCCGAGGCGTTGCGTCATCCATTCTTGAGTGTGCGAGGTGGACTACAAGTATAGATCAACAAAGGAGCGCAGTCTCAAGAAAGCACGAGGATCTGTGTCAGTTCATAATCGTCTTGGCCTATGGCTGGGATGCTATAAAGTGCGGCCTGGCGCACTTGTCCAAAAGGTGTAAATAAAAGTAGAGTTCCAGAAGGTCATCATGCTGAAGGAATGCCAATGTGAAAAACGTAAGATGAGAGATTGATGAAATGACTTGGATGAGCCACCCTCTTTTCATTGTCCATAGATAAACGGTGCCTGAAGCTGCAAAAGCGAAGGCGGTTGTTGCCCGCTTCCATGTTGCTGCAAGGATGCCAGCTTGCCACGCGGGTGACGCAGCCGTGCACCAGACAAGACATCACCAAACGCCGCAGCCTCTTCTTCCTCCTCAGCCACACGCACCAACGCCCGCTGCTGCTCCGTCTCCAAGTCCTCCTCATCCCAAACACTACTCGGCCGTCCACCGGGTGCCATCAAGGCAATCGGTTGCAACGTGGCCGGATGATGCGGTTGTACACCACGGATAGGCGGTAGGCGTGTCGAGGCGTCATAAGCGCTCGAGGCAAGGCTATCACTTGATGCAATGCTCGAGCAGGAATCAAACCCCGCATGCGGCGTGGCAGGGTGCACTTGTGCATGACCAGGGTGTAGGAAGAGCGGCGCATTCGGAAGACACGGCCGTGTCGGCGTGTTGGCAGCAGCAGCAGCCGCTGAAGCAGCAGAGAGGGTATTGCGCTCACGCGAGGTGCGTCGCAGGTGACGGTGTGCATGACCGGGCGTATTCGGCGTCGGTGGTGCTTCATGCCGATGAGGATGTCTGGATCCTGAATGCGGATGGGATTTGTTGTATCGTGCTTGGCCGTTGGACGGTGTACAGGGTGTCGCCGGAGCAGCATGAGCGTGGGGGATGGCAGCGACGTGAAGCGGTGTGCAGGGGCGGTCGATGAGTGTGGCTGGTGTGGCAATGGCAGTCTCAATGACGGCTTGCTCCATGAGAGCTTCTTCCTCTTGCAACACTGTGAAGACCGGGCAATGTTGGATCAAATGCCGGAGTTCAGCAAGCGAGATGCGGCGTGCCGGGTCGAGCTGAAAGATACGCTTGAGGATATAGTTGAGTTCAGGCGAGAGGGGCAGGATCGAAGCGAGGAAATCCGGTTGCTTGACAAATGCACGAAAGGTCTCGTCCAGTGTGACCGAGGCACGTTTCCAGGGGTTACGGCCACAGGTGAGGTTGACAAGCATGACACCGAGTGACCAAATGTCATTAGCGGCCGAGGCGTAGCAGTTGAAAGACCGCGGCGCCGTCGATTGACACTCCGGTGACATGTAAAAAGTTGAGCCGCAGCCGAAATCGGCCGTGACCTCTTCAGTCGTGGCGAGTCCGAAATCAGCGAGCTTGACTGTTTGTCCGAAATCGCTCACGAGGACGTTTTCCGGCTTGAGATCGCGGTGGTAGATACCAAGGCTGTGGCAGTACTCCACGGCATCGAGGAGTTGCAAAAAGACACTGCGTGCGAGCTCGTCGTCGCCGACATAGCCACCGTGGTCGGTAATAACGGCAAAGAGATCGCCCTCGGGGCAAAACTCCATGACGACATAGACACAATCTGGGGCATCGAGAATCTCAATCAAGCTGACGATATTGGGGTGCGCCTGCGCCCGAGCGTGTAGAGCGATTTCGCGTGCCTGAAAGGTCCGTTGCCGCGGATCGAGATCGAGCTTGCTGAGGGCCTTGACGGCATAAGGTGTGTTGGTGTGAATATCAACGGCAGTGTAGACGACACCGTAAGCGCCGATGCCAATGACATTGACAATCTCGAGGTGACCGTCGAGTAGGTGGCCGAGCCGAGATTCAGGTGTCGGGGTCATGATTGTGTTTTATGCTGTGGATGATGAAAACTGACCGATCGAAGCGGATGAAGCGCGAGGCCTTGTCGAGAGATGGACAAAGCAAGCAACGAGCGGACACTAAAAGGTCGCGATGAGCTCAATGATGCGCTTCGTCCGGGGGGCTTGGCGACTGTGCGACGCGGGCCCTTTAATTAAAGATTTGCCGTTACAATAGGCGGTGTTTGTCGCACAAGGTCGCAATGACTGGGGGGCCCTGATTGATTACTGTTTGTTTCGTGATGCTACCGTTTGTGTCGCTGTGTCTATAGTGGTAGAGGTCGAGAGGATAAGGAGGGCCGATGGGTCAATAGAGAGGTGTGTGTTGATGGGATATAGGATGGGAAAGAGAGAGCGGGCCCTGATGGAGATGTATCTCTCTCTGTCAGCAGCAGTTGTCTCTCTGTGTCTCTCTCTTGGACGGTCCACAGTCTACGCAGTCTAGCTACGCAGCTCCTCCTTCTGCCGCCGCCGCCCCGGTCTTCCTTCTCTAAATCCGCGCTCGAGACTGTCCGATTGCAGGGGCAAGGCGCGGGCGGGCGGATGAAGGCAGAGAGGAAAAAAAGGGGGCGGCGCAGAGGAGAAAGGCAGCAAAGACAGGCAAAAGAGGCTGAACCAAAGCACCCAGCCGGGCCAATGCAAGGGGTGCATGCAGCCACAAAAACAGGCGGCGCACAAAAATGATGTAAAACGAGTAGTTTTGTGGAAACAGAAAAGGGCCGAGCGTGCTGGTGTCTGGTGACAGTGCCGCTAAAGCTGGCCATAGCTACTTTGCGATATTGCCAAGTTGCTACGCTCGATCATGGATCAGTGTAGCACTAGAGACACTATTGTTGCAGTCGGGAGAGCATCATCAGCCAAGGTCTTGCTTGCCCTCTAAATCTGCAGCACTAGCTAGTACGAGCCCCGGAGTATCTTGGCCTTCGTGATCGGCAGCTGAATCAAGCTGCCAAGCTGTCATGCCTCCAGACTGAAACCCTAGTCTTTGCAATTGCCAAGCAAAAGTTCTCCGTAATGTTCCAAGCTTAGGCCGCAGCGACACTGCCCAGCATTCCAAACGCAAGGGGGTGTATGTCACCAAGGCCATGCCATGCGTATCGTCGTCATGATCAGCTCAGACCCCATGCTGGCTCTTGCAATAGACCCTCCAGGCTCCAGGGCTGCCCGTCGCTATCACGCTAAACATAGATGATTGAATGAATGCGAGTGCTTAGGTCATAGCAGGTTGAACCCTAGTCTCAGAAGTATTGGCCAAAGGACGGCACAGTCTTTTATTGGGATGATCTGTGCTTTTTCGGATGCGCTTAGCAACTTAGTATACGTATACGTAGTAAGTAGCGACGAGCCAACGTCGGCTGGCCAAGCTTTCAGCCAAGAGTCAAGATTTCGAATCCTGGAATGATGTGTGCCAAGCGCGCGAGCCAAAGTCTACAAATTACGAGCTTACGACGCGCGTCCGGCACTTCCACAATTTTCAGCAGCCCGTGTGAAGATCAGATTAAATGGGAGAAACGCAAAGAAGGCTGGCTAACAGCAACGATCATGCATGTGCATTGCAAATCCAAAGCTATACGGGTCACTCTATAGCTTGTCTAGACCAGGTCGACATGCAGCTGGTCATCATCGTGGGATAGCGTGGACGACACATGTGTGTACACCGTTGAGTGTGTGCTCTATTCGAATGTGTCTAGCATGAGGAGAAGTTGCAGAAAATGAATACATGACGCAGCCTACCCAGGCATTTACACGAGTAACGACGACACCACGCTTGGCCTGGGCGGTCTTGACCCCGTAGTTGTGTGTGTCGACTGATTGTTTGGCGACTGCTCTTGCGACACGAGCTCAAGCTTAGCTGAACATACAGATCTCCAGATGCTGCTATCGCTAAATTGCAAGGGTGCTTCGAGATCATAGTGATGCAAGGCGATCAACTACCACTGACTACTCATTCTGACATCTTAGCTGCTTCGCTGTGTCGCATCAGGCTTCACGATTCTCTGAGAGGGCTCTGAATCCAGGTCTAGCTCCGTCGACATGCTACAGGTGTTGACGAGCGCTGCCAGGTGCTGCGCAACTGATCGCCTTTTCAAGTCCCATGCTTCCTAGTATGGCTTGAGCCCTCGCAGCCGTCGAAGCTGTGCAACTGTGCATACTCTTTCAAACATCGTTGCCTTCTGATTGTAGCATAGATCAGAGTCCAGATCCAAGACATGCGCCGATCAATTTCCAAGCGCCGGGGCCATGAGAGAGAGTCGGCGCGTTGGCGACCCTTCAAAGTGATTTACCCAAGCTGAAAAAGTCTCACCAGCCTCGCGTCAAAAGTCTGGGCCCCAACTTTTTAGGCGATACGTATACCACCAGGCCAAGCTTCGAATCTTTAAGCAAGATAAAGACGGCGTCGAGGGTTGGGAATGCGATAGAAGACGACCGCATACAGCTTGTTCAACTGCAGAATATCAGATGATCCTTAAGCTTGGGCGTGGAACCTGGAGTCACAAGGGCCAGAGCTTCGGAGCATTGGATCATTCTGCAATCTGGACCATTCAAATCTCGAATGCATACCTGGAGTACATGTACCAGCCTGACTATGTAGATCGGAACAGCATCTGCTAGTCAATCTACGGCATCGCCGGTATACGAAATTGAATTCTCGTAGCCTGAACTTGGCCAAGGCAAGATTGCTTTAGCATTGCAAGTTGCAATGCATATGGGCTTCAGTGCCGCTTCACAATTGGAATTGCAATGTGAAAGTTGACAAGTCAGAGATGAACGGAATCACCGCTGCAGCTGCACTCGCCGAGTCGCCGGCAAACCTTGGAAAGCTACACCACCATGGTCGATGTTGGGCCTCTTTTCACATCGGAGTTAAGGGTCCAGCTGCTTCTCCGACAAGTCAACAGCGAGTCGACGACGTCGACACGGTCGACACCAGCCCAGCTTCTAGATGCAGCAGACATCAGCCCTAGCTCAACACGGAACCCGTTGCTCACTGACCCCGCAACCGCAGTGCTGCAAGATTCGAGAGGCGCCGTATGACTGGCATTGGCTACGATGCAAAGTCGAATACGGGAGCCGTCGTCTGCACAGCTGCAGCCGATGCATCCGTGTCGAGACGACATGTAAAAGACAGTGTAGATCAGTCGCAGCTGCGTAAGCTCACCTATTTTCTCTCCATCACGTATACGAACAATATAATGCTGTTTTTCTCACTCTTCTCAGAGATAATCAAAAAGCACATCCACTACATTTGCGGCTGGCATATCGCTATCTCGTCTACGCGAACATCTCGGACTTTGGAAAGCCTTGCTGCATCGCGGCGATACACTTCAGGCCCGCTTAATCTTCAGTCGCATGCGTACTAGATAGCCAGCATGGTCACGTCACCTACTCTGTTCCTGGGAACAAGGCTGTTGCCGATGTTGCCGCGCCCGTCTGATGGTCACAAAGATGACGGCGAGCATTCTGCTTTGTCGAACCTCATCCATCTCACTTGGGAAGTCGGGATCCCTCGGATCTCATGTCGCTAAGGAGAACTCAATGCATCGATTGAGTCTCAGATCTAGCGGGCCAGAATCAATGAGTTGTCACTGTTGTGAAGGTTCGGCTGTACATCGGAGCGCTTGACAACGTATGCGTCCAAGGAGAGGTGTGTATTGATGCCTGGGTGGCTTGTCAACGGCCGTTTCGCTTGTAGGAATCTGGCACGGGAGCTCGCGTGTGAGCCCGTCGGGCTTCATTTTAGCCGCTGACTTGGAAGCGGATCTTGCGAAAAATTAGATTTCGCTTGCGCTACACACAAATAATGTCGCTAGCGCGAGCGCGATCAGCTGACCGACTGATCGCTAGAGCACCACAACGACGGTGACAGACAAGGGAATCAACTGCATAATAGACTTCCCACCACCGAGACAGCCTTCAGATCTGAGACGGGCGCATGCGCAGTCTCCGATATTGATCGCGATCGCAGCGCTTGCCAACTGCAGTGCGTTGGTTGCAGCAGCTCTCCGACGCCTTGTCTGACCATCGATATCATCTCACGGCTACGGTAGTCTTCGTCCACTTTTCGGGCTTCTGAAGCCCTGCAAGGTCCCAATGGTATCCCTGCTGCGTTCTGTGAGCTCAGTCGCACTCGACGCAAGATTGGCTACGTACACTGCGATTTGATAGCGCTTGCAGCTGTACAGCTTTCCAGATCTAGACTTTGTCGATTCGAACGCTGAAGAGAAGATGCATCCGATTGCAGTCAACGAGTATCTCCAGAGTCTCACCCCATCGATACAACATGTCTTGTGTTGACGTGATGCCGTCGGATGTCATCAAGCGCGGCGATTATGAGAGCTTTAGATATTGCACACCGGCGACGCGTTGGTAGCATCGCCAAATAGCGGGCTCGGCTACCGAGCTCAATGGAGCACTTCAAACTCTAGTGCCGAAGCTGCCGTCGTCTGCGGTCTGAAGCTACAGCCACGGTTCTTGTTGCGGCCAGGTGGTGAATGAAATTCAGTGCGTGTGTCTGAATTTGTCTTTTGACACCAGCCATCTTTAACCGAGACGAGCTTTCGCCAACACTAAATTGGCTACGATGACGTTGACAGCTTAGCGTCTGTTGCTGATTGTTGCCAAGCTACACCAGATCCAGATGATCTAGACTACAAGGGCACTGTATCCGGCAGTATGAACAAGAGACGGCTCAAATAGTACGGCGACCAAACGCCAGGTCTAGACGACATGCCAAATTGGCTCCAATTCTAAAAGGTGACTGCAGCATCGCCTATGTATGGGACAAGCAGGTGCACCAGAACACTTGAGCGAGCGTCGTTTAAGGCAAGATGCCGATGCCATGCAGCTGGCTGTTGCGTTTGCTCAAACACGGACTTGACTTCATGCTCATGCGTCAGACTCCTTTATTTGTCACATCAAGCCTCTCAGCTACAGTTGTATGCCAATATCGCACAGACCTCGCTCTCCGAGGTTGTTTGCAGCTGCCGATACGCAAGCAAGTCATGCCGAGTGGCAATATTCGCCATCAAGGGTTGACTTGATAGGTGCATCATCAATGGAGTGTCGCGAATTGATGTTTTGTTTGTTCGAGCTCGCGAACGCGAATGTTTGGTCTGTTCTACAGGTGCTGTTTGCAGCTGGACATCTATAAAGCATCAGACCAAGCTCTTCAAAACACGGTCGAGAGACTGAATTCAAGCCTCGGCAGGAATCACAAGGTACGTCTACGCTGATCAGAGGGCACAGCTGATCCGATTTCTTCCAGTTCTGATATGCTCCTCTCTTACGTGCTTCTAGCATTCGCTCCTGTTCTGGTTCTTGCGGAATCTGACACTCAGAAGTGCTGGGATATGCCTCTAGGCACCATTTTCAAGAAATGTTCAGACTGGCAGACCAAATATTGCTTAACGCCAAAGCGTGCCTTGGACCGTTCGGGGAAACCGATGTATCGACTGACAAGCTTCTACAGGTGCTACGATGTATATGGCGCTGATGACACGTGCTCTTGCGATGCAACTGAGGATATTCCAAACTACCCGCCAGGGAAGGGAGAAGGGGGAGCACGCTGAAGACCATGGGCCATTCCAAGTTGGAGTGTCACTACCTATAACTAAGTATCGAAGAGACAACTTGAAGAACCTATTTATCGTATCGTCACACCATTTGGGAACTTTGAGGCACTCGCCTCTCGCGCTGTATCGCATAAGTTTTAGCAGTTGTGTTGCTAGCGTACGTAAAACCTGCTTCGAGGGGGCAAATGCGTCAAGGCACCTACCTCCCAGTGCTTTTCCGGATATTTGGTCACATGCAGCCAAGAATGATGCTCGTTTTTTGTTTTTCGACATGAACATCTGTCTATGACACTCTGTGTTTGCTTGATAGGTAATATCGGCATAGTGGCCCGGTGATCTTGTGATACGAGCGACTACCTAGGTACACCCATGGACTTTTTTTTTAATTTCATTCATAGTCTATATGAAGGCGCCTGGACTAACCCAGGCAACAGGTAAGCTATGGCAAAAGGATGAAATACGTTACGTAGACTTGGCGATCGCAATGCATGCGACAGTACCGTGGAACTTCCCGCATCCCTGCTCCCACATCCCTGCTCCTGCGAGCGAAAACACGATACGCGCTCATTGATGTGCAGGATCAGGGATGCAATCTCTGGTCCCTTGAGTGGAGAGGTGAGTCTCTGGGGGTATCTCTTGAGTTCCGGTTTCCATCTGAATTGTAGCATGAGGTCATCAGCTACAGACCCGAGGACAATATTGAAATTTTAGGGCGACGTCCCGAGCCACGCATTGCGACGGAGTCCACGCTGATTGCTCCAAAATGCCTCTATTTGCCCTTTTTCGAGGTCGCATCCGCATCATTGTTTGCGAGCCAGACGGACCGCCAATGTTGCCAGCAGCTGCCGGGGCCAATTCGGTGGGCTTGCGATCAGCGGTTGTTACGCACAAACCCTTCGATGCATCATCTGATCCGCGGCCGCTCTGTGATTAGTAATTCGAATGAGCCATGAGTATTGTAAAACTGTAAGACCTGCTTGCTCAAGGAGCTCTCAACTACATCAAACGCAAGCTTCATCAGCAACTGCACTGCACCGGTGAGTCAACCAAGATACCAAGCAAAGCTGGCTTTCTTCCTAATAGTATGCGCATTTTGGCTGGGTAGGAAGAAGACTACGACCAGAAGCCATGCACTCAGATGACGACCGGTACCATTTTTAAAAGCTGTCCGAACTCGCAACACCCAACTTGCCTAACGCAGAAGATCGGCGCGGGAGTCCATGTGAAGAACGGAGACAAGCCATACACATGCTCGTTTTCGGACATTGGACAGTGCTTCTGCGAAAGGCCCTGATAAGCAGTGCCGGGTTGTCAATCAATAGATATGAAGAGTGAGCTCGAGCCGGAACAGATACGAGTATCGAATGCAAGGTGCTGATCTATAGCTATGCGTAGCGAAATCTCCAATATGCAATCACCCTGCAGCTGCTTGAGCGCTAGACAGAGTGACTCCTGCTGAATTCATTCGACGCATTGTCTAAAGGTCCAAGCTTCATCGAATAGGCCATGTACTATCTAGTCTGGTGCACGCGAGCGTAGGTCGCATTGGAATGAGCGTGAGCAACGGCGGAAACCGCGGCCGATGGCTACCTCTTCAACATGTGATCTGCCAATCATAGCTATGAATCTCAGTTATTTATTCATCATCGGCACAGAATTGATTTGGCAATTTCGTGTACTCCCCTGCACCATATAGTATACGGTCGTAATGGCTTACGTATGTAGACGTGGTGATTCGACCTCGGGAACGACCGCACCTCGGCAGACTTCAGTTTCCCATCTGAAACGTCAAAAATTCATCTCAGGATTATCAACACCAATTTTTCGGGCGACGTCATGAGCCACGCGCGCGCATGGACTCTCATGCAGAACATTCCGTCACCTGATGCACCCATCATGCAGCTGCAAGATTATCTCGTCACCCGCTGCAGATACGCTATGACTATCTCTCCGCAAAGATATTGTTTACGAGACGTCGGCAACGACGTCAACAATGTAACATCCGGCAGATGCCTTCACGCTCGTACCGCTTGAGCTGACGTCGAAGCTGCATGAAGCTTTTGTCATGATCTACGAGTTTCCGCGACAACCACGATGAGTTTTATATCTGCTCATGGTGTATTCGATCTCAGTGCTCAGGCCGAACTGGACGTGGTGCCTCCGGGCGACTCGCAATCGGTTCCCATCCTTGTTTTGATAGCGGCTTCCAAGCTACAAATTGATCGATTGGCGGGCATATAGTGTACAGCAGAGGACCTCAATACGCCTTACGAGCCTAGCGTCGCTCATGATGATATGCGCACGGCAGCTGTCATCTCCGGCACGATGTCTCCGGCTCTCGAACCTCATCATAGTAAGCTCTAGAATGTCTTTTATCAACACGTCACGAGCTGCAGTCAAGGGCCCTGTTGGTTACGACAGCCATTACGTATACGCTTTGGTCTCTCGTGAATGACGAGGTACTACTGCATGGGACGTGCGTTAAAGTTGAGCAGAAACCAAGGACTTGGACACGCACCCACTGTCATCGACTCGCCGCCGAGTTGCCGGACAAGATCCAGGAACCTTCAGATAAGATTATTTTTTCGTGCAGCGGATATGCACGGCGCAAATGAATTGTGTTTTGACAATCTAAAGCACTGGCAAACCCCTGAAACGCTCTTCGATCCGCGACTCTACGCACTACCTGTCAGTATAGTGGTTACCCTGATACCTAGTTTGCTCTTTCTGGCCAGTTGCGGCAGAGCAAACAAGCCGAGACCTTGGTAACGGATGCGCATCGAGGTTGGTGACAGTGCCGCCGCGCAGCGATCGCCCGTCGCAGCTCGTATAGTACGCTTCCATATTAGCGCTTGCTCTCACGTCGTCTCGTATAGCCCAAAGTCATAGAGCATGCGTAAAGCGATGTTATCGAGCAAGATCGAATGACTATGCTACAGAGAGCCTATGTCATTGCCAGGAAACTTGCGTGAAGAGGTTGCTTGTGTTTCGAATTGAGATGCAACCAGATACTCAAGCGCTGCTGGTGAATCACCACCTTGTCCACTCCTTCGAGAATTTTGGGTGAGCAGTGTCTCTTGCAGCCTCGACGCACGGAACATGCAATCCATAGTGATTCTGGACCATCTTGATCATTGCGAGTCTCTGACAAGCACATGGCGTCAGGTCTTCAGGAATACCATGGGCTGCTCCACCATTGAGCTTGAGCTGACTTTTCCGTGGCAGTCTCAGCGTCTGTTGGCTCCTTTCGCATAAACTGCTGACTAAGGTTAGGCAGCAGGCCCGTCATGTTTGGTGCGTTGACTGCATCCCTGAAAAAAACCAGATGCAATGGTCCTCCCCTGACGAGCACGATAAAAGGGCTAGTCTGTGGCAGCACTTGGATGGGACCGTCGAGCAAGGTTGCGTCCCCGGGGCCTCAGGCAACGGCAGTCTTGCTCATAGGAAAAATAGCGCGGCTGCACAGCGCCTGTCGTGTATGGGAAGAGGAAGTGCGTCTTCGTGCTGTCGACGAGTTTGAAGTGCAGGAAGCCGCATTTGTTGAGCCGATTCATGATACACGGGATGTGGACCATGTCCTTTGTCGAGACTGGAGTGCAAAAAAGGCTTCTTGTCGGTCGTGGGCTTACTGAGCGTCGCGCGTGCTTGGCTGGCGGTGCCAACGTGTGCATGCTTGACCGGTACTGTGGCAGACATGATGACATGCATTTGCTTCATCGGCAGTCAAGAACAAGCCAATCTGGATTGCTTGCAACTTTAAGCAAGTGGTAGAGCAGAGAGACGGGCAAGGGCGATGTCTTGATGGTGTCGTTAAGGTTCTCGATGCTGCGTCACCGCATGCATCAGTCGCCTCTTGGCAATGCCACGCGCATGCCTCAACCATCCAATTCAAGCGACAACGACCTCTATAGTGTCCTCAGTTGTTCTCGATATCTGACAGCAGTTGCTAGAAGCTCAAGCTGCTCGGCAGAGCCTTCGGCCATCGATTCGAGAGCAGTGAGCGCTTCCTGCCACTTACATGAGATACCTAGCAGCGTCAATACAGTCGCTACGAGAAGGTATATCAATCGTCTTCAGCTGGTGGCAAAGAGACTCCAGACGAGTCAGATTTGACTGAAGCAGTCAACAGACTCTGTTTGTGCTAGTCCGCTCGACCATGAGCCTTATTTGTCAGCTTTGATGGCTATCTGTATTAAGATGTGCAGGCAGCTTGGAGCGCCCCCAATCCATTGGCTCTGCCGTTGCCTCTCGGACATGTCAAATTTGTAACATTGGTAAACTGCAAGCATGAAAGTAGGTCCGTGGTGGTCAATGTGATGCATGCAATTAATCGGCTGCGTCGCATGCGCTGCAATCGCATAAGCCACTATGGATGTGCACAACCACACCAACTCGAGCGACGAGCCTCAGCTTGTCAGCCTTTGAGCATACCTTGTGTGCTCTCGAGCTTCAGTCTTGTCGGTCTGCATCTTTGTATCTCCTCCGAAAGTGCTTTCCACGCTTGAACCGAAGCTGACGCGTGCATCTGTGCGTGCCACGCCTTGCTTTCAGAGAAACAGTCTGCAGACATTCAACTAGCTTCAAAGTTCTGATTGAGAAGACGATGAGGGAGTAGTCTCTGGTGGCGCAATTTTGAACGTTCTTGGCAGATGCAAATCATGACCGTCTGACCCATTGGGATCATATGCTCGGGTGAGGTTGTCAGTGCCGCGAGTCCAGGCTTGCCAAAGCAGGCCCTTTGGTGCAGTAACTCCAGGGACAGCAGTGAATCAAACAGGATCAGAAATATATGCTATGTATTGTTAGTGAAATCAGCGTAGAGTCCTACGGTAGAGATCTGCGTAGATGATGCTTGCTGCGCAACCGGCGCAAGGCTGTCAGCTATAGATTGCAATCTAATGACCGAGAGCATCGTTCGAAAGCCTGCCGTATGCGTTTACTCTGCCAATAGCTTTGGGTAAGCGCGGTCCACCAATTGCTCAGCGCGCTTGAGATCCATGGCATAGTGATTCTGCAACATCTTGATAAAGGCAAGTCGCTGACGAGCACGCGGCGGCATATCCTCAGGAATGCCATGCGCTGCCTCATGATTCGCTGAATCATGCGTCACAGGAGCGCCCGTAGCAAGCGTGCGTCGAAATCTGTGGTTGAGCTGCGGCAAGAAGCCAGGCATGCCTGGTGCATTGAGGCCCCCCCCTAATCATCACAAGCGCCAACGTCTCGTCGCCAATCTCGGGTGACTGCATTTCACCAGCAGCATCAAGCAGAAGCAAATAGGTCTCCTCCTTACTCGTCCACACCACAAACGCCGATTCTCCAGAGCGACCTGCATTGATGGCCAGAAGCTTGAGTTCGGCTTCGGCGCAGCCCTGGGGTCCTGAATTCAAGGGACCCTTCCTGACAACCAAAAAAAAAGAGGCTGGTCTCGGGCAGCACTTGAGTAGGCGAGTCAAGCAAGTCTGCATCTCTGGCGATACAGAGAATGCCAGTCTCACTCATGGGGAACATGTGCTTCGGATGCACGGCACCTGTCGTGACTGGGAAGAGAAGCTGGGTGCCGAGGCCATTGACGAGCTTGAAGCGCATAAAGCCACATTGATTGAGCCATTCCATGACGCGCGGCACGTAAGCAACATCTTCTGCCGATGGTGGGTTGGAGACAAGCGGGCGATCGGCCGTGGTCTCGGCGGCCACCTCGGGATCTTGGGCGATGTTGGAGGTGGGCGCTTGCTGGGTGGGTGCCAAGACAGACATGATCCCTTGCTGGAGTTTTACGGCTGTCGGAGTCACACTGAGGTGAGTCGACTGAAGAGACTATAAAGAGCTTTGAGCAGAGCGACAGGAAGGTGACGTCGCTCTGGCTGAGTAGGCGGGTGTTGCTGTGTGACCTTGGCCTGCCTCCTGAACTTGCGACGCACAGGCCCCAAATGCGTCGCCTCGAGCTGGCAACCTCGACATTGTCCCCAATAGCTACTTCGTAATGCTATCAGAATCTCGGGCTTGTTGATCGGAGATCAAGCTGTGTGGCAGACTTGTAGAGTCAGCTTTGCAAGCTTTGGTGCGCCAAAGATGAGCACAAAGAGTTCTTCTGCAAATGCTTCCGGCCGATGGGCACAAGCCAGGGCGCAGATTTTGATTCAGTCTGCGGGCAGTCCGCTTCTTTGTCTCAAGCTTGCATATGAGAGTCTCGACATCAAGCCAGGCATCATCAGAGGAAGCTTTGCGCAGACTTTACGGGCCAGCGTCTCGGCCTAGGCAAGCGTACACTTGTCAGTATTTGTGGAGATATGCAGCTTGCACACAGCGATCGCGTCATCTAGCAGAGCGTGCCGTCAGCGAGCAGGACACTACCATGTCGACAATTGCAAAGTGGTTAGTCTGTGTAGTGCGGTCGTCAGAGAGTTTCCTGCAGTCGGTCGCGGTGCACCCACCAATTTGAAGCTTACCCGTCCCAGGCACCCGTCCGCTGCAACAACCACACGGACGGCTAGTCAGCATGACACGCGAAGGCATTCGTGTGCACAATAGAGCTGGACTTCAATGTACTTTTATCATCTCATTCCGAGCACCGGTCACCGGTCACGCTCATCCTACTGTAGTGGCGAGCAAAGTTAGGCTTTGATTGGTCTCTCGGGGTACGCACGCGACTTCAAGTTTGATAGACATGAGCATATGTCGACAAAGGAAGAGATGCTATGTAGACGCTTAAATGCTTGCTTGAGGACGTGATTGAGAGATGCAGTAGATCTAGATACTTGTCTGAGATGCAGTGCGAGAGCGTCAATCTTCGGAGTTGACTTCTTGGTAGGCCCATTCCCCCAAGAGCTCCGTCGACTAGATGCTCTACATGCCTCATATAACGTGTACAGTACCTTGGTATCAGCTTGGCGAATGCAAGTCGCTGGCGCGCCCGTGGTGGCAGATCATCAAGGATACCATGCGATACTGCTTTCGCACATGACTCGCAGCCTGGCAATTCGACGAGGGGGCAAATGACGTCCAATGACACTCAGGACCTTAGGCTTGACTATCCTCATCAGGAGCATCTTGCAGTCGTATTTTCAAGTATGCAGATAGCAGGACAGCTTGTGCCTGATTGATCAACTTGCTGCACCGAAAGGAGAGTTACAACGTGTTGAGCAAGCTCCTTAGAAGGTACTAATAGCTGCTAGATGTCAGGACTGATTGCGAAAAGCCTGATAGCAAAAGCGATGTAGCTCTTAATGCGTAGACATCTGGAATGCAGAACTATTTTGACACACCGGGACGCTGACAAGTGCGAGACACGTCCAATGCCAAGTAACTGACCAACAGTTGCAGGGAACTCCGGGGAAGCGTCAAGTGAAGACACATGACGAGTCTGATGCGATAGAAAGGAAGCGTTGCAAGCTGGTACTATTCTTCATCTAACAACGCCCATACTCAACAGATTGTCGAATCCTGCCAACACCAGGGCTGCAGCTGTAGGATAGTTGTCGTGTTGTTTCACTTACTGAAGGCCCTTATCTAAGCGCACTTTTACATGACTTTTGAACGATGACCTTGATCGAAGCTGTCCTCGTCTTGTCTCAGTGTGAGAAACTTGGAAGCCTTGGAGGTTGTACTTGAAAGGACGCCGATGAATTGACCATCTGAAGTCACTCGAGATATAAGTTCAGGGTTATGGCTTATCCACCTCGGCGCCTTCGCCTTCTGTTGGCTCCGTCGATTGCGGGGCAGCGGAGGCAGACTCGACAATGAACTGACAGTCTATCCTCTTCCTTTCCCTACAAGTACAAGGCTTGAGCTCTACCTCATCCAAAAAGTAACAGTCTTCATCACTTTATCACAGATAGCTATGACAGACCGTCTTAACCAAGTTGCACACCACCTCGACCCGAAGAACTATTCTTCAAAGGGCGGCCTCGTTGCCAACCAGGTGGCCATCATCACCGGTTCCGGCCAAGGTATCGGTGCTGCTGCTGCCAAGCAGTTTGCCGCCGAGGGTTGCAAGGTTGTTGTCTCGGACATTGACCAGGCTAAGGCCGATGGTGTCGTCAAGGAGATCAAAGCTGCCGGCGGTGAAGCCTCTGCCATCTGCGGAGACATCATGGACCCGGAGTTCCCCAAGAAGCTTGTGGACGCTACCGTGCAAAAATACGGCTCGCTCAACATTATCGTCAACAAGTAAGTTTTTCCTCTTGTCACTCGATTGAGCTTTGATGCTGACGATCGATAGCGCCGGCTTCACCTACGATGGTGTGATTCACAAGATGTCCGACAAGCAGTGGGACACCATGCTCGCCGTCCACGGCACGGGCCCCTTCCGCCTCGTGCGCGCCGCCGCTCCTTACCTTCGCAAGAAGGACGGTGCCAACAAGTGCATCATCAACATCTCCTCCACCTCGGGTCTTCACGGTAACGCTGGTCAAATCAACTACGCTTTCGCCAAGGCCGGTGTCGAAGGTTTCACCAAGACGATTGCCAAGGAATGGGGCATGTTTGGCGTGCGTTCTTGCACCGTTGCCTTTGGCTACATTGAGACACGTTTGACCCAGGACAAGGCGGATGGTGCCGTCATGATGGTTGACGGTAAGCCTGTGCCGCTTGGTATCCCCGGCCGTGGCAAAGGTGCCACTTCGGTCAGCGCTGTGGCAGATATTCCCTTGCAGCGTGCTGGACAGGCACACGAGGCTGCTGCGAGTATCTTGCTCATGGCGACGCCTTTGGCTTCGTACATCAACGGTATCACGTTGCCTGTGACGGGCGGTCGCGGTATCTAAACCATGTTCACGTCTGCGATGCGCACATGATGGCATAGCCTTTTTGACTAGCTATCGTATGTCGATCCTTGTCTCCGTCAATATCGAATCGACCAGCGTTGTGCACTCTTGAATCTTGATAGGTTGACAGATTGCATCTATAAAGAGAAGACATCTAGTGGTGAACATGGTCCGGTGCCGTGTCCAGCTCAAACCAATCACCCTCATCGCTCTTGGCCGCCTTACCGCCCGAAGACGCGGCATCGGCAGCCTCACCGCCAGCCTCAGAAGCTTCATACGCCGACAACTCGGACTGCACATCACCGAGCGATTGCGGCGCAGCAGGAAGGGCAGGCACAGACCATTGCTTGACTTGGCCTTCAGAGTCGGAAGCTTTGCTGGGAGCAGGCTTGTATTCCTTCACCTGCTTGAGGTAGAGGTCTGTGACGATGTCTTTGATGGATGTTAGTCTTCTGAGTCGGGTAATCTGTCGCCTTTGCGCAAAGAGGGCTTACCGGCACGAGCCACCGAGGCAGAGACAAAAGTCCTCTTGGCCAAAGGCGCACGAACAACAGTCCTTGACTAGCACAGATGTTAGCAAGCTGCAGAGGCATCATTGACGACGATGAAAACAAGACTCCGACACGCCGAAAAGGGTGAGAATACGTCGCATGCAAGCCTTATGATCTGCGCGTCTAGATGAGCTGACTTACAGCGATTATGAGGGCGTTCATGACTGTAGAGAAGCGATGCCGGGAGCGTGTTCTTACTCGTGCTGTTCTCGGGGCAGAGTCGGAGTCGAAGAATTGCGATTGCGAGTTGATTTTCCAGGGTTAGGGTTGTGAACCATCTCGACCTCGACGTGCTATGAGGACAACTAGCCGTGCTACTAAGTTGTAGAGCTCCCTTGGCTAGCTGAAGACTCTCTTGAAGCTCGAAAAGAGATATTTGGTAGCTTCAGATATTCATCTATCGGTCGTCCTTCTAGAAGTCTCTTTATCGGCTTTTACAAGTATTCGCCACAAGTCACCCCTGACATCAACACCTGCCTTTAGCTTGCAGAGCATCAGCGTTCCTCTAGCTACTACATCTTCTCAGAATGGCCGATGGACCTTCTTCATGGGCATCTCTCATGGGAGGCGCTTTTGCAGCCATGGCTGTCGACTCGCTTATCTTCCCACTCGATACAATCAAAACCCGTACACAAGGTAAAGGCGGCTTACAAGCAAATGGCGGCTACAAGGGACTCTATCGCGGCATTGGCTCTGTGGTTGCTTGCACCGTCCCTTCAGCGGCACTTTTCTTTTGGTCCTATGAAGAGTGCAAGGCTGGCTTAAAGCAGATGGGTCTCGATGGCTCAGCAAATCATCTGACGGCCAGCACGATTGCAGAGGGCTTGTCATGCGTCGTCCTCGCACCGGCTGAGATTGTCAAGCAAAGAGCGCAAATCGCCGCAGGCAATAAAAAACCGCAATCGTCGCGAACCATCTTGCGTGACTTGATTAAGGGCCGTGATCTGCATGGCTTGACACAAGGCTACCTGGGTTTACTGGTCCGTAATGTACCCGTCACAGCGATTCAATTCACACTGTATGAAGCTGCCAAGAAGGCATACAAAAAACGACGCGGCAAACGGCACTTGGCTGCTTGGGAGTCTGGCTTATGTGCTGGTGCCAGCGGCAGTATTGCTGCGGCTGTCACGACACCGATGGATGTGGTCAAGACAAAAGTCATGCTCAACCAAGAGGGTGATCGTAATATCTCGGTAAGTGGCTGCACTAGAATCGCCGCGGCGATGGCTAACCAATAGATGTGGAAGGTGGCGAGACAGACGGTCAAAAAGGAAGGCACCAAGGCGCTCTTCAAGGGCGTTTACTTGCGAGTTATTTGGACGAGCATGGGTTTGTCCTTGTACCTGGTATGACAATCTCAAGAGTCAAGAGCAGCAGCTGACAAGCAGGGTTCATATGAAGCGATGAAGAACTACCTCGACAAGCCGAGCGAGGAAAAAGCAGCGTCATGATGAGCATATTTGAGCATTTAGATTGGAGATTTTGGCATAAGCATATATAAGCAACCTAGAATTGCGGCACAAGGTACTCTGACCACGGTGATTGCAAGAAAGCCACGGCGCCCTGGACAAGATTAGTTTCCTGTTGAACGCTTTTGCAAGAATGTCGCATGGGGGATCCTTACTGCAAAGACACCGGCCGCAAAGACGAGCGAGAGGTTTTCTGGATTTCTGGCGGCACTGATGGCCTTGCTGTAGATGGACTCTGCCTGTGATCGGTTGATTCTCTTTGGCGCCATGGTGTCGTACTTGATCTTGAGCAATGAGCAGACTGACTTTATGGTGGATGTCGGGTCGCGCCTCGTGAACGAAAAGTTTGATGAGCACAAGCAACAACACCCACACAGGTCAACATGTCAGATAATGGCGATGACGAGGGGTAAGAGCCAAGCTACGCATGGTAGAGACCGCGCATACTGACTATCTAGCATGGCCTACGAGGATGAACCGCAATTCGACGACGAGCAGCAGGTAGATGAAGATTTCGGTGATGCGGACAACAACGATGCAGCCATCGGCGGTACCACAGGCGACATGGAAGTCGTCGCGCCGACGGGCGGAGCAGGTCAAACTAATGGTCAAGTATCCGGCAAGAAGAATAGCAAAGCACGCGCTGTGCCGAAAGCTGAGCGACAAACGACACCTTATATGACGAAATACGAAAAAGCGCGCATTCTTGGTACAAGGGCGTTGCAAATCAGTATGAATGCACCGGTGCTGGTGGCCCTAGAAGGAGAGACCGATCCGCTTGTGATTGCACAAAAGGAATTGAGCGCCAAGAAGATTCCGTTGCTGATTCGGCGTTTCTTGCCCGATGGCAGTTATGAAGACTGGTCGGTACAAGAGCTCATTGTCTCTTGATGACAACCTCTACTTCTCTTCTCTTCAGCATGTGTACAGGTTGTTGCCCCTTCATTTTTATAAAGCGTTGCATTTAGTCTTCTTTGAGCTCACCTTCCTCCTCGATCGGTTCCGGCGAGGGGTCCGCCTTGGCCTTCTTCGTTGCCGGTTCCACCACGTCTGCCGTCGATGGCAGCTCCCGTTTGGCCGGCCGATCTTCTTGCTCTGTCGTCTCCTGCTCCTTGGCCACATCAAGCAGCTTGACCACCTCGCCGCCCTTCTTGGCCTGCTCCTTAAAGTCAAGCCCATTATTGACTAAGTTGGGCGCCGTCTCGAATAGCTCAATCATCATCTTGACCACCTCCTCACACTGTACCAGGTCCACCTCAAGTGTCCTGAACCAAGGTTGACCGCCGACGTCGGCTAATGGCGTGCCTGTAAAGACACTGCCAAAATAGAGCGCTGCAGCGGCAATGACTTGCGGCTTGTACATGAGCACCACCCGTGTCCGATAGGCGTCATTGACAAACGCCCATGCACACTTGCGCAACTCTGTGCCACCACCGAGCCGTGTCCAATACTGTCGTAGATCGTGATAGGGGTGCGCAATCACGAGGTCAAAGCAAAGCGCTTCAAGCAAAAGTTCCTCATTGTAGAGCAAGACATCGCGCCAACGCCAGTACTCTTTCGATTGCTCATCAACCACGAGCTGCTCATTCTTTTGAGCCGTCTTGCAACATTCCACCACAATACTCCGCAGAGACTTGACATTCTCATCGCACTTTGTTGCAAGAAACAAGCACGTCGCGCCAATATCGTAGTAATGGTACTCGCGTAATGAGAAGCGCATATAGAAGCGATGCAGAAAGACACACGCCGTTGCAATCGTACTTTGCAAGCTTCCTTGTTAGCCTTTCCTGCGCATTGCTGGTAGTAGAAAGAGCCTACAGTCGTAGCTTCATGCCAATCTTGAAGATAAAGTCGCATCCCTTCATACGCTCAGCGCGTTCGCGTTCAGGTGCATAGCCAGCTTGTACGCTCGGCGTCCGCTTGAGCTCAGCTTCAGTAAAGAGCCATTTCTCTGATCGAGCCGCCACCGCCGCATCTTCCACCTTCATCTCATGAGGAGCGCGCGATTGAGGGGCTCGAGGCAGTCTCAAGCGTGGTGCAACAATGCGTCGTCGAGGGCAAAGCGAAGTCAAAATAAGCGCCAGAAAAAGAAGCAGTCACGACCTTCATCTATAACGTGCTGAACGTCTTTTGCACATGGTCCGTCTTGCGCTTCGTACTCTTAAAGAAGGCAAGGAACTGCAATTCTGCCGCACTGCGCACAAACAGCGCCTGCTGTCGTTTCTGTGCCGCCTCGGCATCCTCGTCCTCATCGCCAACCTCGCCGCCAAAGGCCTGGAACCAGTCGTAAACATTCACAAGCTGGCCCGAGTCCTGGAAGAGTCGGAACAGAGTGGCCGTATACGGCTGTTGCTCCATATTGCCCAGGTAGAGCGAGGGCTCTGTCAGGGCAGCATGTAACGATCGCCGCGTGGATGCCCGCATTGCTGCTTGATAGGTGCGCGTTTGGTTGAACCAGAAGAGCTCGTGGAACAGCAAGTCCTCGTGGTGAATCAGATGTTGCTCAAAGAGATTGCTCAGGAACGCGTGAAGCTCTGTAATGAAGGCCAGGAACTCTGCAGTTGAGCTTGACTGGCTCAGGTTGGCGACAAACGTCTCGATGCTGTCCTTGATGGAACTCTCGTCAAGCCGCTCTAGGCTCTTTTCGAGGAAGACTTCAAGAGATCCTCTGGGCAGTACTCTAATCGTTAGATTTGAAGATGAATGTAGAAGATTCTTGCTTAAGTGAAAGGAGCAGCTCTTTCGTCATACTGTTCTTGGCCAGGCCTTGTTCGAGCAATGTGCCGTATGCGTCGACAAACGAGCGCCGTTGAACACTGACACTGAGACGTAGTGCTTCCCAGACAGAAAGAGCTTCGTGAAGATTCTGCTTGTAGAGCTGAACAGCCCCAACTGCAGCGTTGTAAGCTTCCTCGAGAGTTTCGTCATTGGTCAAAAGCGATTCGGCATGCCGCAAGTCATCTTGCTCTTCGCTCTTGAGGAGGTACTGAATCTCGGCCTTGAAGGACGGCAATTGACGCAAAAAGCGCCGCTGAACCAGATTCAGGCTCGCAAAGGCATCTGGCTCCACGCTCAAATGTGCAAGCTCATTGGCGTAAAAGAAACAAAGCATCTGATAGCGAAGACCTGTCAGGACTTGCTCGAGCGATCGAGTCGTGTCTCGAAATTGACCAAGCACCGTCTTGTAAGCTTCAGCACCCAGTCGTACGCCAGTGCTAGATGCGACAAACTGGGCAAAGATAATCTCGCCAAGGGCCGCCTGGTCTGAATCCAGAGTGATGCGCTCAACCTCAAGCATACGTATTGTCGTGCTCGAGAGTGTCGACTGGAATTGGCCCAAGGAAGTCGGGAGTCCGAGTAAGAATCGAAATTCAAGGGACGGCTCGCTAGCGACGTGCTGAATCAAGGCGCTGATCAAACCAGGTGTGAAGCTTTCGAGGTTCGGCACAGCAATGACAATCGGCAGGGGCTTCTTCTGCGCTGTATGCCAGGCTTTAAGCAGTCTGATGTCATGCGGCTGAATATTGGAGCTGTTGGTGACGGGTCGACCTTGTTCGAGTGTAGACGAGACAACCTTTTTCATTGTCAAGCGCAATTGAGTACATTCGGCAGCTGACAAGACGGTCAAGGCGCACAAGCTGGCTTGCTTCTTGACAATCTCATTCGACAGCTGAGTGAAGGCGCGCTCTAAGTGTCCAGCATTGGCACCAGCTTGCAAGATTGCGCAGCGAAGCTTGTGTGTTGGCCGGCTTGTCGTTTTTGGTTGTTTGATGAATTGGACAAGCCGGTCTAGTAGCAGAGCGTTTTCTTCCTTGAGTTGCCGCTAATGTCAGCTTCAGCCTGTGGATAGCGCTGCTTACGTCGACACATTCCGACATGCTGGCCATACATTGCTCAAAAGCAGCATAGCGAGGACTGCTTTCGAAAGAGGAGCGAGGCCGCTTTCTTCGACGCGACTTGTCGTCTGGTCGAGTGAAGAAGCACGAATCAACGATAGACTGATTTGTAGTCATTTTCTAGCAGAGAGATTTAGACTAGCGAAGCGACTATACAGCGTTCAGCGGTGATGTAACCAGGCTTTAGCGCTTCAAGGTGCAACTATTGCAGCAGGCAGTATGTACAGACTGATCGAACTGTCGATGTCCATCGCGCGAGGTTCAGATGGCATTCACACACGCCCGCCGCTCACACAAGCCGCCTAGGAAGAACCCTTGCAACTGAGCAGATCAGGGATGTCGTAGCTCTCAATCATCACAAGTCAAGAGATCGATGTGTCAGCTCATAATGCACAGAAGTCAAGAGATCGATGTGTAAGAAGTCGGAAAGGCCGTTGTACAAAACTCTAATTAATACGACACTTTGTCACTACTCAATGACAAAAGCTGAAGCTCAAAAGAGAGCAACCGCCTTAAAGAGCGAGCGCACCGGCAACACCGAGAGCACCGACAAGACCAGCGTAAGCAAAGTTGGTCGAGCCGATAGCGTTGGCAGCCGAGGCAGCACCCGAGGTACGGGCAGCACCCGAGCCCGAAGCGGCACGCGAGCCAGAGGCAGAGCCAGTGGCGCGAGCAGTCGAGGTACCGGCGCGCGAGCCAGTGGCAGAGCCCGAGGCCCGTGCGGAGCCAGAGGCGGAAGAGCCAGTGCCAGAAACAGCGTAGGCGGCACAGTTGGGCTCAGGGGCGAGCGGGCAGTCCTCGGCCGTGCAGATCGACTGGAGAGCGGCGTCAGCAGACATGGGCACAGCAACAGCCGGGGCACAACGGACGTTGAAGAGGCTGTTAAGAGCAGTTCCGACGACAGTGATGTCAGCGGGTGCAACACCGAACGAGCTGGCGGCAAGAGCAACCTGGGTGATAAAGTAGGTGTTCTGGGCCAAGGTGAGGTTCATGAAACGGTGCACCTGGTACTGCGAAGGGTTGCCCTGGTACGAGGGGAAGGCGTCCTGGCCCTGCATGGTGCAGCCAAGGAGGTAACCGAAGTACTGGTAGAGGTGCGTCACGAGCTTGCGCTGGTTCGAGTCCTCAGTAGGAAGGGTGTTGTTGAGAAGGGGTGTAGCGGCACCACCGTCAAGGAAGTTAACGGAGACGGGCATGCCGTTGCGGTTGGTCGAGGCGATAGCACCCGTGAAGTAGCCGGCAAGGCTGACAGCGGTACCGTTGACGGTTCCGTTGGCCAAAATACCAGGCACGGCGTTCATCGGGGCAG
The DNA here is from genome assembly GCA_003717175.1 of Protomyces macrosporus. Taxonomy (NCBI): domain Eukaryota; kingdom Fungi; phylum Ascomycota; class Taphrinomycetes; order Taphrinales; family Protomycetaceae; genus Protomyces; species Protomyces macrosporus. The sequence continues at coordinate 262,529 of QXDT01000009.1, read as the reverse complement.
GCGAGGTGGTGTAGTTACCGATAATGACGGTGTTGACCAAAAGCTTGAGAAGCGTGTACTGGTTCTCAGCGGTGTTGCTCATGAGCAAGGCCGATGTGCTGGAATGTTAGCAGATGCTCCAAAATCCAATATCGAATCAACATACTAGTAGTCGCAGATCGACGTGTTGGTAGGACGCTGAGCAGCGACAAGGCCGGCAACAGCAGCAACGGTAGCAACAAACTTCATCTTGAGTGTAAGAGTAGAAAGTATGTTCTTGGTTGGTAGGTAACTGAAAAGGTCAGCTGTGTAAGCAGAGTCGACCTTCTTATACTCGATGCTCGGCACAATCTCAACAGTGCGCAGTCATCTCGACTCCTGCCTGTATCAAAATAGGCCCACGCTTTCCCACGATGCTATTGTGCGCCAGCTCCCCGTGCGGCCGCGCCCGAAAGGGCAACAGTCTGGTTGCGCGTGAAGGCATTCAATAAGCGGAGCTCCATTTGGTGCAGCCACAGATCTGTTGACAGCACGGCTTAAGCTCATTCTCGTTGGCTAGCAAAGCGGAGTGCACGGCCTAGGCCAACGAAAAGGCTTTGATTGCCAATCTGCCAGCAAAAGTTGACTGGAGATTTTTCAGCCCCCCGCCGTTCGCACCGTTGAGCCAGCGAAGAGTCAAAGACTGACGACAACGTGCGCAACTGCCTGCCGGACTACTTAGGTAAAGTGCGTGAGTGCTGCAGGCTATTCTCTAAATCTTGGCGAGTCACAACAAAGTCGCACATTTTCTGCTGCGTCTGTTTTGTAGGCAATATCGATGAGGATGACCTGGCGACCGCAGCTGGTACCTGTTCCAGCAAGAACATTTACCGAGCACTGAGCAGGGCAAGTCGTGCTGAGCTTGTCTGACTCTGCCACAGCAGCTACTTTCGGGGAGGCGGGTTTCATGATGTCATGCGAAGTTGAGTTGAAGAACATGATGAGGAGGAATGTGACCGTTGAAAGTTCTCTTCAAAGAAGAACGGGCTCGAGATCGGGACGGATTTCGTAGTTCGTACTACCTAAACCCTAGGTTGACTCAAAGGTCGCCCATTCCCTGCATCAACTGCCTTGGAAGCTACCGGCTCCAGCTGGCAGCTGATAGCTCTGTGTAGTTGGGGAATGCAATCTTACGTGACTGCTATGCTCAAACTTGTGCCAAAAGGCCCAAAAAGAATTATTTCTCAACGCTGCGCACGCGAGGCCGGCGATCACGGCAAGACAAACAACGTCTGTCTGATTGGCTATCCCTTGCATTGATTGCTGGGCACGTTTGCGCGTGTGCAGAACAGCACACAACGCGCGCACATCCACCGTATTCGCAGTCTTGCAGAAGATCGCTCCTACAACGTCGAGTCTACAGTCTTCAGAGACTGTCGACTGCTCGTGCTACGAAAAGCTTGAGCTCTAGAGTCGAGAATCGAGGCTCGAATCTCGAAACTTGAAGCTTCGAAGCGCGAATCTCCGCGATGGCGAGCGTAGAGCTCTACATGTAGAGCTATAAATTGCAAAGCCTAGCATAGTAAGCGCTGTAGCTGGCGCGCCGGAGATTTCCCTCTCAGCCGTACTCATCGTATACGAGTCCTCCGACTCCTCCCAAGATCTTCAAAGCTCCCAGACCCAGAGTCTTCTCACTCTCGTGGTCGACATTGATATCGGCGCCTTGGGTACCTGGGTATGTGCAGAGAGTCAGAGACTCTGCCAGAGTCTTCACCGCGCGCTCCAAATAGCTACGACTGCTATGGCGAGTAGCCAATGACCTTCGCGCGCGACTGTCCTCTGCAACAGCTTGCGCTGACGCCAGACGAGTAAGTCGCGAGCCCTGATCCGTCTCAATATCCTGGTCAACGACACTAGGAAGACAGCAAGGCCCCGATGGTCCGAGGCTCAGTCCGAGAACATCGAATGTCCAGGTACCTTACCAGGTACCTAGGTAGCTACTCTAAATCTTAGAATTTAGCCGCGAATGCGGCAACGTCATCTGAACACCGAGAAGCACGCCACCGCGGCCAGGCATGACACAAAACACAACAAGTCTGAGCCGCATCAGTGCAGGACCAACAACCTCATCAGTGGAGATAGCCTCAAAGCGCTGGCGGATTGTATCAGCGCTTGAGGCATTATTGCACATCATCATTCCGCACAGCTACCGACCAATCTTGAGCCAAGACGGCGCGGCTAGGACGCAGGCATCGAACGCGAGTTTCGAAATGATTTCCAACGACCACAAGGTCGCGGATGACACTGTTCTTGAAGAGCAGAGTTCTGCATCTGCTGCTCATGGCTATGCTACGAACGAAAACAACGCTGGCGTGCAGCGTGCGCTCAAGTCGCGACATGTTCAGATGATTACCATTGGCGGCATCATCGGCCCTGGACTCTTGGTCGGTGCAGGCGCTGCATTAGCTGCTGGTGGACCCGCCGCGTTGCTCATTGTATTCGCTCTCGTTGGACTCGTCGCCTTGTTCGTCATGCAATCTGTCGGAGACCTGTCAACCCTTTATCCGCAAGGCGGCTCCTTCATGACTTGGACGGGTAGATTTGTTGACGATGCCTTATCCTTTGTTGTTGGTTGGCATTATTGGTTGATTTGGGTTTCGGTTCTGGCGAACGAATACAATGTCAGCTCGTTGCTTTTGAGGTATTGGACAACCGCTCTGCCAACCTATGCTTGGGTGCTCCTCCTGTGGTTCCTCTTTGGCGTCATTGCATTACTCGGCGTCGGCGTTTATGGCGAGCTCGAATTCTGGCTCGCTTCCATCAAAGTCATTGGACTGCTCGTCTTTTTCGTTGTTGCCATCTGCATCAATACGGGTGGCATCGGTAATCAAGGCTACATCGGGTTCCGATTCTTCGAGACGCCTGGTGCGTTTGCAGCTGGCTTTGGCGGCGTCGCAAAAGTCTTCTCCTTCACCTCGACCTTCTTTGCAGGTGTGGAAGCGGTCGGTACCGTCGCCGGCGAGACACGCAATCCTCGTCGCGCCATTCCAACCGCCATCAAGCAAGTGTTTATCCGCATCATCGTGATCTATATCGGCACTGCCTTTTTCTTCACGCTCACCGTGCCATACAATGCAACCGAGCTCATCAACGCAAAGTCGCGCAGCGCAGCAAGTCCCATCACAGTCGCACTACAGCGAGCAGGTTGGGCTGGCTCTGTACATCTGGTCAATGCATTCATCCTCGTTGCCGTCATTTCGGCTGCCAATAGCTGCATCTACATTGCTTCCCGGACGGTACTCTTCCTCGCAAACGAAGGCAAGGCACCCAAGATTCTTGGTAAGACAACCAAGCGCGGCGTGCCAGTCAATGCGATTCTGTTTTCAAACTTTTTTGGACTACTGGCACTCATCAATAGTGCTTCAGCTGCAGGCAAGGTGTACACAAGTCTGATCAACATCTCGAGTGTCTCGACGTTTATTGTGTGGGGCATCATCAACCTAAGTCATATCCGACATATGGCCGGCTGGAAGGCCCAGGGGTTCTCACGCTCTGAGATGCCATATCAGTCCTGGTGGCAGCCCTATCAAGCTTGGGCCGGTCTCATTCTTTCGACCATCTTCACTCTGATTCAGGGCTACACCTCGTTCGCACCCTTCAATATCGAAGACTTTGTGGTCGCCTATATCTTATTGCCGGTCTCAGTGATTGGCTACTTTGGCTGGAAATTCTATCACAAGACGCGCTGGCATCGGTCGGTTGAGATGGATTTGCAATCTGGCCGTTTGATTGACGAGTACGATGAGCCAGAATCGGTCAACGAGAGCGTCGAGAAGAAATCAGTATGGAAGCGTGTCGGCGACGGCATTGTAGGAAACTAGTTTGTACATATACCATTCGATAAGCGCTCAAGTTGTTCAACAGAACACGACGGAGTGCATTCAAATGGCAAGCCTGTGGAAGATGTGTTGGACGAACCTTGGAAGAATTTGGCAGCGGCGAGGATTCATTCGTCCCATCTGAAAAATGTCGCTACATGTCGCGCTGGTGGCTGGCGCCAACGACCCAACAGGGGGCGACTCTGCTATTTTCCGAGAGACAGTGTTCCATTGCAGCGCGACTGCGGCCGACGATGCGAGTGTCTACCAGGATGCCATCTTCGTGTCAGCGAGCCATCAAATCGTTTACTGCATCTACACATCCTCAACAACAATGCTTGCAGACTTTGTCTTCGGAGTGGCCGCGCTGATGGCGAGTGTCGAGGGCTTCTGGCGTTTGCCATGCGTCAGTCAGGTCGTCTACGAACGTTCGGATCCGATTGTCAATCCGGGGCAGCTATCGGGGTAGGTGGTTGCGATGCTTCGGACAACGCTAACGATAGCCACATGCATGCGATCATGGGTGCCAACAACTTCAACTGTAAGTCGGCCTTGCACATTCGGATCCTGGCTGATACTAGATACAACAACATTTGCGGATCTACAGGCGAGTGATTGCACGACGTGTCAGGTGTCGCAAGACAAGTCCGTTTACTGGGTGCCGAATCTCTATTTTCGAGACAAAAACACCGGCCTGTTCACTTCGGTAGAGCAACGCGGCGGCATGCTCGCCTACTATATTCAGCGTTACGGATACAATGGCGAAAAACTCTATGCGTTTCCAGACGGCTTCCGAATACTCGCAGGTCGGCCAGGCATGCGCTCTTTTGACAACACGCCCGAAGCGCAAGCCATTACATTTCGTTGCCTCGACTACCCAAACAATTCACCGCTCGAGACCAAGGGTTTCCCGAATCAAAATTGTCCCAACGGACTTCGGCAGCAAATCTTCTTCCCCTCTTGTTGGGATGGCGTCAATATTGACTCGCCCGATCACAAGTCACACATGGCGTATCCATCCAATGTTGACAGCGGTACTTGCCCTTCTTCACACCCTTACAGAACCATCTCGCTCTTTTACGAAATCATCTGGTGGACGGCGCCGTATTGGAACCAGGTAGCTGCTGGAACCGGCGAGTTTGTCCTTTCAAATGGCGACGCAACGGGCTATAGCTCGCATGCAGACTTCATCAACGGCTGGGACCACAGTGTGCTGCAGGGAGCAGTCGACACTTGCACCGCCGACTCCGGCGTCTTTACCGATTGTCCGCTCTTCAACGTCATTGATTATCAGACGGCAGCACGCTGCAGAAAGCAGCCATCCACCAATGAGCAAGTCACAGGCACCATGGCCAAGCTGCCAGGCAATAACCCAGTCACCTACGGGCCAGGCAATGCAGCCATGCCAGCTTACGATGCGCGCCTGCCACCCGGTACCAGTCTTAGACCCGCGCTTGGCATTCCAGACACGCGCAAAGCTTCACAGTATCCGACAAAGCCGACCGTCTTGTCACAAGGCTGTTATGCTGATGGCTATCCTCTCAAACGCACCATGGGCGGTCTTGGTGTCTATGGCGTCTATTCGCAGCCGACCATGACGAATGCACTTTGTAGCGCCTACTGTCTCGCCCAGGGCTTCCCATACAGTGGTACCGAGTACAGCTCAGAATGCTTTTGCGCAGCATCTTTGCCTCCGGCGAAGCTGGATGCGAGCAAGTGCAACATGGCATGCAGCGGTGACGCTTCTGCCAAATGTGGTGGCGATAATGCGCTCACTGTCTCCTATAACCCTGGTAACGCTGCCGGCACAGGGGGCACAGGCAATACAGGCGCAGGCGGTAGTCCTGGCGGGACACCTGCAACCGGTGGCAGCTCTACAACAACGCCAGCGTACACGACGTCTGGCACCTGTGCCGGTGCCCGTTTCGCTGAAGGATCCTATGTCTGCTGGGGCAACTTCCAGCTCTGTCCCATCGTCAATGGCGTCATTTACGGTGCTTGCTCTGGCAATTGTTTCGACCCAAAAATTTATCACTGTGCGGGCGGTTTCCTGCAAGGTGGTTCAGCGCCCGCGACGCCTGTTGCGTCTGCCGGTCGACCGCAAGCGGTCAAGACGCTGGGGGCTATAGCGAGACCGGCTCCTGTGGCGACAAGACCAGCATCGGCAAGACCGCGTAGTGGCAAGCGCTCGTTCGGCTTGGATGTCGGTGGGTTGTTTGGTTGGTTTCGAGGAGAGACGGTCGTGCTTGCATCTGCGGCGAATGAGACGATGCCATTTGGTGTGCAACGAGGGATGGACGGCATCTCGGAGATTGTCTATGACTTCGAGTGGCTAGCGTAATAGATGAATGAACGTAAACTGCGCTTGCACTGGACATGCTCTACGTTATGACAGTCGGCTTGGCACGGCCTGTAAACTGCTCGAGCTGGAGAATTTCTAGCGCGGCAGTAATCAGGCTCTTGAGGCCATCCTGTGCATCCAGCGCGTACTTGCTCTCGTCCGTCTCGTACTTTTCAACGTACAAACGAATCGTGGCACCCGAAGAACCTGTACCAGACAAACGAACCACCAAACGGTCGCCGCCCTCGAATTTGATGTAAAGACCCTGGTGCGAAGCGACTTCACCGGTGACAATGTCCTTGTACTCAAAGTCACCCGCCTCGGCAACAGTGAAACCCTTCACAGGGGTCGAGCCGACAAAGTCAGACTTGCCAATCTGCTTGGCGACATGGTCAATCACCTTGTTGGCATCGGCCGATTCAATCTCCTCATAGTCGTAACGCGAAAAGAAGGTTCGGCCATAGGTTTTCCAAAAGTCCATGAGAATGTCGCTGATACCTTCCTTGCCCGGGTTGGACTGGCTGACGCCGGCGATAATGTTGAGCCATGCAACGACGGCCCAGAGACCGTCCTTTTCACGAATGTGGTTGGAACCTGTGCCAAAGGACTCTTCGCCGCAAATGGAGAGGCGCTTGTCGTCAAAAAGCGAGCAAAAGAACTTCCATCCAGTCGGCACCTCGTAGCATTCGAGGCCCTTCTTGTTGGCAACCAAGTCCAAGGCACCTGATGTAGGCATCGAGCGCGCGAGACCGTAGACGCCCTGCTTCTTAAAGTAGGGAATGTACTCAGCGTGGTGCGCAATAACAGCCACCGAGTCGGAAGGCGAGACAAAGGCCTTGTAGCCGTAAATCATGTTGCGGTCTCCGTCACCGTCCGAGGCGGCGCCAAACTGAATCTTTTCGGCATCGACTTTTTCAACGAGCGTGTGGGCATAGGTCAAGTTGGGGTCAGGGTGACCGCCGCCAAAGTCTTCGAGCGCCTCACAGTTTTGTGTTGCGCCTTTCAAGCCGAGCTCTTCGTCAAAGATGGCTTTGGCATAAGGTCCCGTGACACCGGAAAGGCCGTCAAACAGGATTTTGTAGTCTGGTTGAGATTTGAGGAATGATTTGATGAGGTCAAAGTCAAAGATGTCCTTGAGCATGGCAAGGTAGTCCTCCACGCAGTCGATGATTTCAACTTCAAGGTTGCCATACGTCTTGGTGCCGATGGTGTCGAGGTCGATTTCGCCAATTTCGGCCCACTTGTACTCGCTGATGGTGGTGGTGGTCTTGTAGATGGCGTTAGTGACGGACTCAGGCGCTGGGCCGCCGTTGGCCAGGTTGTACTTGATGCCAAAGTCCTGTGTGGGTCCACCAGGGTTGTGCGAGGCAGTCAACAGAATACCGCCTGTGGCCTGACGCTTGCGAATGATGTGTGAGGTGGCAGGCGTACTGAGAATACCGTGCTGGCCAATGATGAGCTTCTTGACCTCATTGCCGGCAGCGATTTTGGCGATGTATTGGCAAGCCGTTTTGTTGTAGTAACGCCCATCACCGCCGACAACGAGGGTCGCTCCTTTGGCTGCCGGCTCGACTGCCGAGAGGATCGCCTGGACAAAGTTCTCGGTATAGCCAGGCTGTTCGAATACCTATGGTCAGTCTTTCTGCATTTGAAAGCGGGCCTGAAACGTACTTTGACTTTCTTACGAAGGCCCGATGTACCGGGCTTCTGGCCCTCGAAGGGCTTAGTTGATTTGGTCTCAATGCTCATGGTTGTAGCTTGATGAGCAGATGCGTGGGAGGATGATGCGATCTAGCGAGGTCCCTCCGTAGGGAGTTGAGGTTGGTTGGTGGAGGTTTAAGCCGCCCCCGACGTCACCCAGCCATCAAGTCCAGCACGGCAAGATGCACGTGCATCGTTCTAACCACCTGGGTTCTGAGCAGGCCGCAGAGAGCCTGGTAGAGGTGACCCTGACATCAGGTCTCAGGCGACATCGCTACCCCTGAATCATCCATCAAGCACTGAGCTATCTATAGATCAAAACGACTCGCCCATAGAGCATACTACTATGAACAGGCGATGCTCGCGCTCAAGATGCTTTGCAAAGCTCACTGACTTTTCCTTGCGCATGCTGCAATTTCGTATCACGCTTGTGTGATCGACCCTACTTAGTCTGGTGGCATAGGTGCGCAATCGGCTACATCACAGACCCCTGAAGATCCAGCACCGCCACTTGTCCTCTCCGCGAGCTGCCATCCGTGGCAAAAATCTCAAGCGCGTTTCCAACTTGTTCAAGGCAATGCGCTCGGACAAGGCTGTTTCGTATGGATAATGTGCCGTCTCGCCTGGACAAGGTGGTCACCTTGACCCTGTCCCTTACCGGCGCTGTGGCTGTCGTTCTTTGCGGTGTCTTTCGCACAAGTCTTCATCAACGGCGCATCAAGTGGCAATTGGATGTTGAATCCGTCTTGCTAGGACTCTGCTTGGTAAGTCTTTCCGTTTCTACGACAAGGAGACTCATGCCAGGTGACGTTCACCGTATATGCGCTTCTCAATGCGACCGATGTTGCGCTACACTGGCAGCACGGCGATACAGGCTTGACGGGCCCTTCAGACACACGCGTCCGACTAGGCAGCCAAATCGTCTCGGTGCTTTGTCTAACATCTGCACAGCTATCCCTGCTCGACTACGCTCGCATACATGGCAAACACAGCGACAAGCATGCAAAAGTGGACGTATTGATCAGTAGAGGAGCTGTGGCGCTTGTCATTGCACTATCCGCATTATCGATGATGAGCTACGGCTCTAGCCACGACTACAGCGCCATCTCATCCATCGCCAGCATCTCTGGCTCTCATAATGCACGACACTTACGGCTCTGCAGCGCCGGACTCTGCGCACTGCTGACTTGTTCCTTCTACCTCGTCCTGATTGTCATTCGCCCCTTGCGAGAGCTGGAACCGCGCGGGCTTTTCGATCGCCTCCTGCTCGCAACCATGTTGTTTCTCGCCTACTTGAGCGGCATCATGAGCAATTCGCTCTCTAGACACGGTACACAAGACGCTTTTGCCATTCTACAGGTTCACTTGACCTTGATTGCAGCACTACTCGCGCCGCTGACGCTTCAGTCACCGACAACAGACGGCGTGCGCACATCGGCAGAAAGTCCGCTGTCTTGGCAGGCAGAGCGATCCAGTGCTTGTGACCCACCCCAACGAGCAGTCAACTATCGCGGTGTCTTGATCGGACGACCGCAGCCAATCCTTGCGCTAGATGCGACCACTGCCCAGGCTTTCCGACTCAATGACTTGCCCATCCTGCCACGCAATGGTGAAACGGCCGGTGGACTCGACAGTCTCGAAAGTACCATTCACGCGCGTGAACGCGAGCGCGACACGATTCGCAACTTAAGTCAGTTGCATCAAGCTGGTCGACGTGGCTCAATGGGTGCAGCACGCGTCCGATCGACCGAGTCGCTGCCACTTGCTTCGCTCATGACACCGACCTTGCGCGTCACCGCACCGACTCCTTTGACTGTGCATGGTATCTCCCTTGAGGAAGCACAAAAGCGGCCGATGACCATGGCCATGGCGCGCACGCATGCGTCTAGACCTGATCAACGCAGGCGACATACCGTCCACTACCTCGATCACCGAGCACGACCGGCAGCAGACCTGCACGCCTGGCGTCGTCTCTCCTACCAAATCCCGCCCTCCCTGCCACCTTTTCAATTCCAAGCTGGATCCGGGTCTGGTTCTGGGACGAGTAGTCATGCCAGTTCAGCGAGGCCGTTGACAAGTACGCAGACACCTGATTCGGATTTATCGCTTGAGACGTTGATTCGACAGAATTTCAAGTTGGCGTCGTTGCACCACAAAGGGAAACGGGCGACCTCTTTGCAAGCGGAGCGCGAACGGGTGGCGGCGGCAGTTGCAGCTACGACAACGATGACTGCAGATTCGGAGACAGCAGGTGATATATCAGGCACGCTCAACAAAGACACCGTCACTGCGCCTGTGACGGGTGACAATACCGGGTCCAACACGACAAGGGTGCCTGTACAGGCACTTGAGACAACACACACCGAGGGCAAGATGATGATTGGTTCGTCTGGGAAGCACTTGGCGACAGCAAAAGAAACGCTGCCTAAGCAGCCATGGAGACCTTTGCAGCCTCATGCGCATGAGACTGGACAGGTCGTTCAGGGAGATGCACTGAAGGTCGAAACAATGACGGCAGTTCGGATGAGCTGGGCATCAGAGGCGAGTGAAGCTTTGGCTGTGACGGGTCGGTGATGGAGATACGATAGAATAGCCATCATTTTAGGATGAAAAGAATCGCTTGAGAGCGTCATGATCATGGAGCGTGATGGTCAAGACCTCCAGGGCTCGTTCGTTGTGGTAGATCGTCACTGTCACTGCTTTGATGAATGTTCACGTTAGCTTTGTCTCTCTGATTGGCCCGGCCGCCAACTCTTTTCCCCCAGACAAATCGGCGGCGGCGCTGGTGTCAACTTGAACTCTTTGATCATCGCCTGCCCCCTCCCCAGTTCCCTTTCCAAAGGCTTGCTTTTGAGACCAAGGCCATTCATCATTACAAGTCGCCAGATCTATACAAGAACACGCGTTTTGCAATTGATTTCTTCGTCTACAAACGACGCAGCTCATCCACAACCTTCTAAAGTAAACCAAAACAAAACAGAAAACCATGACCTCATTGAAGAAAGGCGACAAGGCGCACGCCAACTGGGGCGGTGGCCAGGTAGGCGGCACCGTCGTTGAAGTCAAGACGGATGGTCCGCTTGAGATTGAATCAAAGGGCAAGACTGTCTCGAAGAATGGCGAGAAGGACAATGCTGCTGTGCACCTGGAGCGTTCGGGCAACGATGTCGTCAAGAAGGCGTCTGAATTGACAAAGGATGCTGATGGCGGTGGCGACAAGGAGGAGGAGACGAAGAAGGATGATGACGACGAAAAGAAGGAAGAAGAGAAGAAGGATGAAAAGGACGACAAGGAGAAGAAGGAGGAGGAAGAGGCCGAGACGGGTGACAAGCGCAAGCAAGAACCCGCCTCTCAAAAGAATGGCGCCAAAAAGTCCAAGACGGATGAGTCCAAGGCCAAGGCCAAGACGCCTGCCAAGAAGGAAGCCACAGAAGACAAGAAGAAGCAGGAAAAGGAGGCAGAGGATAAGAAGAAGAAGGCTTCAACCGGTGGGCGCAAGGCATCGACCGGTTCGCGTAACGCACCGCCGCCTACGACACGCACGACGCGTTCGGCCAGCTCGAGTAGCAAGAAGTGAATGCCTCTGCCAACTGGCTTTTGTCATTTCCGCGCCGAGTGGATGGCTTTTTCCCGTGTAGTTCCTGTATAGTCATCTCGTTTCACGTCAACGACACGCTTCAATCAGAATAGGCATGAAGTGTCAAAGATATCAGGCTTTCGAGTAAAAGCTTGCCTACAAAGGCTAAAAAAGATACAGAGAAGAGGACGCTAGCCAAACGCAGAAAATCATCCAGTAAAAAGAGAGAAGGGCATGCTCTAAAGGGCATCGGCGAACGCATACTGCTCATAAGAGAAACCGTCTTGCTGAACAAACGCCTGCTGCTGCAGCTGCTGTTCCTGCTGCATCATGAAAGCAGCATGTTGCTGCATGACCTCTTCATCAAACATATAGCACGCATCCGTGTCTTGTTCTTGCACAGGTGTCTGTCCACCCATCAACGTTGCCGTCGCCGACGTCTGTCCCAGCGCCATGGCAGCCGCCGCGAGCGACGTCTGTCGCATCTGTTCACCCGTCGCCGCTTGCATCATGGACTCTGAAGCCGATCGTTTCGTTGGCGTGACAGGCGCTGAGGCCAGACCACCGATCGTTGTGGATGTAGTAAGCGGTCCCATCGCGGCAAGTTTTGCCCTGGCCGCCTTGTGCGCCGCCGCACGCTCTTTCGGCGAGGCACGACGGTCTTGTGAGACTTCATCCGACGAAGAGTTACTGCGTGAATGGGCTCGTGTCATCTCTGCAGCCGTTGGCAACTCACTCCCCGTGAAGGAAGCCGCACTTGCCTGTCGCTTCATCATCATCTTGGTATTCCTACCCATCTTGGCATGTGTCCGCTCATGCGCGCGTAGGTTGTCACTCCGGCTAAAGACATGGCCACACCCTTCAATGGAGCACAAGAAGGGTTTCGCACCTGTATGTTGACGTTCGTGACGTTTGACGTGTTCAAGGCGAGCGAAACGCACGTTGCAGTGGGCACAGACATGTGGCTTGTCCTTGAGGTCAGACACGACAAGCGGTACCTTTTTGGCGCGTTTGGCAGGTGTGCCTGAAACACGACCACCGTCTTGCTGGAGCATGGAAGCGTCCGCGTCGTCCTCATCCGTCATCTGATCCGCTTCATAGGCAGCCGCCGCGGCGGCAGCGGCGTTGAGCTGGGCAGGCGAAATCTCACAGAGCGGCGACGACATGGTGTGTTGCATGGGCGTGGCACGCAAAGGGGTTGTCAGGATGCCACTGTTGAGCCCTGTCTGGTGTGCCGGTGTACCCTGCATGCTCGCCATGGATCCGGTGCGACTATGCGTGCGTGCGCCATGGGCCGTCAAGGCGGCATAGGCTGCTTGCTGTGCCACAGCCTGTTGAAGCTGCAAAGGGTTGAAGCCAGAAGCAAAGGTGTTGCCATCTGGTTTGCTCGTTTCATAGGCACTCGATGGCCACCCGGGCATGACAAACGTCTCAGGTGCCGGTTCACCCATATGTGTATGCCGCCGTTGCATCTTGGCAGCACCGCCATAAGACGACAAGTACGGTGTCATGGTGAGATCAACACTGCCCTGCGTCGATGACCGCGGCCGTGTCGAACTCGCACTCGTCAAGGCGGTGAAACTGCCTGTGCTGTGACGAAAGAGTTGATCGGGGGAAACGAAATCGTTGGCAAGCGGTGTCATGGGGAAACTGTCCATGCTCGAGGCAAAGGACGACGTCGAGTCACGACGCGACATGGCGGCTGACCAATCGCCACTGCTGGCATTGCTGGCGTGATGGCCATGATAGCTGCTGACGCCAGCTGAGGGCAGGCCATAGGAAAACGCCGGTGAAGAAAGGGTGCGACCGAGCGGCGCGCGTTGGACGGCCGCTGAGCTCTGCTGTGTTCGGGTTGGCGTGGTGAGCGCTGTATCGATCTGCTTGACGGGCGTCGAGGAGACCGTCTGGGCCAAGGTCGTGTAAAAGTCCATCGCTGTCTGTTCAATTTGCGTCGTGTCAATAGCAGGTAATCAAGGTCAAGGATGCACCGTTGCAAGCCGTTAACGTCTGGTCTGTGTAACGTTCGAGTCTGCCCTGGAGCAAGTGATTGAGTGAGTGTCGTTGGAATGGGAACGAGAGAATGAGGTGAAGCAAGGATGGGTAGAGGAGTCGAGGAGGTAGGGGGCAGCCTCTGCAGTATTTGAAGGGGGAGGTTGGCCTGGCTTTCTCTGTGCAGGTGTCTGACCGTGCGTGTCTATGCCAGTAGCAGTAGCGTTATAGCCGGACGTGTCTCTTTGCGTGCTCACTGCCTGCCTGCCTGCCTGCACCTCACTCGAGTCAGTGATCAGTGATCAGTGCCACAGTTGTCCCTTCCCTGCACTGAGCCTGAGCCTGCAGCGCGAAATCCAGTCACGTCTCGCACGCGTCTCTTCTTGAAAATTTCGCGCCGCACTTTTGGCCGGGGCACCCCTTGCTCGCAGAACTCTCCGAGCCCGTTCCCTTGCTTGGCTTTCCCTGCAGCTCGGGCAAACCCCATCTCCACATTCCTCACCTGCAGACTGCACTCAACGCCCGCCGCCGTTCACCGGCCGAGCCAACAGACAGCCGGTACCGAGTTCAAGGAGCAATTGTAAGAGCCGCATCTTGATTTTGGCGCAGTCACAGGCTCAGTATCTTCAATCGAGCATATAGCTTATCAAGGCCAGTGACTGACACTGTCTGACAGTGACTGCAGCGTGAAGCCTGCACATGTACATGTACAGAGCAACTTCGAAAAGTCTGCCAGTCTGTGATATTGAGCTCGCAAATCGATCGAGTGAGTCGGTGATCGACGCAGACAACGGCCGCTTGGGCTCACGATTTCACAGCGTCACATTCAGCTGCCAATTTCATGAAATCGCCTCACTAGGACGCACGCCGCCTGCTCCTCTTGCTGCGACAAGCCCTAGGCCTCGTGCGTCGTGAATCCTGATCGAATTACGATTGCGACTGAGGCTCAATCATTAACATTGTCGATGTACTTTGACTCCGTCTCTGAGCTGCACTAGCTCAAGCTTGGTTTTAGATTACCTTGTTGGCTCGCTCCGAGATTCCCGAGGTCATCAGCTGAATTCCCCTTGTTGGTGCGTGCACCAAGGCGCGGGCGAGACAAAAAAAGAATGAGACGCATGCTGCAGGACACTACGTCACTCGCTCCGATGGACTGCAGTGACAGTGCAGTCATGCAAAGTCGCAGACGCTAGCGCTGCACACGCTGAAATTAGCCATGAAGTGGTCCGTGCCTGCTCTGCTTGACAGCCGCTGACACTGCCTGCTAAGCTGCTACTGCTAGAATTGCCGCGATGGCACCGTCTCTTTGTCAACCAGTAGTAAGTCCAGTACAATGTTCATGCGTCGCTCGTCAGCGTGTGTCCAATGTCACAGGTCAAGGAGTGGCACAGGTTTGACATCTTTCAATGCACAGTCTATGGCGTGCTGGCAGTCGCAATACCAAGTTCTGTATTGTGGATAGAGCTTGGCGACGAGCTGACCTGTACAAAGCCTATGTCCGGCATCCCAGAGCTTGCGAATTGTTTTTTCAAAGACGCCGATAGGTGCGCGTGAGCGCCTCAGATGTGCACAGGCACAGCGTTCTCTCTAGATTTCATTATAGCTTATGCTGCTTATCTTCTTTCTTCATTAAAGAGACTCGTAGAGAGCCTTGAAGACTCAATGAAGAGATGTCAACTAGATCGGCCATATACAGATACAGGCGCATGTGACGGCTCCCATAAAAGAGTCCCATTGACTCCGGAAACCCGGGACCTTTGTTTGGCTGCCAACTGATCGCGCGCGTCGCGTCTGCAGCTGTTTCGCGTTCGCGTTTCGTGCAGCGGGTTTGCGTCAGGGTGCAGAATCACCCGCGGCCCTGCACACTGCACAATGCACATGTACACGTACAGCCTTCAGCAATTGATGGTCAGAAACATCAGATATCGATAACAGTCCACCAGCCTATCGATACGAGCTGGAGGCAGAAGCAATAGTTTGAACCAAAGGCCACCAAACCCTCTGCCTTCCCGCCGCCGGTCCTTGATCATTGGGTTTGACGCGACGCGGTACCGCTAGAAGCAAGATAGCCGCTAGGCCAGCCTTGATGACTGCTAGCTTGGCCAGCTGATATCGATTCAATGCGCGATGCATCAACATCATCTAGTTGTAAATTGTAATTACAGGGCCACGCGAGTGACGCGAGTCGCATCTCAGAGGCGTCTGGCGTAGGCCCGAGCACTCCGGAGGAAACAATGCGACTTCGTGACTAGTACTCGTGACTCCGAGTTGCGAGACGATGTGAGCACTGAGCGCGAGCTGTCACCTGCAAAGGAGTATGCACAAGGTGCAGCTTGCATCGGAGATTGCCATGACCATGCACCATCGCATTTATCAATTCTTGCCAATGCACACCCAGACTGACCCAGTCACTCCGATGGTGGTGAGTCAGTGACACCACTGGGCCACCAGACGTGAATCGAGACGCGTGATGTCTTGATCTTGTTTGCACTCGCAAGGTTGCCATCGCGATCGATAGCATCGATAGCCTGATAATCATGATCCCAGAAGTTGCCCTTTGCCAGTGTCTGCCTTGCCAGTTACCTTGCAAGGGCCGCCTGCACAGTCATCGACCGCAGCCGGGCGACGACAAGAACAACCATGTGCATCTCTCTGTCAAACTTGCTCTATCAAAATCAAATTTATGACCAACCAGCAGAGGATACGCTCAGGCAACCACCTCGAGCTCATCCTCCAGCAAATGCCGCTTACGCTCCGTCGTAGCCGGACTATCCGCCTCATGTCCCTTGTCATCTGAGAAATACGCCTTGGCGTGCTTGTGTGAATCTGACGCCGGATGGGCCGCCGATGCATTCGCATCCGCCGTCAAGTCATTCTTCTCAAGCGACCTGACTTCGCCACCGGCTGCTTCCTCGAGTGACACGGTCGGCACCGCCAACGCACTTTCTTGGCCATATTCCTGTGTTGCCGGCGCCGCGGCATTGGTGGCAGGTTGCAAGCTGACAGCCGGTGTTGTCGCGGTCTGGTCCTGCACTGGCTTCTTTTGCTTTGCATCGACGACGACATCCTCGCCATCCCGTCCAGCCGAGACCATCACAGTCAAATTCATAGTCGGTGAATCAATCGTAATGACACCCGTTTGAATACTCATACTGCGCATCTCGACGCCAAAGCGCGATGTAAAAGTCTCGCCCGTTTCGCAGACTGGTGCCGGTGCCATCTCTTTCGTGTCCATCGATGAGCTGGTCGTAGGAGCAGCAGCCGCAGCTGCAGGTGCACGTCGTCGCGTCGGTCGACCTTTACGTGCGTCCGTCAAGGTTGCACCACCGTCTTGCGCACCAGCTGTTGGACTCGCTTCGTCGGCAGCAATAGCCGCACGCTCACCGTGGTCGTCATGACTGGTTTGTTTCTTGAGACCGAGCGCCGACGGTGCACCAGCCTTGAGTTTGGCCTCAAGGGCACTTGCAAAGGCAAACTTACTTGTACCGGCCAACTTGCCTGGGACTGGTCTGGCAGGGACCGCTGGCTTGGCGGGCGCGGCGGCAGGACCTGCATTACGAGAAAGCGAAGCTTCTTTTTGTGGTCGGGCCGGGATGCGCGGTGCCTCGGCAGACACGGTCTCCTGTGTTGCATGTTCCTGCTGCGTCTTGTCAGCAGCGGCAGTCTCCGTACCGGCCGATGCGCTTTGCTTGACGGGTCTTGCAGGGATAGCAGGCGCAGAGGCGGTCTCGATGTTGCTCGCTTCCTTCTTGACCGGTCTCGCAGGCACCTTGGGCGCTGCTGCAGATGCTCCCGTCGAACCCATCGCTGCCGGCGCCGTCGACAAACCACCCGTCTCCTCTCTCGCTTTCGCATCGCGTCCATCCGTCATCTGCGCCGCAAGGGGCACACGCGCACCCATCGCGGCATCACTACTTAATCCCAAAAACTTGCCTGCCGTAGCCGGTTGACGATCCAAAGGCGATTCAGCCAATTCCTCGGCCGGCGTACCAACACGCGACGCCGCTTCTGCTTCAGCAGCGGATGGGTAGGAGGTGCCGCGTGCCAACTTGTCTGCCCGGAGCAATGCGGCGCGCGCCTTATGTGGCGCCGAGGTCCCTTCGCGTGCAGCCTGTTCTTCCTCTTCAAGGGTCGATTTCTTGACGAGTTTTTCACGCTCGAGACGTTCCCAGTCATTGTTGGCCATCAACTCGGCGGCACGTAACCAATCCGGTCGTTCATCCTTGACGGCTGATTGAGGCGCCTCACTGTCATCCTCTTGGCCAGCCTGTTGGGAGGGCATCTTGATGTCTGGCACGGGCGCGATCGGGTCGACACTCTTGTGTTCAGGCCTGCGTAGAGCACTAAAAATGGCCGACGGTCGACGCGCGCGAACCGTTTCAATCGAGTCACTCATACTCGGCGGTGCATCGCCCTCGTCTTGAACAACAATCTCACCTTCTTTCGCAGGCGCTTTTGTGTTTTCATCAAACGGTAGACCAGCAGAGCCTTCGCCATCTTGCGTGTATGCGCCGGCAATACCTTTGCGCTCGTCGTCACGCATGGGACGCGTTGGGCCGACAGATTCGCGATCACCAAGTGCTTGCCCCGTTGGCGCATGTGTCTCGCCTGTCGCCGGCACAGGTCGTTGCGCAGGCACAGCAGGCGCCTCTTTCGCCTCAGGCAACCTGAGATCGCCATGCGATGCTTCTTCGATCAATCGCGAGGATTCACCTTCCATCCATTGCGGCACGGAATAATCGCGTGCTTTACTCTCATCGATGCCGTAAATCATGTCGGCATGGGAGTGGAGTTCTTCAGGGTCGCGCAAGTCTTCGATAGATTTGGTGGGGAAGCCATCCATGTGTTTGTACGGTGAGTGATGCGGGCGGAGACTGGGTGAAGGTGTGATGATGACACGCCCGGCGCGTGGATCCAAGGGCACCGTCGCTTCCGGTAAAGCACGTAGAGCAGGTGAACTCAGGTCGCCATGATGATGTCGGTAGCCGTCAGCATCGGCATCGGGTTCATGCTCAAACGTGAAGGATTCCGGTCGCTCACTTGTGAAATCGTGTCGTTTGTTGGATTTCGAACGCGAGCCGGCACGGAGACCATCGCTGCCGGCGTGTTTCGAGGTGGGTCGGCCGGTGCGCAGGTCGGTGCGCGAAGAGGTATGGCTACTCGAGAGGAGACCAATATGCGAGTCTTCTGGGTTTAAATGGCCTAGGCGACGGTATCCATCTGCATCGACATCGGGCTCATACTCACTAGATGCATCGTTAGTACTGCTCAAGGACTAAAGACGGCCTGGACAAGCGATGACCAGGTGGTGGACCCTTACTGCGTGACGTCAGATAAGTCGACGGTAGATCGCGATAGGGGCGAGTTGGCATAGCTGGACATGAAGGAGGCTTGATGTTGGCGTTGGGGCCTATGGGCCTGGGGTGAGATGGGCCAGCCAGACATGATTACGCTTGAGGTTGGCCTTGGCTGATGGAGTGGGTACCGGTCATTCAAGGTCGGAGGTGGTCGTTGCGGGACAGCTGGCAGGTGGATAGGGTTAGGGTAGTTTATAGATCAGATTCAGGAGGGGAGAGACTAGATAGAAGTCATACAAAAGAGATAGATGAACAGATGATCATGAGAATGCAGGGAGTGTCATAAGATAGACAGCGAGAAGCCTAGTGACGGCGGTTATTTCCCTGGCCACCAAGAATACTCACCAGCCGCACAAAGATATTGATGCAATCCAACTCGAGCGAGACACTCTCACGACAAGGGTCCCGCTTCATGCGGCCAGCTTGTGCCATCCGTGCACGCGCCAAGATCTTTTGCGTGTCATAGAGGACAAACCCTGAAAAGACAGCAAGACCGCCATACAAGCTGACCGCCTCGAGCGGTGCTAGAGCACGCTGTGCGATACGGGCTGGCAAGACCATCGGTGCAAGTCCAGCAAGAGCGACAACGACGACACCGGCGAGGAGGGGACCACCGAGATAGAGATATTGGTCTGACTTGGCTGTTGCACCGATGTAGCTGAGACTGCCGACAATACCGACCGTGTAGAGTCCTGCACGGGCCAAGATGGCTGGGTTCATAAAGAAGAGAGGGGCGAGCGTTGCCGCTTGCATGCCTTGAAAGGCGACCCAGCAGGTATGTTTCAACACTTTGCTGTGTTCAGGGTCTGTATTGAGGACCCCCATCATCGTAGCGATACTGCCGACGAGACCGACACCCATGACCAGCCAAGGGTTCATCGTCATCAACCGTGCCGACCAGCCGGTATTATGCAGGCCTTTGGCAATAACAGCCGTCAAAGTGAGTCCAGCGCCTGTATACATGAATGTTTCGTTGAGATAGGCGCGCTCAAATGGGTGCAAGGCATCCCTCGTCTCGCGATTCAAAAAGAGATGTGTGCCGAGAAGGGTGCCGCCGACAGCCAAGGCAGAGAGACCGAGGCGGCGATAGTCTGGTGGTGCAGCGCCTTGGACGAGTGGACGAGTGCTTGTTGCACTGTTGTGGCTGCTGCTGCTATTGAAGGCGCGACGGAGTGGCGATGACGACGTCGACTGAGAAAGCTTGGGTGAGCGAGTCAAGGCGCGTGTGAGGAGCGTTGAAGGTGAGCTTGGATTGAGGGTGCGTGCGCAAAGGCGTGCAGAGGTGGCAAACATGTCTGCTGTTCTCTGCTGTATGAATTGAGATAGTCAGGAAGAGGGCGTGGTGGATCGTGAGTGTCGAGTTCGAGGATGACGACGCTTTGAAATGTCGCTGCCACGAATGAAGGAACGAACCTTCTCGAACTACAAGTAGATACTTGGTCAGCCACGCACACTGCTTCATACGCTGTAATTGAAGGACGACCTGATTGCTTCATCTGCAAACTGACCTGAAGCACGCACGCTCTCAAGAACCTCTTCAATCTTGAAAGCGCTCAAGTAGCTCTATCGCTTCAATGACTGTCAACGTCACAGTCGAGTTCTCGTACGCTCTTCTTGCCTGCTGCCTGCTCGTATACTGATCGTGCATAGAGGTGGTCTTGAGCTTCTCTTCAACAAACGGCGGAAGATTGCCGTCACCTTGGCTGGTGCATCGGGAGACAGCCAAGACGTTGGCAAAGACGCCTCTCCATCCAACTCGATAGGACCGACAATTGCAGAGCTCATCACGTTTCTTGCTACAAAGGAAATCACGCACCCAGATCGATCTCTTGATGTCTTTCTTTCGGCAGATGGCAGTGTCCGACCAGGTATCCTCGTCCTCATCAATGAAACAGACTGGGAACTAGAGGAGGAAGCTGCATATGTTCTTCAAGAGGGCGACGTGATTTTGTTTGTGTCGACCTTGCACGGTGGATGAGCTTCGGACACTTGCAGGAACTCCAAGATGTATTTGAGCAGGGACAACGGTTCACCCACGCGAGGGGTATCTGCGTCGAGGCGACATCCATGCAGGAAAATTCCATGTCCTAGAAGCTTCAGAGTCAAGCCCGGCGCGAGACGGGCGAGACAGGCGAAACAGGCGCGCAGTCACTGTACACCATCGGCATAGATTAAACATAGCACTCTCATGGCATGGGAAGAGAATAGAGGACACGATTGATGATACACAAAAAGATGAGAAGCATCCAGAGTTTCGAAATCTTCCACTTTTTTCCTATACACAGAAAAGACTTTGACGATAAAAGAGATCAGAGAGAGGGAACTGGCGAGTCAAGCAACTTTTGAAAAGAGCTTTGACAGACGTGTCTACTCCGACTCTTCCTTCTTGGAACGCGACTTCTTGGCAGGCACACCGTGCTCAGCCTCATAGGCAGCTTTGGCTTGCTCGTACCTGCCCTTGTCAGCCTGAGCCTTGTCCTCATACGGCTTCTTGTCGGCATCCGAAAGTGCCTTCCATCGAGCACCGAGTTCCTTGCCGACTTGGCCTATGTCTTGTTAGCATTCGTTTGTGAGAGCATCCCTCATGCAGAGATCATGTAGAGAGGGATAGGCGTAGACGCACCAAAGGCAATGCCAGGGTTCTCATTGAGGACAATCTGACGGTGGTCCTGGGCAAAGAGCATGTAGGACGAAAGTGCCCTCTTGGGTGCATTGGGGTCCTTCTTGGCTTTGGTCCCACGAGCGGCGGCAGCACGAGGTTCAGAGGCTTTCGCTAGAGGAGGGTTAGCCATACGCTTGTCATGAGAGGACGCGACTGGCGTGTTGTGTTTGTTGTTGTTTTGATTCCGCGTGCAAGCCATTGAGCAAAGGACATGTCCAAGCAAGGCAGCAAGACATTGCCTCGCGTCTTACGGAGGCATCGACATCAAGAACAAAAACAACAACAAAGACGCGTCCTGGAGACTCAGAGCCATTGTATGAAGTAGGGAGCCCCTGAGAGGCGTCACAACAACAAAAGCGATGTTCTCCAGGGAAGCGGGCAGAGAGCACCAGTGAGGGGTCTTAGAGGATTAGACTTACGCATGATTAAAAGTGTGTGTGTAGGTGTGGGTGGTTGTTGATGTTTTTGTTTTGTGGTAGGGCGCGCTTTGGAATAGGCGGGCGTCTACTAAGGGGTGTGTGTGCGTGTGTGTACTGTGGTGCTGTGTGAGTGCACTGTAGGTACGGGTGTGTGTGTGTGTGTGTGTGAAGGTAGGTAGAGAGAGAGAAAAAGTAGGAGGGCGAAAGTGGGCGAGTGCGTTTATAGTGGTGAAGAGGGCAGAGCAAAGGGGGGAAGGAAGAAAGAGCGAGAGAGAGAGAGCGAGCCAGGGCAACAACTGCCGCTTCCAAATCACGCGGGAAAAAGGTCTGGCCACCAAAACATAAAGGATTATACCTGCTAGACTTGAAGTATTGTAGATGTTAGCTGATGAAGCCTCTAGTATACTCTTATATGATATTTGACCACTTGTTGCAGCTACTTTGATACATAGAACCAAAAGATAGTGATCCACTGCCAGCGTTCCCCACTGGAAATCAAACAACACACGTGATTTGCGATTGCGAGTTGATACGAAAACGCGCTCAGGGGCAAACACCGCCCAACACTCGAGAAAGAACAGAGCGGGAACCAGGTCGCCAAAGATAGCGACAGACGCCAAGATACGCTACCTAGGTAGTAGCCTAGTAGGTAGTATGCTCTCTTGAATTGGCAGCTGCTGATGTCTTTTTGGCAAGACCAATTCTGGCGCGCAAGAGATGACGTGCTTGCTCTGATTTTTACCTTTGCGGTCTTGCTCGGTGTCCTGAAGCTTGCAGCTGGACTCTGACGATACAGCTGCCGAGTCGCTCGATCATCTGAAGAAAAGGTATGCAAGGAGCCTCGCGTGTAGGCATGCCAGCTGACATGGATATCAATCGCTCCGATTGGGCAAGCTCACTGACCATTCTGCCTTGGAAAGCAGCTCCAGTCATGTGAAAGGGCGCTTGTCGGCATTAGTAAGTCAGCAGCGTGTACAAGTCTCAATACCCTCGAAAGTATCGCTGGGTCTCTTTATGGAGTACCTCGATACTGATGTTGGTCCCGGCGATCTGAATCTTTGACTGGCATCGCGAGACGACGTCACGATCGCGGCGCTTTTGTACGCGCGGGATGTGGATTGCTCAGTGATACATTTGAGCACTTACTACCTACCGAGCAAGCTACCGACCTTCAACAGCATCTGTCCAGCAAGCATCATCCGACATAGCCCCCATGTCTCTCTCACTCAGTCCCCGAACGGCCACGATGGTCGCCTCTGGCTCCTGGCTCTTCAACTTTGGCGCTCAAATGGTCGGCATCCTCTCGACGCCAAGCATGAAGGACGTTGCTGATGCGCATCACGCCTTTTTCGCACCGCAACCGTTTGCCATTGCCCTCTTCTTCTTCCCACAGACATGCATCCAAGTCTATTGGATCTACAAGCTTGCCAAGGCTCAACCTGGCTATGGCCTCATGCGTGATGGACTTTTGCATGAAGGTGAACAGCCCATCGAACACACTGAAGCTGTTGAGGAAAGTATACGCTACGTGCCTGTATTTGCCCTTGGCAACCTCTGTATCGGTCTCTGGATGCTCTTTTGGACCAATAACCATCTCGGTCTCAGCGACGTCCTCGTCAACATCAACAGCTTTGCGCAACTCTACTATGCCTTTACTCAACTCGGTCCCTTGTCGAGAGAGACACTCTTGACGCACATCGTCTGCAAGATGTTTGCCGGCATCGGTATTCTTGACGTCGTGGACAATGCCTCTTCCGCCTTTTTGAACTACCGCGACTCAAATTTCCATGCAGGCATCGTTACGTATATTCTGACGGTCATCGTCTCGGCTGGTCTCGCCGTCGTCAGCGATTTGCTGCTTGGCGTCTGTGTTGTTTATGACTTGTTGGCACTTGCGGCAGGTCAAGTCGCTCACGATGGCCTCTGGTCGGTCGTCCTGTTGGCGACGGCAGCCCTGGCTGCTGCGATTGTTGGATTGAAGGCTTCCAGAGAAAAGGACATGTATCGAGCGGTCTTTGTAGGCGGAAACACTATCTAATTGATCATCCTGTAGTGCAATAAGTAGCTTGAATATCATGATGACTGTTGTGACTGTTCTCTTTCATCCATCTCGTCGCGCATACGTCAATCGCGTCTTGACGACCTGATCGTCAACCAGGCAACCTGCGCAACGCTCATGCCATGTACCTGGACAGCCTCCGGTAAACCCAATTCAGGGCCCCAGTTCTTTGCTACCGCCGTGCGTCATGGTGTTCTCTACATCGTCTGTTCCTCTCATTCGCACACGCGACCACTAATGATTTAGGCACTTGCATGTGGCAGCACGGTCATTCTCTACAAGGACACGACCATCTTTATCCAAATCCTCTACCTCGACAGTACAATAGACTGTGTCGCCTTTGACAGACGTACAGGTTGTATCGCTGTCTCTTGCGACAAGACCCTGACGCTCTTTCACGAACGCTACAGTCCCTATGAAGAGACGATATGCTGGACCCAAGGCCATCGCAATACCCTCGACGGCGGCCGTCTCAGTGCCCTCTCCTGGGGTATCGGCCAGGAACTTTTAGCAGCCAATGCGTTTCTGACATTGCACGCGCCAGCACAGCACACCACAGCGCTCGGTCAAGTTTGGCAATTCCCATTGGCCGATCGGGCCTGCGACGCAAGATTCAGTCCCGATGGCAGTCTCGTCGCCTCCTTCCAACACGTCGATCGACTCGTCAAGGTCTGGCGTCGCTTGCCCGATCGAACGACAGCCGGCGGCGCGCGTCAAGCCGATTTTGATTTCCTCTATCTCGTGCATCCGCAGCCCGTCACAGCCATGAAATGGCGCCAGCCGTTTCAAGAAGACCTCAGGGTCGATAATATTCTTTACACGTGCTGTGCGGATGGGTTCCTCAGGATCTGGGCGAGTGATGTGCCGCATGATTCGCATCTCTTGACCTTGCACGAGACGATTGACTTGCGTGTCGAGGCAGGATCCTGGCAGACACCGGCCGTTTTGGACGATGATGTGTTTTCTTGGGCTGCAGCGAAGGCTGTGGCACGCGGTGGCAAACAGGCACAGGCGATACTGGCAGACATGAGCAAAGGGACACCTGAATTCGTCATGCTGCTCTCTGCAAAAGGTCATTTCGAACTCCATGGCTGCTATCATCTTGGCTCACGGACGCATAAAGCTTCCTCACAGCGTCTCGTCTATGCTTCGAAAGGGTCAGTGCTAGAGACGCAAGCGTTGGACTGGATGGCGGCGGATATCTCTCGCGCGGGGGACGAAGACTTGCTCTTCTTTTGCGCCACGAGTACGCACATTGGCATCTATGGCGTACAGCTTGATGCACTTCTTCAAGGTGACTCGTTCAGGCAGCTTGGCATGTTGGGTGGGCATGCAAAGTCCATCACTCGGCTACAACGCACCTCTGCCGGATTCTGTTCAGCCGACGAGGACGAGACTCTATATTGGACGGCGGGACGATCTCTCAGCTTGTCTGAATCAACAGACGTCTACGCTACAAAGAGATTACCCGATCATCTCGGCGTACATGCCATCTACGCGCACACAGAAAACTATACAGCACTCGTCACGGAAAGTGATCCCGAGACTCTCTGTATCTATCACGGAGACGCTGCAGCGCATGAGATCTCGAAACTGCCAGAATACACAGTCAAGCTGCAAGGCACCGTGCAACAGCTTTGCTGGACAAGGCTCGACAGCGATAATTTCCTTGGACTTGCCGTTCACGTCAAGACACGGCAAGGTGATCGCATCTTCATCTACAGGCCAGATCACGCCAGGCTTTGGCAATGCTACTGGCAGACGCAGATGGACACGCTGACAAACATAGCCGTGTCGGCCATCTCGTGGACTAGCACAAGCGATGCAGTGGCGCTGGTCGTTGCTGCTGGCATTCAGCTGTTCTTATTTGAACAGGCGCAATTAGAGCAAGCATCGGCTGAAAATGCATGCGAGAACTTGCCAATCTACCATCCACTTGTGATGGAGAGCCTGCTCTTGCTGTCTGTTGACTTGCTGCGTGTGGGTCGCACTCTATCACTGCTGTATGAGCAGATTGTTGCGTCTCGCACAATTGAGCCGATGCTTGGGTTTTCAGAGGTCGACTGGCAATCTAAAGACAGCGTCACAACGTCTACTGCAGATACAGAGCAAGCGCGCGAACCATTTGACGCGGTCAAAGCAGACTCGCTTAGTGCGCTGCTCGCAGAGTCGGATCTTGTCTTGCCGGGCCTCAGCACGGCTGAACAACTTGAGGTGGGCGTCTGGGCACAGGTCCTCGTCAAGCTCCAAGCACCTGCGTTGGTGTTGGATGCCATGGCTCAGCGCTTCCTGATCGTCTCCACACATCGATCGCTACAAGACACCTCTGCACGTCTCTCAAGTACGCATTTGCTCTGGGCTTACCTTTCCAACACGCAATCAGCGCTTGTGGATCTCGTCATTGGCGAAGCTGGCGGTCTGACCTGGCATCAAGCAGCCTCTACGGGTCTGCTCTTCTGGATTCGAGACGAAGCGCTGCTCATCCGCGTCGGCGATATGATTGCTCGCAACGAGTACCTGACGGGTGGCTCGATCCAAGACGGCAAAGTGACGGAGCGCAATCCTGTGGCTGCTAGTCTCTGGATGCTCGCTTTACGTCAACGATCGCAACTCGTCTCGCTCTGGCGCATCTCGCAACATCTCAAGGAGGCAGGACCCACGCTGCGCGTCTTGCAAAATGATTTCACAGATGCACGCTGGCGAACGACGGCAAATAAGAATGCGTTTGCCTTATTGGGAAAACAACGCGATGTGTATGCAGCTGCTTGGTTCCTACTCGCCGGCCGAGCGGAAGATGCACGGCGCGTGTTGGTCAAGTTTGGCAAAGCGAAAGACGAGGAAATACCCTGGCACTTGGCGAATTCAGTGTTGCGGTTGTATGACGCAACGGCAGACGACGAAGCTGCACGCGATGCGTTGCGGCGATGCTTGGAAGAGGACGTGCAGCGGGATGCAGAGGTCCAGGGGGATTTGTTCTTGCTTGTGCAGGTGCAATTGATGCTTGGCGATACAGAGGAGGCGCAGGCGCTGCTTCTGGGAAAGCGAGACGTGTGTCGATCTGCACAGGCCCAGGCGATGGAAAGCGATCCTGTGGCACGATGGACCGTGTACTTGCAATTGCGTGCTAGGAGTACTGAGCCGGTGGATGAGGCGCTCGAGGCGCAACTGCGGGCAAATGCATGTCGACGACTCAGACGACGGGGTGTTGGCTTCTTGGCGGATGAATTAAAGAAGATGATATTGCCGGCGCTTTCGGTGCGGGAAGCCAAGAGTGCAGCAGAGGCAACCGCTGTCACCAGCCAAGAAGACCGCACGCTCGAGTCATACTTGGAAGCGCAAAAGGGGAAGCTCGCTGAAGCGCCTAAAGCAGTCTTTCAGGAACCCACGATGGATTCGTTTGCAGCGTTCGATTTCTAAATCCAGCAGTCGCTCTATACAAAGACACGCTTGGTCAGGCACAGCGCATCAGTGAACGCTACTGGAACGCCTGCTCAGCCGAAACTTGACGCCCAGCTGCCGCCTGTCGACCACGACTCGCTCGCGTACCCCTGACCACTGGCGCACCGCGCCCTCGTGTCCCTGAACCACTCACGAGTCTTGCCTGTTGTTGATATTGCAGATCCGCCGCACCGGCACCCGCAGCTGCTCTGGCCGCCGCAGCAGCTGTTGTACCAACAGCACCCGTACCGCTTGAGACTTGCCTTCTCTGTTGCGCATAGGCAGAGGGCGCCGGTACAGGCGCCTCGCGACGCGTCGTACTGCCACCTTGCGTACTAGCACGCGCGCCTGCTGTGCTACCCCCGCGACCGCGTGCTGTGCTTCCACCGCGTCCTGAACTGGTTCGCATGCCACCGCGCCCTGAACTGGTGCCATCACTACTTAACTGCAGCGCAGCTTGTTCTGCAGCGGCGGCTTGTGCAGCTGCTGCCGCGCGTCGTCTCTGTTCCAGCGCTTCTTGCTCTTGCTGTTCTAAAGCCGCTTGACGCTGCTGCTCTTGAAGAGATTGATTCTCGCGTTCTTGCTCGGCTTGCAAGTCTGCTGACGCGCCTTGCCATTGTTCATCAAGAATTAATTCTTGGGCTTTGTCGGCCTTGGCGAGGACACGCGTCCAAACGCTCAGAAGGCGATCGGCCGACTCGACAGACGTGTTGACGTGGACCATGTTGAGGTGTGAAGCATCGAGGGCGGCGATGACCTGCTCGAGCGCGCGATTGATACTTTTAACCGAGGCGAGCTCTACATCGAGGGCTGTCTGTTCTTCTTCCATCTTCAATCGATCGCTCTAGCTATGCGTTCTTGTTTTTTCTTCCAGGTCATCCGTTGTCTTTGTATTTCGCGTTTCAAAGTCGCGTCTTCAGTCTAGGGTTAGGGTCAGCCATCGCGCAGGCAATGAACGAGGCAAGACAAGAGATTAAGGAGACCGACCATCCATCAAGACCTTCTCCCTACATCACTCTCCTACTCCTGTGTGCTGGTCATAAGGAGACGCAAAACCATCAAACAAGAAGACGCCTGCGACTTGCTCTTGACCAGCTATCAAATCTTTTGTACAAGACACAAGCTCAAGCTCCCAGAAGGCCGACAGCAATCACCAGCAGCAGCAGATGCACACCCCGCCGCCAACTCCAGGCCGTCTCCTCTACAGAGCGCAGTCAGGCGCAGACCATGTTTCAACAGGTCCGCAGGTTCATACAGCGCAAGAAGCCGCCGCCATCGCTCTGGCCAACGGCGCAGCGCATGCCCGTAAACGCTCAACCGAACGCGCAGGCCTCATGACACCGCGTGAGACACCTGGCAAGCGTGCGCCGCGTCTGTTTGCATCGCAAGATGCCAACACGGCCAAAATCTTGTTTAGCAGTGCCGCTGGGTGTGAAGCGCAAGAGGCGTTCAAGGTGTTTGAGGATGTACGGACCCCGGAAGCGTTGACGGAGACGGAAGATGAGAACCCATTTGCCATGCCGGGGCGGCCCAAAGGTTTGTCGCATGCGACGAGATCGTCGCGGCGCATGTCAACGTCGTCTGACGAAGATTGTCGCATGGATTCGTCAGAGGGACCTTATACAACCCCGCAAGGGACACGGCCGCCTGTCGATCCACTCCAATTTGCAACGCCGCGCGACTTTGAAGCGGTAGGCGACGGCCCCGCTGACCGAACAGATGGTCTCTACTATGTCGTCCGCGGCAAGCGTGTCTTTAAACCGTTTGCAAGCGATGCAGATCGGCATGAGCACTATGAAGCCGATGCACCGCCCAAGTTGCTCTTTCAAGCCGAGATTCGGCAACAGCAACAAAGTCGGGCCAGGCAGGCGAATCTGTTTGCAGGCTCCGTGAATGGCCAAGAAATGCACTGACAGCGATGGTGAAAAGATGAAAGTCCTAGAGCGCTTCTTTTTTTTGTAGCCCTATGTAGCACTCCTTTATAGCATTGATGATGATTATACAGTGTACCAGGTTCAAATCACATCGTTGTTAGCCAGCATTCGCAAGCCCTCGCGGCTCCGAGTCTATACACTGCAATTGAGTCTATGCGAAATTTGGCTGCAGCGAAGTTCACCTAGTATACTAAATGAATGGAGATGTCGATCCAAGACCGCCATCGTCTCGTGAGTCTTGATTGGGCGGCCACCCAAGTGGTAGCGGCGGCATCTCGGTTCCGATGGACGTTTCCTGAGTACCTGTAGTTCCCGGCTGCGATCCTGCTACATCTGGTTGTCCAGGTATCGGATTTCGCAGGTGCGCACCTGACTGCCCTGATCCTTGCGAACCTCCTCCTTGTGAAGAACGCGAGGCATGAGATCCTTGCCCAATTCTCTGTGCCGATCGCGCTCCTGATGCGTGAAAGTCTCCAACATCCTGGTCGATGGCAGGACTCGGCTTCATACTTTGCAATCGGTCCCCAAGACTAGCTGACTGATCGAAGAACTGCCATTCGTTGGGTTTAATCGACTGCGGCTGTGATTGCGCGTGCGCTTGCGATTGCGACTGCGGTTGGCTGGCAACGGTTTGAGCGTCATGCCAAGAAGCAAATTGAAAGCTTTGCCCGGTGTCGTGCACCTGTTGCACATCAATGGGTCTGTACATCAATAATGAGGTCCATACTGGAGGCTGCTGGCCTTCATCCTCCGAATCAGACCCAGTCAAGTCTACAAACCGCCAAGGTGACTGCCATGGCGTCGACATGCCTGTTGAAGTCAAATCCAAGGGGTGATGAATCGTGTCTGGAGCTGCTTGTGACCAGCTAACGGGCAATTGAAAAGGCTCGCGTGGCACCGATGACGGTTCACCCGTGTCCAGCATAGGTCGCTTGCCGCGTGCGCGTTCAACAAGGGGGTCAAGCTGCGGTACTGGCGTCGGTCCCTGAACCGGTCGAATGAGCTCTGCACGAATGGGACACTGCTCGCGCTGACTGCCCCGATTGCAAGGGCAAGCGTCTGTATTACGGCTAGATTCTTGGCTTGAGGATGTCTCTGGCCAAGGAAAAAAAGGAGGGCATGTTTGATTACTTGCAATGATTTCGGATCTGTCCATTGAACAAAGCCATTCTGGGTATCGCCTTTCCAGTCTTTTGCAGATTGCCGCCGTACTGCAATCGTGTGTTCTATCCTGTCCAGCTGCACGTATGGGATCGCCAGGGATTATGACTGCTTCGCCTTCAAACACGTCCCAGAGTTGTAATTTAACCTCGCATGCGCATCCTACCGCATGGACGGTAAAGACAGGCGGGGCGCAGGTATAGTCGGTTGTTGGCGGCATATAGCGTGGAGACAGGCGTTTCGCAGGTCTGCCATCGAGCTCATATGGATAGGCTGTCTGCCAAGCATAACAGATTCGACCACTCGCCTGACACACATCCGACCAGCCAAATTCATTTGCGAGATTCAACCCGCCGGTTATTGGAAACTTACTTGCATGTCGATTGATGGCATAACCACTGAATCCCTGGCCTGCCAAGCCTCTGAATTGCCTGAAAGATCTTTGGCAGGTAGCTTGACAGTCAATGTGTGCGCGAAATGAATGTTCCATTTGGCGTGCTAATGTGCTGTCCGAAACCAAATGCCATCGCAACATGCTGAACACCAAGTGGGCGCATTTCTGCTCCTCAGCTGCAGGGTTCCAAAGCGGAACAGGACTTGGCTGGTCTTGCTTGGTATGAGGCTTTCCATACACGATTGGAGAGCCACGAGGTTTCTTGGCATCGCCTGTTGGTATCTTGGGCGCACCGATTGATAGCAGAAAGCTCGCAACAAGCATAATGCGAATCAATGAGCAAGTACTCATGTGGAACGAAAATAGTGGAGCTGCTAAAGTGCTGATGATGAGGGGCTTTGAATAGAGCTTGCAAAGGGAAACAAGCCCAATCTCATTTCTGCTGTCCTTGAGTTGGAGATTTGAAATCTCAACGCGGAGCCATGAACCTGGTTTTCAGACACTCGAGTCTTGTGGTAAAGGTTGTGTTTGCTGCTGAGAAGATCGGCAGAGTGTCACACCAAGTGGCGTCAGTGCGTAGCCTTGTTGCAGTCGGAGATTCGCCATTTGAATTCAAGCTGCGTTAAGTCGCAATGATCCAGCAATTAACGGAGCCCATGATCAATGATTTACATGAGATCATCGACAGCGCAGGGAGCATAGCGTGTGTACAGATCATTCTTCCGAGGTCTGCCGAGCTGTTCTAGAACACAGCAGAGAAGCTACAGAAGCGCCTGTGTCGGAAGCCATGTTGCGGAGCTGGATCCGGGGCTGTGGGTGTTACCCCGACCTTGCAATTGTCGTCCACGGGTAGCAGTTGCATATCGTCGATGCTGCCGCAAGTTGCACTGCGGCAAAGCCGAGCTTTCACACGCACAGTCCGCACACACATACACAGCTACCAAGCTTGACATCCCTCGGGGTCATAGATGCGCGAATAAGCACGAGTCAATCAGCCAGATCAAGGTACCTCTAGGTCGCTCCTCGCCCAAGTTGCTCTTCCATAGGGAGATACGGCAATCCCAGCAGCAAAGACAGGTCCAAGAGGGGAAGTCGTCAGCTGGAGGCTTTGTGAAGACATAGGTAGCCAGAAGATGCACTGACGGCGATAGCGATTACATGAATTGTTCTAAAGTGCTTCTTCTTATGTAGCGCTACGGAGCGCCCCTTGAAATTACTGATCATGGTTGTAAATTGTACGGTGCGTTGATCAGAACTCCAACAGTAGGCAAACTTTAAGAGGTCTCGCGATGACTGGTCTATACGCTGCAACACATCCTGCGCAAAGGTCAGCAGAACGGCAAGAATGACGCAAAGTCGCCGTAGTCAGGTGGGTCCTGACTTGGCTGCAGGCCGAATCCTGGGGGCAGCTCGGATTCGATCGATGCATCTTGCACCCCTGTAGTCCCCGGCTGCGATCCTGCCACCTCTGTTTGTCCAGGTCGCGAAATTGGCAGGTGCACGTCTGGCTGACCTGGTCCTTGCGGAAGCCCTCCACGTGAAGAGCGCGATGCCTCTGAATCTTGCCCAATTCTGCGTGCCGATCGTGCTCCTGATGCGTAATAGTCCTCATGATCCTGGCCAGTGGCAAACCCCGGATTCAGACGCTGCAATTGGTCCCGGAATTCAGCCGACTGATCAAAATATTGCCATTCATTTGGTCCAGGCGTCTGCGAAAGCGCTTGCGATTGCGATTGCAACGAAGACTGTTTGGCAACAGCTTGAGCTTCCTGCAGAGGAGCAAATTGAAAGTCTTGCTGACTGCCGTGCACTGGTTGCACTTCAATGCGTCTGTATTTTGGTGTCGAGGAGGTCCTTAGCAGAGACGACTGGCTTTCAGCCTGCGACACAGGCCCGGTCAAGTCAATCATTGGCATCTGCATCGAATCCACTAGCGGCATCGTTGTCTGATGCACAAGCGGACGCTGCGGCCCTCGTTGTGTCCAGACAGCTGCCGGTGCCAAAAGTAACGGCCGCTTGGTCGTTCCCATGGGGGCCATTTGGGACCAAGTCGTCGGAAGTTGAGGATCCTGGCGCGGTACTGACGAGGGTCCGTCACTGTCCAGCATAGGTTGCTTGCCGCGTGCTCGTTCGACAAGGGGGTCGAGCTGCGGCACCGGCTTCAATTCCTGGACGTCTTGGGCGTAATCCGCACGAATCTGACACTCCTTTTGCCTACTGCCCAAATTGCAGGGACAAAGATGTGCATTGCTGCTTTCGGAGAATGTATGTCCCAAGGGCAAGACTGAGGGACATGTTGAGCCGCTTGAAATGCTCTCTGATCTGTCCAGAATACAAGACCATTTCGGATAGCGCTTCTCCAGTCTTTTGCATATTGCCGCCATACTGCAATCGTGTGTTCTATCCTGTCCAGCTGCACGTAAGGGATCGCCAGGGATTATGACTGCTTCGCCCTCAAGCACATCCAATAGCTGTAACTTGACTTCGCACGCGCATCCAACCCCATAGCCTGCGAATACGGGAGACTCGGAAGCACAGTCTGCTGTGCGTGGCAAACAGTTTGCAGCATAGCGTTGGGCAGGTCTACCATCCAGGCTATACGGATGGACTGTCTGCCAAGCGTAACAGGTTCGACCACTCGCCTGACAGACATCCGACCATCTGTAGTCATCGACGAAATTCAGTGCTGTAAACTTTTCGGAGTGTCGTTCGATTGAAAATCCACAGAACCCCCGCTTTGCCGAGTCCTTGAATTTCTTAAACGTCTCTTTGCACTTATCAATACAGACATGATGTGCGCGAAAGGGGTGATTGCGTGCTTCCATGTTGTCCGAGACGACAAGCCATTGCACCATGCTAAACACCAAATGGCCACATGTTTGGGATTTTGGGTATCCAAATGAGTGAGGATGCAGTGACTTATGGGTTGGTTTGATCGTATCAAACGGGGTTGGACGGTCGCGAGGCTTCTTGAACTCGCCTTGAGGCGTCTTAGGCGCTTTGACTGCTATCTGGACGATCGCAACGAAAATTATGAGAAGCAGAGCGCGAGTTGCCATCGAAAGCGAGAGTTGTTGAGCTGCCAAAATGCCGATGATGAAAGGTTTCGATTGGAGCTTGCAAAGAAGAATGAGTCTTGCGCCTTAAGGCAGAGATATGATGTCTTATCAGACAATGCTTCCTGAGAGTCAAGTCTTTGGAATTTCAACGAACAGGTTGTACTTGCTGCGCGAAGATCGGCAGAGTGTCACACCGATGGATACCTATGCTGAGCCTGAATGCAGCCAGAAACTCACCATTCAGGTTCAGGCTGCGTCAAGTCGCAATGATCCAGCAGTGCGATAAGCCTAGTGATACGCATGAGATCATCAGCAGCATGTGGGAGCTTTTGTGTGCTACGTTGCGCGGAGCTCTGTTGACTTTTATTTCGCTTCGATAGGGGAGCCCTTAGGACATGTGTAGCCTGTGTCCCAGAAGATAAGCCATGCAAGCCCCTCTGTCGGTAAACATGCGGTAGATGGGTACCCGGGGTTGCAAATGCGGTGCTATCTATCGTCGCAATTGTGCATGTTGCCGCGAATTCGGCAAAGCCGAACTTTCACGCACGCACAGCTTTAGTGGCCCACATCCTACGGTTGATGCACACTAGACGTCGACTATCAGCCAGATCGGCATTACCAGTGTACTTGTAGTTCTAGGTCACTTCACATGCCACAGATGCACTACATATCCGCAGGTGATGCAGCATCGGACCAGCTCATCCTGCTCCTACACGGATTCCCTGAGTTGTCCTACAGCTGGCGCAAAGTGATGCCGCTTTTGGCAGCACAGGGCTTCTGGTGTGTTGCCGTGGATGTCCCAGGATACGGTAAGTCGCCGTCGCCTGACTCTGGGGCATATGATTCCACCGCATCTAAGAGTTCGGCAATAGAAGAGGTGTCCTACGACCAGGACGTGACACCCTGGTGCCGCAGTCATCTCTCTAAACTGCTTGCAGACTTTGTCAAGCAGCTCTGCGAGGAACACAACCGTGAAAGCTACATTCACTGTCTGATCGGCCATAATATGGGTTCTCCTCAGGCGGGCGTGCTAGCGCTGCTTTACCCAGACTTGTTTGCCAAGGTGGTCTGTATGAGTGCGCCCTGGACAGGTGTTGCACAAGTCCCACAGAGTGTTCGTTCCGACATGCCGGCACTCAAGCAGAAGGCCATTACATTTGGTCGAAAGCTGCCACAAGATGCAGTCGACAGAGAGAATGAGCATCAAGCAGCCAAGTGTCTTGCCGAGCTGGCACAGGAGGGCTATAAGCATTATCAACACCACTATTGCGAGCCCGAAGCGGCTTCGTCCTTTCGTTGCGACGGCGACAGTAGCATCTCTTTTGAGCATGCATTGCGTTGCTACTACTATCTCAAGTCAGGTCACAGCTGGATGCTCCCGCACTATCTTGACAAGACGTGGAATCCGGCTTCCATCAAGGAGCTACCAGGCTATTACTTGTTGCCAAAAGGTGTCGACACGATGCAAGATTACCTTACCCAGACGATTCAATCTCCAGAGCACCGAGAAGAACTTTCTCTTGAAAATCTAGAGAGCAAGATGTCCGGCTGGCTCAGCAAAACAGACTTGCAGGTGTACCTGGATGCCTACCGCAGTACTGGCTTCCAATCTTCTCTCAACTACTACAGAACGACGAATGCCATTCTGGACTCAGCAATGGTGACGGAAGCACTTGACGGACAATCTGATGCGCAATTGACAATGCCACTGCTCTTCATTGCTGGCGCTGCGGACTGGGGCATCTACCAAAACCCAGGTGCGTTCGAGGCCATGCAAGCGCGCGGCACGCAGTGTGTCCTGATTGAGGGCGCCGGCCACTGGGTTCAGCAAGAGAAACCAGATGAAGTAGCGAACGCCATTCTGAAGTTCATAAGGTCTTAAGCCCCCATACATACGCCCCTTAGCTACTACTAGCCCACTAGCCTGAAGCTTAGCTGCTCGAGCAACGAACGTAGATATTATTCAGATGCCAATGCTGGTTCGCGTGTTTAACTCTCAGTTGCAGCAACGAACATCAACCTTGGAATGGATGGATCATCGCGACCTTTGGACGACAACAAACACATGCGCTAGCCACAGCAACCTCCGAAAGTAGCGCGTCATGCCTTCGCAACAGACTCCGACTGTCAAGCTTCCCTCTGTGCCAGTAATCGCGACGCGCGAGCCCGGTGCTCCCGCAAGGGCTAGTCAAGCAGAGCCAGCCGCGCCCTCTACCACGACACCAGAAGTTCCTGCCGAGCAAGCCGCCGCTGCTGCAAGCGTCGTTGAAGCGTCTGCGGCTCCCTTAAAGAGACCGCGCGGTAGACCCAGAAAGGACGGCACCGTACGCGTTATCGCTCCAGAAGCCAGCGCCGCACTTGCCAGTCAAGTGCCGACAAGCACGAGTGATGCTGGGCTGGAGATACCCGTCAAACGCAAGAGAGGACGGCCGAGGAAGGACTCTGAGACATCAACTGCTCAAAATCTCAGCGCCTCTACTGGCGAAGACGTGGCCACTGTCTCTGAAGCGACAAACATGCCTCCGCCATTGGCTCCATCAGGCCCGTCAAATGCAGCCGCTGAACCTCCGCGCAAGCGAGGACGACCACCCAAATCGAAAACCAGTGTGGCAGGCGAGATTACCCAGCAGGTCCAGCCTGTTCAAAACAGCGATATGCAAGTTGATGCAAGCACAGAATCTGAGCAGCACCCACTTGTGAGTGCATCAGCGCCCGCTTTACACAAATCAAACGGAGTCGCTGTCAACGAAAGCACTGAAGCTCTCCAGACGACTGGCCAGGTTACTTCATCTGAGACCGCCGCTGTTGATGCGGAAGAGTCTATGGCTGGCGTCGCAACGCAGCCAACGACGCAAGACCTCACTGCTGCTTCTGAACTGGTCCACAATGAAAGCACTGCTCAACAGCGTGGCGGTCCTAGTGACAATGTTGTCATGGAAGAGGCTGCTGCTATTGCGAACGCAGCACAAGCAGATGTCTCAATCAAGCGAAAACGTGGACGTCCTCGCAAAGGCGAAGAGCGCCCGACCACCAAGACTACAAAGACTACAAAGGCCAAGAAAGCACCCGTTGCTGTCAATCCGGCTGAACAGATGCAAGACATGACAGAGACTGCCGTCGGGACTGGAGACTCTGGCGCGGCTACACGGGATGCAGGTCCTGTCGATGGTGATGTGACCCATGCGCTTGATCACGAAGAGCTGAATCAAGGCTCGGATGCGGATTTTGTCGACGACGAGGCTCAATCGAAGGAGCCCGTCGTCCGCAAGCGCGGGCGTCCTCGAAAAGGCGAAGAGCGTCCAAAAAAGGTGCCAGTGAAAGCAACAGCCAAGTCCAAACCTGCGACTGCGCCGGCGACTGCTCCTAAGCAGAAGGCCGATGCCATCTCCATGCGCATCCAAAAGATGCTTCAAGATCCAAAATTTCGACCACGAATCAAAGATGCCGGCAAACTTGAAATGATGCTCAGCACGCTTGGTTCGCATCACGATCATGATGAGCTTCTCGAGATGCGAGCACGTCAAGGATACGCTCTGCCAGCGCCAAATAGACAACTGATCAGGTCTCTCGGCAAGTTGCCTACACCAAGATCATCGCCAAGTCTCAGTTATGCTTCTGCACAGATACTTGAGGAGACAGACGCTTCTTCCATCAAGGATTATCTGCCACCGAACACAAGGCAGACACTATTTTTCGTCAGCAACAAAGCCACGCTTGTCAATCCGAGTCAAGTCGAGCTTCGTGCTGGTCAGACCCATAGCTTGCATGGCCAGGATCCTCTCAGCACGAGCTCAACCATCAAGACTGGTCTACTCAACAGAACCGTCGCCTGGAAGCCAAACTCGGGACATGAACAGATCCTGGCTGTAGGTGGCGGACTCCCTTCTCAAATGCCGTGTCCGCAGTACCGCTACAAGCAAGAGCCTGGTTGCATACAATTATGGCGAGCGAAACGCAACGGCAAAGCAACGGACTGTCACCTTGATACTGTTGTTGTTCATGATTTCGGAATCTGCTGGGATCTCAAATGGATGCCTCTCGTTGTTGAACACGATCGCTATCAAGGCGTACTCGCAGCGTGTGTCGGCACTGGTCAAGTCATTGTCATCTTCATTGAGAAGCACAATAAGACTGAGACAGTGTATTTCAAATTGAAGATACCAGCCTTGATTCTCTCGTTTCAAGACCACTTCATCACTTGCTTCGATTGGCACGATGCTGACAGCATCGTCGTTGGATGCGACGATGGCACCATCGCTCATTTCGACCTGCTCCGCGCTGCGCACCCAACGCTCGGCCTCCTACCCAAGCAGGTCGTCCATCCGCAAGTCTGCTACATCGCGCACATTGTCTCCTGTCAGCCAGGAATGCCCAACGTGGTTGCGACAAACTCCTTTGACTGTGAAATCTCGATGACCGATCTTTCAGGGACATGCGGCGCCGGCAGCTCCACTGTGCGCCTCAGCCGATTCCGGTCAATGAGCTACGCATTTGCTTGGTGCAATATGACGGGATGTCTGGTGTCCAACGACGAGTCTGGCATGAGTCTACGCTTCTCATCAACCCGCTTGGGCATGTCTACCAGTTTACAGGACCGGTTGCCAGGGCTCGTTAGCAGCGTCGCCTGTGTGAAACCGCTGCTCAATGATGCTGATGACACCTTGCCAGGTGTTGCTGAAGTTACGAGTCATCCTATAGCAGCTGTGGGCGATGCGAGTGGCCAAGTCTGGCTTTACAATGTGCACAACAAGATGCAGGTGAAAAAAGGAGCACAAAATAAGCAGCTCGTATGCTCGGCGCAGTACTTGGCGGATTTGAAGCCAGAGGTGGCTCAAGCATGGCACAATGGGGAAAAGGTGGAGGACTTATTGCAACCGACGCAGCCGG
Source organism: Protomyces macrosporus (assembly GCA_003717175.1). Classification (NCBI taxonomy): domain Eukaryota; kingdom Fungi; phylum Ascomycota; class Taphrinomycetes; order Taphrinales; family Protomycetaceae; genus Protomyces; species Protomyces macrosporus. The sequence goes on along the minus strand of QXDT01000009.1, from coordinate 223,715 downwards.
GCGCGGTGCTCATCGTTGAGGGGCTTCCGGCGGTCGAGTTCCAGAAAAAGGTTGCCAACAAGGCTGGAGGCAACTCGGATGACGACGATGATGATGAAAATGGAGATGCCGCTCCTACGAAGAAGCCAAGAGGTCGGCCAAAGGGTAAAGCAAAGACTACAACTGCTGCGGATGACGATGATGAAGATGGAGAGGCGGCATCGGCTCTAACGAAGCGCACCGGACAAGCCAAGGACAAGCGCAAGCTTCCAGCCGATGACGACGATGAGAATGAAGATGAGGCTGATGCACAAGATGCACCGCCGGCAAAGAAGCCAACGACCAAATTGAAAGCAAAAGGTAAGAGGAAGGCTGCGACTGCCGATGATGATGACGACTGGGTCGATGAAGATGATAGGCCGGCTAGAAAAGGCAAGGGCAGAGGGAAACTCGCACCAGCCGACGATGATGACGATGATTATATGGAGGATGATGGGCCGGCCAAGAAGAAAAGTAAAAGCAAAGCAAAAGGCAAGGGCACAGCAGCACAGGAAGGCGATGACCGTGCAAACAGTGGTACCGCGCGAGATGGCTACGGTCGCCATGTCTATCACGAGGAAGTCATGGTGCGGGCCCTCGCTTGGAATCCAAACCTCATCACGGAGTTGAACGGCGAAACTAGTGCCGCGTGGTCTGGCGTGCTTGCCACCGCTTACTCATCATTTGTGCGAATCGAGGACATGGGCGTGAATTAGTAGCACTACTCAATGGAAAGCGTAACCTTTATAGGACAATGGTATGGAGCTATCTACCATTGCTTCGCCGGTGCGTGCATGAGCGGCGGTGATGCGACGCCTCCAACGTGACCATTGCCATTCATCGAGCTGCCAACGCCGGAAGAGCTCCAGCGGTCTGCCATCTTACTTTGTGCCTCGCCACCAAGGTGGCCCAGTCCTGGGCCGAAGCCTCCGAGTGAGCTTGCAAAGGGCAAGCCGGCGTCGGCGTCATCTTGGAACCGCATCACGTAGCCAGACGGCGACTGCTTGACAAAGAACATGCCGCGACCATTGTCATTGGTCGGATTGGCGCCACATGCAGAGAGCAAGTCGCTTTCATCCACCTCGTGCTCAGGAAAGAGCAATCGATACTGAGTCGCAATATCGCGCAACGCCATGAAACCACCATCGTGGCCAGCGCTGCCCGGCTGACGAAGGCGTTGATAAACTTGCTTGCAACAGCTGCGAATCACCTTTTCGGAAGGCACATAGGTATCGTCGCCGCCGCCATTCGCCAAGGCGCCACTCAATGACCAGCTGTTATTGCTGTTGCTGGGCGGATGATGCATGCCATGCTGTTGGTTCACACTATGCTGCTGTTGCTGCTGTGATGATTGCTGTGCTTGCTGCATGGCGTGCATATCAAAGCCACCCCAAGATCCTTGTCGACCGACGCCACTACTGACAGAACTGCCGAGGAAGCTAGGCGGACTTGCGAGATTTACCGGATCGTCATCTTCGAGCAACGCGCGTGACCCCATGATATCCGCCAACGTGTCCATACCGCCGCGACCACCACCGCCAAAGCGATCCGCCTGGCGTGACTGCACGACACTGCCGGGCCGTTGAATGGGTGCCGGTCGAGAACCCGGTGCGGCATTGAGCGACATCGGCTGTTGTTGCGGTTGCTGCTGTTGAGCATGTTGCATTGACGGCTGTTGCTGCTGTTGTTGCTGGGGCAATGGCTGCGAGACATGGCGAAGAGGTGGTAACCCACCTGGTCGACCAATCGCGCCTAGTGGCGCCGCAGAACCTGTATTGCCACCGCCGCCATCAAAGCGGAAGTCATGCTCAAGCGGGTCATCGCGCGGCGCACCACTGCCATTGTGCGCACCCAGCCCAAAGAATCCTGCGCCATGTTGTGATGCGAAACGTTGCTGGGGCGGTTGTGGACCGAGAGACTGAGGTGGTTGTGATGGTGGACCTGTTGAACCAGGTGCATGACGCATGGCGTGGATACCACCCTGGAGACCACCTACATTGCCGCCTGCAAACATGTGCGGTGATGGTAGGGCGCTAGAACCAGGACGGCCGTTGAGCGGCTGCTGTTGCTGTTGCACAGACTGCTGCTGTGGTGGCCGGTTGTCGTGCGACTCAATATTAAAACCGAATGGATCATGCGCTTGCTGCAGTGGATTTTGCATACCGCCGATACCAGGAGGTGGCAGCGGCACGGGTAGACTTGGTGCATGACCGAGCGGCCTCGGGAATACTTGCCCCGGTAACATGAATTGCTGCGGCGAGATGGAAGTTGGCTGCCTCGCTCCTCCAGCTTGATGCTGCTGCTGCGCATAGACGGCTTGCTGCTGCTGTTGCAACGAAGGCATCGGAATCGTGCGTGCAGCCGAGGCATGCGGGACTTGCTGTTGCAAAGGCTGCAGTGACGGCTGTTGCTGCTGTTGTTGCAAATTTGACGGTCGCGACATGTCTTGCGAGCGACGCGCTGGCGCTTGCAAAGGCGGCGCATGCAGGTGCGGCTGTGGTGTGTGCGTCTTGGGAATCGCAGGCGAGGCATGATTCACATGCGGGCTGGCTTGCTTCGTGATGGGCGATGCAGCCTTGCGCGCGGCAAGTGCCTGTGCTTGCGGTGGTGCTTGCACAGACGCTGGTTGCGGTGTCGCAGCAGACGACTGGCGCTGAAGTTTTGCATGCTCCTTTTGCGCTTTTGCTTCCCTTGCCGCTGTTTCCTTGGCTTCGCGTTCTCGCCGGGCAACATCCTCCTTTGCCTTCTTCTCCTTGAGGAGCTGTTCCTGCTTCTTTTGCTCGCGCGCCTTTTCCTCTGCAAGTCGCTTCTTCTTCTCCTCTTCCTTGCGAAGACGTTCGACCTCAGCTGCGCGCTTCTCAGCCTCCTTCTTGAGCCGCTGCTCTTCCTTGCGTTTGCGCGCCTCTTCCTGCTTGCGGGCTTCTTCGACCTTGATGGCCGCTTCCTCCGCAAGCCTTTCAGCCTCCTTCTTGAGCCTTTCCTCTTCCTTCTTTTGCTGTTGCAATCGCTTTTTCTCCTTCTTCTTGGCAGCGTCCTTTTGACGTTTGGCTTCACGCTCCTTTTCACGCGAGTCTTCCATCTCGAGTTCTTCCAGCAACTTGGCCTGCCGTTCCTGGGCGACTTTTTCGCGATAGGCTGTCAGAACGCGTTGCTCAAACATACGGGCGGCAAAGATTTGAAACATGCGCCGGCCTTCAGCCATGCGCTGCTCTTCCGTCAACGCATCTTGCTCCTCTTCCTCATCATCATAGTCCTGATTGTCAGCATCTTTTTACAGTTATTGCAAGGCGTACTTCAGAGTCAATGTCGTCGTCGTAATCTTCGTCGTCTTCATCGTCGTATTCTTGCGCCTCGAGTGCCGCCTCTTCTTCGCGTTGCATCCGTCGCTCGGCAAGCTGTTCCATCATTTCGATAAACTTTTTGCCGTCATTCTTGAGCAAGTCGTCGGCAACGGTCAAGACACCGCCTTTGACAGTCAATGAATTGCCAAACTTGAAGAATTCTGTTGGCGAACGGTCTTCCTCATACGCATCGCTGTAGTCATCACCGGACAGCTCGTCATCGTACGACCGCTCCGAGTCGAGATCTTCCGAGTCCAAGCCGTCATCATCAAACGAGTCTTCCTCTTCCGACCCAATCATCTCGGTAATCTTGCCATGATGTGGCCGCACGCGTCTGGCAGAATCCTGCGTCGCTTCTTCCGGATGCAGCCGTGCGTGCTGTTGCAGGTCGCGTTGCTGATTGGCATACTGTTCGAGCTCCTCATAGTAAGCGTCGTACAACACCTCGAGCTCTTCCTCGATTGCCGTTCGTTTGCGTCCGCACACCGAACACGAACAGCTATGCCGCTGCTGCTCCTTCATCTTCTTGAGCACCGCTTCTTTTTCAACCCGTACAAGTGACTTGCGTTCTGCTTCACCGAGGTTGAGCCAAAAGTCCTTGATGCGTTCGCGTTCTTCATTCGTGGTGGTATTCCAGATACGATCCTCTGCTCGCTTACTCGTCTTCTTCTTCTTGCCCGCGGCAGAAGCAGACATGGCGTGAGCAGTCGCTGTCGATGAAGGGATATGGGCGAGATGAGCTGACCCCAGTAGATCTGGCATACCGGCGCCCGGCACATGCGCTTGGGCGCTCGCCTCAAATTCCGTCAAATGCGCCCTAATGGCATCTTGATACCCACGGGTATCCATCGGTGGACTGGCCAGTCCTGTAGGTGCATGCAGCGTTGCAGGGCTGTAAATAGCCGGCTCGTGTGGTTGTAGTGGCGGTGGCGGGGGCAGCGATGTCTGCTGCTGATGCGGTTGCGCGGCGGGTTTCTGCTTGCGCTGCTTCTTGCGATGCATGATGTTGCTTTGCGACGTGATGATGAGATGTGTAAGAAGCCTTAGAGAAGCCTAGATCGATCGTCCTCGCTGCCAAGCAGACCCTTGGAAAAAAAAGACCTGCTGGATCGCGTTTGTCGCTCTGTGGTGGTGTTTTTTCACTGCAGATGAGCGCCTGTGACTGACTGAGTCTATGCGCGGAAGAGTACTGTGCACTCTAATGATCTCTCTGAGGCCCTATTGCTCTTCGGCCTTGTTGCTCTGTCACTTGAGCTCTTGGTCGTCTGTCTCTCTCTGTGCTTGCTCGCCTTGCTGGTTGTTCTCTTTCCACCCAACGACAAACCACCCAAAGAGACTCCTATCAAGGTATCAAGGCAGCGACAATCGCATTTCAATAAGGATAAGGATTACGCAGGCTACTAGCATCAAGAGACGCTTCTAAGACTTTCCGGCGCTTGGTTCAATCAACAGCTCTGAGACTTGGCGCGGAAGAACACCAGGGCTAGGGTGCGGCGACAGCAGGGTCGCTTCGCAATCAGGAGCTGCCGGCAAACACACATATACACAAAAGTGCCTGTCTATTGCTTTACGTGACGCGTGAGTAGGATGGCTCGCGATCATCAAGGCCCTATTCGCCGCAAGCTGGTATGCAGACCGCGTCATCGCGTCAAGCAAAAGGACACCATGAATGCTAACGATCTGCAAGGTGATTATTGGCGATGGTGCCTGTGGCAAGACCTCGCTTCTCTCGTGCGCGCCTCGACATTTATTTTGCAACAAGACTTGCTAACCAACATCAGGGTCTTCACACTCGGCCACTTTCCGAAGGAGTATGTCCCGACCGTGTTTGAAAACTACGTCTCAGACTGTCGCGTCGATGGCAAAGCGGTTCAACTGGCGCTATGGGATACTGCCGGTCAAGAAGAGTATGAACGCTTGCGTCCGCTGAGTTACTCGGCCTCGCATGTCATCTTGATTGCCTTTGCCGTCGATTCACCCGACTCGCTCGAGAACGTTGCCAACAAGTGGATCGGCGAGGTGAATGAGCTTTGTCCTGGCGTGCCAACAATCTTGGTGGGCATGAAGAAGGATCTGAGGGATGATCCTGTGGCAATTGAGGAGATGCGGCTCAAGAGCATGAAATTTGTCGATCAGCACGCGGTAGGCCTGCTTCAAATCTCGATTGACCGATTGCGCTAACAAGGCATCAGGCACAAGCCATGGTTGGCAAGATTGGCGCCAAACGCTATATGGAATGCAGCTCATTGACGGGCGATGGGGTCGATGACATCTTTGAGGCCGCCACGCGCTCAGCATTACTGCACCGCGATCCATCAGATCCCGAGGCGAAAGGGTGCTGCGAGGTCATGTAACGCCCGTGGCATTGGCCTATGAAGAGGAGGGGACTTTGGAAGGGGACGACCTGCTTACCTGGCGACGTGCCTAGGTTTGGGTTCAAGCGCTCCTTTTGTTTTTGCTTTTTGTTTCTCACTGCTTTCACTATTCTACTTCTTAGCTAAAGGCAACGCTGGCGTACGCTGTTTGCTCTCTCGTGCATGCTCAAGTCAGCCTGGGAAGCTTGAGGTCTGCTGGTTGCATCTAGTCGTATCGCTCAACAACAGGCGAACGACTCTCCCGTGCAGCAACAGGCGAGACGCGATCACCGACAGCACTGCCACCACCAAGCCTCTCTTCCTCCACACGCCGGCTTCGCTCAGGACTACCACCATACCCACCTCGCTCACGCTCACGCTCGCGTGAATCCTCACGATGACGACGCGGCGGCGAATCATCATACCTGCGTCGACGCGGCGGACTCTCCTCACGTCCACGACGACGTTCATATGGACTTAGCGAACGACGTCCACCACCGCTTCTGCCACCGCTTGAACGACCATAGCCACGATCACGCGCATACGGCGATCGCTCACGCTCACGATAAGCACGAGGAGGCGGAGGCGGGCGACGTGCTTCGGCTTCGTCGAGGGGGACTGAAGCGTCTGGGTCGGCACGGACGGTGATAGGGAGGCCTTTGAGGTCTTGACCGTCGAGGGTGGCAATGGCTTGTTGCAGGTCTGCTTCCATGGCAAATTCAATGGCGCTGCAAATGATTAGTCACTTGTCACTCAAGAAAAGGGAGACGTACCCGACACCTTCACGGTCGCGGTGGCAATCTGCAAACGTGACTTCACCAGCTGTGCGAGCAAAGTCCTTAAGGTCCTGAAGGTTTTGGTTAGCTGATCCGTTCGCAGAAGCATCATGCCGCTATCATGCCGCTTCTCGCATCCTTATGTTTGGGTCCACACCCGTGCAAAAAGGCCATCGTGTCCAGTCCGGTCAAAATGTCCAAGACGGAGATGGTCAGCGAGGAGTCCAGCGAACGAGCGAATCGCATGAGGTTTTGAAATGCTCATGTCCATCAACGACATCCAGGGGTGCCCAAGCCAACCAAGCCGACCAAGAAAACAATGCCAAAATGCCAATCTGATGCCCTCTTATAGGAGAATACCAGAAGGTATAGAAGAGGGAAAGGCGTGCGGGGAGAAGCAAGGAGTTTCAACATACCTGCCAAGAAACACTCGGTTCCAAGTTTTCAACGATAGCACGGAAACCTGTACGCCTGGGCCTTGCAAACCGCAACGGTCGCTCAGGTCCACGATCATAGCGGTCACCAAATCCACCACCACCACCGCGGCGATCATCTCGGTAATCATCGTAACGGTCTCCCCCGCGACGATCGTCATCCATGCGACGAGGTGGTTTTGCAAATTCGACACTGATGCGTTCACCCAAGAACGGCTTGCCACCTGCAATGGATTAGCCCCTTCCTCTCTCCAAAGGAATGCGTATGCGTGACGTACTGAGGTCCTGCACGGCGTCATGCGCATCGCGACCATCGTCAAACTCAACAAAGGCGAACCCCTGCATCATTTTAATCTCTCGAATGCGGCCATAACCCTTGAAGAAGTCTTCAAGATCCCTGTCATCACAGCGCGGCAAGCGTCCGACGTAGAGACGCGTCGCCATGGGTCTTGTAGTGAGACGCAACGACTCAACGAGTGCTTAGGCTCTAGTTCTAGATCTCGCTGCAGTAGCTTGTGTGCAGTCAGAGAGCAGGTTGCGACCAGCCACGTGCATTGTCAAAGAGACAGTCACATTACATTGATCGGAATAGTATCAAAGTAGACGCGGAACAAATGTATCGATTCGTTACTCAGCGGGCCCTTTGCTAGACAATCTGCTTCTCTACCCTCTGTCTCTATCTCTTGAATTGACCTCTCGCTCTCTCTCTCTCTCTCTCTCTCTAGCGAGCTTGAATCAGCAACGAACAGCTACAGCAAGCAACAAGCAAATTACACAAAGAGCTAAAGCCATGGCAGACTTCCAGTAAGGGCAAGCCTCTAGCTGCAAAGACAATTGACTGACACATCTATCTAGAGCGCTCGGCCAGCAATTCTGCAAGTTTTACTACGAAACTTTTGATGGCAACAGGGCTCAACTCGGCGGTCTCTACGTACGCGACTCTTCTTTCTCTTCTCTTGATCTCGTTGACTGACTCAATGATAGCGCGAGCAGTCGATGCTTACATTCGAAAACTCCCAACTGCAAGGTGCCGCGGCCATCTCTGAGAAGTTGACGGTAAGGCCTTCCTTGCGCAACGTTTGAATCTTTAAGATCCGACGCGTCGTTATATTCACCTAGACTGTGCATGCTAACACATTGATAGAACTTGCCCTTCCAAAAGGTCCGTCACAGCGTCACGACACTTGACGCCCAGCCCTCAAGTCCATCCGGCGGCGGTGTGCTCGTCATGGTCACCGGCGAACTTCTTGTAAGCCCTTCACGTCTCATACCTCTGTTCCTAACACGGTATCAAAATAGATTGACGAAGAGACAAAACCTCAGCGATACAGTCAAGTCTTTCACTTGATGCCTGAAGGCGGCAGTTTCTACGTCTTTAACGATATTTTTAGGCTCAACGTCGGCTAGACGATCATTGTCATCGCCTGCTTGCTTTGACTTGACAGTAGTTGCGCCTTTTATAGCACCATCCTGCAGCCACGCGTTTCTTCTTGAATCTGACGTGCCTTGATCCAGTGTACCGCGACCTGTGCGTCTCTCTCCTCACCGCCGATCCGCATTCTTTTCCAGTGCTATCCTCGTTAGTCTCTCTTTTCCAACTCACGCAGACAAGCGTCGCGAGGAGGTCATACGATTATAGTGTAGTATCTTTTCAATCAAGTCGACATGCGTCAAGACCATCCGGCGACAACAGTATCGCTTGAGACCGAGCGTTGTGAGCGCATCGCCTTCTTCTTGGCCGTCTTCGAGAAGTTTGAGGTAGGCGTCCCATTTGTCACCGACAACTTTGCCGCATGAGAAGCAACGGACCTGCGCGCGTTAGTCTATAGCTTCTTGAAGCAGAGAGCAGCTAAGTGCATACTGGAATAATCATTTGCGACGACGGACAAGACAAGTGACTTTCCTCTCGTCGCGCTTTCTTTTGAGATGCAACCCTAACCCCAGAACACAGCAACGACCAGCACGGGCGAGTACCACAAGGCTACTTATAAGGCTCCTTTTAATCACCCTCGTCTATCATCAATCATGTCGGCCTCACCCTTCTGGAACAACCCGCTACGCTACCTCCGCTGGGCAGCCCACGAACGGCCCAACGTCTTTTACTCACTCTTGCTCGGCGGCCTTGGACCGTTGACCTTGCTCGTTGTGCCGCCTGTGCGCAGATCCTTGGGTTATACACGCGCTGAGCCGGCGCCGATGAGTTATCCGCGTACGCTTTTTCTTGATGATGGATCATGTACGGATAAGAAAGGCTAACGATGATAGTACCCAACCGGAAACGCGAGACCATCAAAGGATTTGAGGATTAATCAATCGAGGGAGGATGCCCGAGTAAGGCATTCTGAAACGCAGTATGAGCGACACGATGGAACCATGCAGAAAAACAAATCGAGTCGAATGTTTGCAGTCGAGAAGAGAAAGTCGAAGAGCATTGAGCCGACTGCACGACACCCTGCTCATTCTAAAACGTTGAAGAGTACTATATACATCTGGAAATTGCAAAGCTAGTGCAAGTGCAAGAACTTGAAAGACTCTCAATCAAGCTGCGGTGCAAACTCGCGATCCAAGAACGCTTCAATCAACAACCGTGCCGCCTTGAGCCCCTTGATTAAATTCAAATCTGGACCTTCGCCCGGTGTAAACGTAGCATGCGCAAAGTCAATGAGTCTGCAAATGCAGAAATCACGCGCGGCATCACTTTCTTCATCTGAATCATAGTCGGAAGGTAGACGCGCACCTGCCGCGGCAGCCGCTGCCGTAGTGGCCGTCTTGTTGACGTGATGACGCGCTTTTGACGTCGAGGAAGCGGTGGAAGCGGTCGAATCTGCTGAATCGGTGTGTGTGATGCCGTGGCCGAGTTCGTCATTGATCAGTTGCTTGCCCTCTTCTTCAATCGCCAAATCAAGCGCTGACTGGTCGCCTTCATAGACAAATAGCAGCGAGCTTGAAAAGAGGCGTACTTCAAGCTCCTCGAGGACATAGAGAACCCGCTCAACATCTTCGAGAAAGCGCGAGGCAATCATATGGACCTGTGACTGCCGAATCGCTGAGCCAAAGAACAAGCCCAAGACATCGCGACTCAACGTCTCCGAGGTCAGACTTTTGCCCCAATCGCGGTCATAGGTTGTGTATTGTTTCCGTGCCGCATTCCAGACTTTCATGCCGGCAACACGGATCCCCATCGATCCACTCGTCGTGCGTTCCGAAACAGCCGCGAGACGTGCTTGCTTCTCCGGTGTCGCATCGCTTGCCGTCAAGACGCTGCCGAGTTTGAGATCAAGGACACACGGCCGTTGATAGCCAAATGTCAAATTCTCAAGAACAACGGCGCGATCAAACGTCGTGCTCGGCGGCGAATACGCTTCGGCGTCTGGTTGCGCTGTAGAACTTTGCGCAGAAAATTCGGCAGACGACGCTATCGCTTCTCCTTCAGTGGGGGTTTCTGATGAAGCCGACGCCGTCGTGGCTGCTAGGACCGCAGCAGAGACCTCTGGCGGCATACTCGCCAACGTCTCGGGCGTCTTCAACTCCAAAGTCCCCATAAATGCCGGTATACAATCCGCCATTGCCGGCGCCTCTTCCAACACACGCTCATAAAATTGAATTTCCGTATTGCGACAGGGTTTGATGATGACATAGCCGTTTTCATCCGAAAGGACACCTTCATGACCGGCCACTTGAGATTGTAAGGGGCGGAATTGAGGTTGTGTGCGTGGATTGAAGTGAGCGGCGTCATCTGGGAAGAAGGACGTCGCGTCTGCGTCCAGGTGGATGGGGTCGCGCGGGGTCAAGGTGTCGTCTTGCGCCGTGATAATACTTTCGGGTTCTTTGAGGTCAGCTGTATTGCTGGCCGGCGTATGCGAAGAAATGGCGGGCGACGGCGTGGTGCCGTTCGGTGTGGCGCGTGGCAGGTCGCTCTGTGCGCCGGTCGGCATCGCTGCCAAAAGTTTGTGAGGGGCAAAGGCGTCAGAGATGCGTAGATCAGTCGAGTTGTTTCAATATCTGAAGCTTTCCAAGGGTATAGCGAGCGATAGCTTCTGGCTTGGCTAGAAAGAGCTGACCGAGAGTGAGTCTTGTCGCATGTTGCAGTGTCAATCAAAATCATTTTTTAATCTGCTCAGGAACATGGGCAACAACTTGACCTCGTATAGCTGCTCCTGCTGCTACTGCTATGAACATCTTCTTTCAGCCATCAGCAAGCTATACAGAGTCTGCTTATCGTACTGCGCTCGATCGTTTCTTTTCAGGCCATGCCTTGATTGCTGAAGTAGGTCCAGCCAAATTACAGCTGGCAGATTATGAAGCACTCGACTTTCAAGCAGCGCTTGACCACCGAGACCGCTGGGTCTGTGCCTATGCCATCCGAAAAGCCCTCATCCGGAAACATTTCCTGGCCAATACCATGCGTGAGTATATTGCCAAGCAGCCATCGAGTTGTCTTGCGGCAGCCATTCCCGAGTCTTGGACGCTCGAGGTAGATTATGCTGAATTCTTGGACGATGCACTTGACGAGGCGTTTGAGTTGCGAGGCGAGCTCGAGTTAAATGCCGAGCGAGAAGAGGAGGATCGGGCGTGGTTCATCTTGAAGCCAGGCATGTCGGAGCGTGGCGCCGGCTTGCGTCTTTTCAGCACGATTGACGAGCTGACGGCCATTTTTGAAGAGAATGAACAAGAGGAAGACGAAGATGAGGTGGAGGACAGTGAATCTGACCAAGATGCCGACAGAAGTGCAGGTGGAAATGGCGTCATGATCTCCGATATGCGCTTCTTCATCGTTCAGCGCTACCTTGACACCCCTTTGCTCCTGCCAGAACTGAACCACTGCAAGTTTCACATTCGCGCCTATGTCCTCTGCCTCGGCTCACTCGAAGTCTTTTTGCATCGCAATATGCTCGTCTTGAGCTCCACCCAGGCTTATGCACGTCCATCGATGGAGGTTGAGGAATTGGGTCGACATTTGACAAATACTTGCTATCAAGGGGATACAGCGACCGTGCATGCCTTTTGGCAGCTCGAGGCAGTCAATCTGGATAAGCAAGCCCTCTGGCAGCAACTCAAAACCATCACGGGCGATCTCTTCAAAGCAGCATCGGCACAACGCATCCATTTTCAAACCTTGCCAAACGCCTTTGAGATTTTCGGCTTGGATTTCCTGGTCGATGCAGATGGTGGAGCGTCGCTTCTCGAGGTGAATGCGTTTCCTGATTTTGCACAGTCAGGCGCGGCACAGGCAGCGTTGGTGGATCAAGTCATTCTCGATATGATGGAGCGTGTTGCCGGCAAGATGCAAGCTGCTTCCTCTTCCTCCTCGGCATCAGGTATCAGCGCAGAGAACGCCTTTGAGCGCTGTCTAGCTCTGTCCCTGCTCGCCTAATCCATTTGCGACCGCGTACGGCCATCCTCACGTACGAGCTCGAGCCCACATACTCCCAACAGGGCGCCCGCGGCGATCCAAAACGGTTGGCAGCAGCAACAGCAGCCGCCCTTGAGACGTGTGACGGGGGATTCTGTCGTTGGATAATGAAGACCGAGGCCTGTTGCAACGAGGGTGCGTTCTGTATCGATTGAGGGCGTTTGATGGGATGGAGTGCCGAATGCATTGGCCTGAGCCTGTCTTGTGCGTTTGCGGCGAATAGGCATGGCTGTGCTGGTCTTGTCTCTTGCCTCTTGTCTCTTGATTCTTGACAAGGCGAGTCTTCTTATACCTGCGACAAGGATTGAAGGAGACAGGCGATGCTTCAGTTTGAGTCTCTCTTTGTCTCTGGTCTCTACTTGACGAGGCAAACACAGCGTCTCACCTTGTCGCCTGCTCTTTGATCAAGAGGGCTGTTTGATAGCAAGGCCTAGAGTGCAGCAGCTTCTTCGTTCTCGAGATCAGGCTCTGTGTGACTGTCTCTCTCCTCTCTTCTCTCTTCTTCGCACTCCCTCGACACGCACTCCTCCTCCTCCTCCTCCGCCTTCTACCATCACACTCTTCTCAATCCAGCAAGTCTTCAGTCATGTCCCTGCCACTTGATCCGGCCCTCTCGCCGGCCCTCGACGACCTCCATCAACAGGACAGCATCTTTCTCAACAACACTTTTACCCCTGACCCAGCCATCCTCAGCACTTTCGTGCAACCCCCCTTCCAGGAGTCAGACCTCCTGCAGACTCCCTTCTCAACGGGACAGTCACCGTCACAGCCGCAGTTGCAGCCTGTCTCAACGACATGGACGGCATCAGAGCCAGCACCAGCACCGGCAACGAGCTTGCCAAGTCAGCCTCCCTTAACCGACGCGTCCAACACGCAGAAGCAACAGCAGCAAGCCAAATCAAAGAAGATCAAACGTGCCGGTCGCAGTATCCCAGTCTCGGGTGCACGCAACGGTACCTCTTGGTCTGAAGAAGAAACACGCGTCTTGCAAGAGATCATTGACCTCGATCTCGACATTGCAACGGCGTTCAACCAGATTGGCAGGACGACTGACGCTGTGAAGCGTAAATGGCGCAAGGTAAGTCTCAGCAAACAAGAGGCAAGGAAGATCAAGGAGGGGCTGACAAAGACTCAGATGCTTGTTGCTCAGGAGAAACACGCCCGCCAGTCTGCCAAACAACCCGTCGCGTCCGCCAAAAAGACCACGACATTGTCGACGTCTAGCAAGATGAGCGATCTTTCTGACTCGGACCTCTCTGATTCTTCCCTCTCTGACGCGTCCAATGAAGTCGAGGACGTTGCTATTCAGCCCGTCAAACGATCTCGGACGCCTTCCTCTGATCAGGAAGACGAAGAGGGACCCGGTCGCTCACAGGGACCAACAGCCGGTCGCAAACGAAAACGTGAACCAGAAGCACGCAGCTCGTCTTGTGACCCCTGCCGCGTGGCTCACAAACGATGCAAACATGAAGCAGGTGGCACCAGCACGAGCCGAATCACTGGCGACGGCAAAGGCTCTCATCAGGCTCAACAGACTACAGCGGGTTCGAACAGCTCGAGTGCAGCACCAACACCTGTCCAGCGGCGTCAAAGCAACGCTCCTCGTGCGACGTTTCAGAAGGGATCAAAGCAACCTCAATCAAAGCGTCAACAGCCATCGCGTACGCAAGGCCAAGCCAGTACTACGTCTCCCAAGAAACGCGGTCCAGGACGACCTCGCAAGACGGATGCCCAACGCGCCGCTGAAAAGGCCAGCACCAGCTCACTCGTGACTTCAGACCACTATATCCCGCGTAAGCGTCGCAGTGTGGAAGACTATGAGTTTAGCGAGGCGTTTGTCAAGGAACACTTGTTGGATGCGGACCAGATTCTCGAGTCACCGCCTAAACGCTGGTCTGGTCGACGCACCACGACTAAGCCAACGCTGCAAGCCAAGACGCAGCAAGGAAAGGAGGAAGCCATCACGCCGCACAAGTACTCGGAAGACGAAAGTGAGTCGGCCATGCGCTCGACTTTGCCTGGCAATACACCGGACAGCCAGCCACACAAGGCTTACCGACCCAAGGGCAACGTTGTTGCCAATGCTGGACCGTTGCAGCCGCGTAGCCCGGGCAATACACCAAAGCAAGTTGTGCAGCCACGCAAGAAACGTCTTGCTCGCGCGCGTGCGCCTGTGTCGACGTTGTCGTCGCTTCCTCTCAAACAGCAGCACCAACCGCAAGAGGCTGCATCGTCAGCCACCTCATCAGGGGAACATCATTTCCAAGAATCGCCTGATCACCTGCTCAAACAGCCTTTTGTCCATGGCGATCGATTTCTGCCATTGCGACCGACGCGACCGAGCGCCTTGTCGCCATCGCCCTTGATGAAACCGAAAGAAGGTACGCTCAAGGGATACGTCTTGCTTTCACAGCTCTTGAATCCGGAACTGGCGTCGACGAGGGAGACACAAAAGGAGAAGGAGGAGAAGGATAGCACGCGTGCAGATCAGATTGCGATGCGGGCGACGGGGAGCGCGTTGGATGGATCCGACCCCTTCACGTGTCAACGGTTTGCGTTCAGTGACAGTGCAGTTCGCGATGACACATTCTAGTCAGGCTCACTCTGAGGTCTTTTCCTTTCCTGTTTTTGGACCATTTCTCTGGATTTTCGTCTTCTTTCCTCTCTTCTTAGCTTTGCTAGCTCTGCTACTTTTCAATCAGTCTCTTGCTACAATTGCCTGTGCTTGACATGACAGTCTTGCCTGCTTGCCATCCTCAGAACCGATTGATGTCCCGTCCAAAAACAGCATTGAGAAGCCAATACATCGGAATCAGAATCTTGTTGCGAATACTCATGCTCATCGTCAAATAAGCCAGCTTCCAGGCGATATACGCCGCACGTCCACTGATCCGAGGACCTTGCCTACCGTTGCTGCCACCTGCTTTGCTCGCATCCACAATAGCCGACCCACCACCCAAAAACGCCATCGTGCCCCGGTTTTTGAATGTAAAGGCAGCAGCATCAGCTTCGGCGCGGCTGTTTGCTTGTTGAAGGCTTCAGCGAGGTAGACGCCCTTTTGACTCGCGACTTGCGCCGTTGCTGGCAATGTCTGGTCATGCACCGTGGCGCAATCGCCGAGCGCATAGACATCAGGCAATGCCTTGCCCTGCTTCAAGACACACAATTGTTCATCCGTCAAGAGTGATTTGGTTTGTGGATGTGCATCCGCTTGACCTTGTTCACGCAGTTGTTGGACGAGTGGCGAAGCCATGAGACCTGTACTCCAGACGAGCATGCCATAGGGCTTGTCTGCCAAGGGACCCACTGCTTTTGAGGGGTCTTCCTCAAACACGAGTCGATCAGCCAGCACGCGTTTCGGTGACTGCTGCGTATGGACCTTGATGCCGTCTCTTGCAAAACGCTGCTGGGCATAGGCCGCTAATTTCGCATCAAACGACGCCAAAATTGTCTCGGCCACGTCAAAGATCTCAATCTGGACGAGCGGCGCAAGCGATGGGTAGAGTTTTGAGAGGTTGAGTGAGACGAGATCATGCAACTCAGCTGCAAACTCGACACCCGTGGGCCCGCCACCGACGATACAAAACATGAGTAGGCGACGACGTTCGGTGTCGCTCAAGGTTGGCGTGCTCGCCAGCTCAAAACAGCGCAAAATACTTGTCCTGATTCGTCGCGCATCCTCGGCGCTCTTGAGGAAATGCGCATGCTCATGAACGCCCGGGATGCCAAACGTGTTGCTGTAGCTGCCAGGTGTCAAGACCAGCTTGTCATATGCGAGCGTGAAATCCTGCAACGTCTCATGCTCCGCCTCGAGTGCCGGCCGACAACGTACTGTTTTGTTGTCTAGGTCCACCGATTCGCCCAAGCTTCGTGAAAGGTTGACTTGCGCTTCTGACGCACCGACTCGAGCGCACAGCGAAACTCGAGCGTGCCGACGGCAGTACTCGCAAGGAGCGGTGTAAAGACGAAATAAGACCTCGGCGAGACGACAACAATCTCAAACTGGTGCGCATCCAGTTTATGAAGGAGGGTGAAGCCAGCCCAGCCGGAACCGACAATGACGATACGCTGTTTTCGTGCAAGAGTCGAAGCGTGTCGAAGTGGTTGCATATAGCGCATCGCGCCGGACGGTCGTGGGAAAAGAAGGGACATGCGTGTGTCGTTGACAGAAACTACATGAGGGTTGAAGATGGATCTTGGTTCGTGTTTGACTGATAGGAGGGTATAGAGGACACGCGACCCCGGTTCCCGTCAAGCTTCTTTACAGGGCCGGTCAGGGACCGCTGCGCTTCGAAAGTTCTACGGGCGTACGGCTGCGTTGTGCCGCGGATGGGTTTGTGCCGCGGTTGAGAAAAGTTGGAAGTGGGGCACTCCGAAGCCATCTGAATACTCATGCGGTGCACGGACTAGGCAGCGAGCCAGGACCAGGTAAGCAGGCAAGCAAGCAAACATTCGTGCATCGGATACACTTTGCGGGACTTGGCAGTCTGCAAACATTCAGCCGGCTAGATGTCACTGTTTGTCAAGAGCGTGCTATTGTAATCGATGTACGCATGATCAGAGGACACAGTATCTCATGAGCTAAGGAATGGTCAACGTTCGCTCAATAGATGACATGCAAGAGCTGAACACCCACTTCAAAGAGTCAACAACTCATCCGCACGACGCACAATATGCAAGTATGCTCTAAGCAAACATCTCTCCTCATCGCGTTCATCCATGCGCACGACTTTGGCGTCGTAGCTCGGGTGCGCGCTCGTCACAGGACTCTACACGACAATTATTCCCTCAGGTCACAAACTGCACCCGTATGCGCCAGCTAGACGGCTCAAATTTACTTGGCGCAGCGATTGACCAGCGCTGGAAAGACTCGCAATCATCGACAAACACACCCGCCGCAAATGTTACCGCGATGGCCCCTTTTTGTTATCGCAATACGACATGGCAGAAATTATCACCCCTGAAGCGGATGTAGCCTAGTAAGTCAGGGGCTCGCAAAATCGCTACGCAAAAAATGTCAAGATACGACCTGGCTTGTCCAGTGAGGTGACATCAAATCTCGCACTTTGCAAACCAGAAGGGATTCGCCAGGCTGTCCTTTTTAGAGAAGTGCTCACGTCTTCTTGATCAATAAAATCATCAACCCGACACCCACACAAGCTCTCCAGTGATGATTTGTTACTTCAGTCTCCTAGGAGCCCTGATATATCTCGTGTCTTTTGCGTCCCCGCTGACGACTGGACAGCTCATCGTTCAAGGACTGTATTCAAGCTTCACCGGGATGCGTTGTTTCGAAACGGTGCCTGAAGATCAGAGTGTTTGGAGCGAACCAACAAGAACGCCGTTTCAATTCGATATTCCTTTGGACAAGTTCTTGCCGCAACAAGCGATGTTCAAAAGCAGCTCCTTTGTCAGAATGGACGCCTCTACTGCTACCTATTGTGGTATGGATTCACACAGTCCGATCCTTGAAGTTGCAAGTAGCCTCATCTTCAAAAACCGTACTGACTCACAGTCAAGCTTTCAGCTGATGGATGAATTGCCGCTGCTGTCAAGCAGTGTCAGACCCAAAACTATCAATGATGTGCGTCTGACGATATACTTCAATGCCGCAATCAACGCCAACGCTGAAGCAGGTCCAATCTTTGAGTCACAGGAAATATGTTTAGCATTTATGGATATAAACGACAAGGATGGAATTTATCGAGAGGAGGCAGCTCGCATTCCCTTTACTTGCCAGGGAATAACATTTGAAGAAGAAAATTGAAACACTTAGCTTGTCTGATCGTCTATTTGCCCTAAACTATTCTATAGATCCAAATTTATCTGATTTGCACCTCCGTGTTGTGAGACCATTGACCACATCTTGTGTCCACACATGACCATATGAAATGTCACATACGATGCTGAGCTTCAAAATCCATGTCCACGGAGGCGAGTCAATCTCCGAGTCCAATCAACGACTGGTAGCAGCTGCAGTTCGTCAAATTGCATGCTAGGGCTCTTCAGCGCGCCGCGTTCAGGTTTGAAGTCTTGTCGTGGTCATCATTCAGCAGTATCTATTACCTTAGCTAGAATGTCAACAACACTAGCTACAGCTTGATCTATCCTCTAACCGTTGTGCAGGTGCTGTGGTGTACTACGGCCTCCTGAAGTTACTCACCAAGGTCGTTGTGCAAAGGGCGGTCCAAATTGCTCGCAATCATCAGGGGTCCTTATATCACATCGGATGATCACCCCTCCTGAATTTGTGCTTCAAGGGCGCATCAAAAATTTGCCAGCGCTGCTGATTTCCCAGCTCTTAAAAGACTCTCATGGCCAGGACATCTCAATGAAAATCTTGTCACCATCGTCATGAAGCACACGTCCCACACGGTTTCAGCTTTGTTGACCGGCATTCTTCTAGTTATGCTCACGCAACTCAAGTTTCCAATCGCACTGGTTACTACTCCTTTGCCCCCTTCGGACCTTGAACCCTTTCAGCTAAATTCATGGCCTTTCATCAAGCCCGAAGGCTGTGGTACACTTATTTGCGTCGAGCTGAGACAAATGAAGAATTACATCAAGCTTGATTGGAAAACTCTCTTGGGCAACAAGGTCGACTTCCTCGCTCACAACACCACAGCCCTGAATGAGGGCCAAAGTCCAAATTGTTCGGTCGCCACCACCACACAAGACCCTTACTTGTTCACCGTATGGTTGTCCTGTCAGCAGCGCTTGCTAATAGATTACAGTTTATGGTACGATTTGCAATTAGAGACTTCTTTGTCAAAGACACATATTTTCACGTGGATACGGACCTTGGTGACGATCAATTTGCCAACCTCACAATCGTCAACATAGCGGCTGGTGCTTTCAAAACTATCAATGAGAAACAGCCGAACGTCTATCAGATGCACCAGATCTGGCCTTCACAATACTGCTCTATGTTTGTGTCGACATTTGAGCGGTCTAAAGATGAGAAAAACAGGGGTGTGTCGCCGCATCTCGTGACAAGGGAGTGCTACTTGACAGATAGCGTTTAACATCCAGATATAATGTTCAATGAGTAGTTCCGATTTAGCAGTTGTCTCAATTTCACTATAAGCAATTCGTGTTCACAAGTACTGTACAGCAGCAGCTGCAGTACAATAGAGTAAGTTTAGCGAGTGGCCAAAGCCAAAAGGTGACTAAGTTGTGATTGCAATTCAACAGCAATTGCAATTGCGACTGCAGCGGCAAATGGACCCTTTCAGGCATTTTCCAGTGTCAAACTACTACTACTCTGTGGTCACCCTGTATTTCCACTGGCAAGAGGTAGCACTAGACAAGTTCACAGTAGCTACAGCTGCTTGCTGTTTCCCTGTTAGAGCTGTCGCAGCTCCAAGATGTCGAGGCTTGCATCCACGCTGTCGGCAACCTTACCCAATGGCGAGCAATCGACTGTGCTGTGCGTTTACACTGGCGGCACCATTGGCATGCGGCAGACTCCTTCCGGCTACAAGCCAGTTAAAGACTATCTCTTTCAGCAGCTTGCCCAGAATCCAAAGTTTCATGACACAGAGCATGGCTTGACACGGGTGAACGCGTTAGACGGGCAGAACAAGATTGAGCTAGGTGCGCTGACTTTGCCAAAGGGTACCTTTGGAGGCACCGTCAAGTATGCGGTACTCGAGTATGAAACGTTGCTAGACTCCTCCAGCATTGGCTTTGAAGACTGGCTCAAGATCACACACACCATTGCGAGCAACTACAAGCTATTTGACGCGTTTGTCATCTTGCACGGCACTGACACCATGGCATACACGGCTTCAATGCTTTCCTTCATGCTCGAAAACCTAGGCAAGACGGTGATCTTGACGGGCAGCCAGATTCCCATCAGCCAACTCCGCAATGACGCCCAAGAGAACCTGCTTTCAACCTTGATTCTCGCAGGCCACTTTGTGATCCCTGAGGTTGGCCTCTTCTTTCATCACGAGCTCTTTCGCGGCAATCGTACAACCAAGATGAATGCCACTGGCTTTGACGCCTTTGCCTCGCCCAACTACCTGCCGCTGGCTACCGTCGGCGTTGACATCGTCGTGCATTGGTCTCGGATCCAACGACCAACAGCGCATGCCGCGTTCCGCGTGGCAGAGATGCAAGAGGCGGATGTTGCCTCACTCTACACTTTCCCAGGCATTAAAGCCTCGACCGTTCGCGCACTCGTCGCCTCCACCACGTTACAAGGACTCGTCTTGCATAGCTTTGGCAGTGGCAATGTACCTGACGACCCGGACTTTATGGCCGCTCTTGAGGAAGCTGCAAAAGCCGGCATCGTGGTGGTGAATATCACACAATGTCTCGTGGGTAGTGTCTTGCCACTGTATGCAGCTGGCGTGGCGCTGCAGAAGATTGGCATTCATTCAGGCTATGACATGACAGCCGAGGCTGCGCTGACAAAATTGACCTATCAACTCGGCACGGGTGGTGATGCGGCTGACATTGGAAAGAATCTACGAGGTGAGTTGACATTGCCGCGCCTTGAGCAATTTGAGTCGCCCTCGACAGATTCTGCGCCACTGCGTCATCGCTTGGCCGATTTACTCTGGGCAATTAAAGAGCGGGACGCTGAACGCGTTGAGGCCATGGTCAGAGATCCAGATGTCGTCAATGCAGTCTCTTTAGAAGGACAGACGCCGCTGCACTTGGCTGCAAAGCTGGGCAACACGCGCGCAGTGGCCATGCTACTGGCAGAGGGCGCCTTTTGCTTTGCAAAGAATGAACGTGGCGAGACACCGCTGTTTCTGGCCCTATCGGGCAAACACGCTGAGTGTGTCGCTATGTTGGAAGAATGCGGCGCGCATCTCAACACGCAGGAAAAGCTCAAAAGTACTGAGCAAGCTGCCGTGAGCTAGTGCTTGCGCTTCTCTTGAATCTTGACCTTGTACCAGACCTGTGGATTACCGGCTGCCTCGACGGCCGGACTCTCGCTACCAGGCTCTCCTGATCGCGACTCAATCTCTTGGATGCGGCCAATGACAAAGTCTTTGCCACGAATGTCAACGCCTGCCATGTCGAGAAAGTAGTGGGGTGCACCAACATTAAAGGCTGCCCAAGCTTGGGAATGATCGAGATTGGTTGGTAGGAAGAGGGCGAGGTCGCCGGCCACGAAACTGCGATAGCAAAGCTTTTGTCGAGACTGCTTGTGAGAAGTGATGTATTTGCGTACTGCATGCATGACTGTCCCCTTGATGCTGTTGATGAATTGTGCATAGCGTTCTGGGTCAAAGACAGGATCTGGTGGCTGGAAAGGTTCCCTGTTGAGAAGCGTAAAGAGCTCGGACCAGGCGGCAGGGACGGTCTCGTACAGCGCGCGCTTGGCATGACGATTGGAATCCTTGATGGACTCGAGTGCCGCCGTGCTCGTCTGCGCGCGTTCTTCTAGTGTTCTGACATGCGCCTCGACCGTTTTGATGCTCGATTCCAACGCCTGATCTGGGTCAACAGAGGGCATAATGTCCGACAAGATTGACAAGGTTCTTGTCTCGTGCATCGCTTCAATGTGAGATGCAGCCGCCCTGAGACCTTCGCCACTTAGCTTGACGGTCGCTAGACCAAAGACGCCACAGAACTCTTCAAACGCTTCTTGTGCTTCATCCAGCTCTTGTGAGATATTTATACGCTCCGCGCTGATCTCAGCCAGCTCGCGCAACAAGGCCGCTTTGTCTGTTGCATGCGCGTCCGTCACTTGCTTCAAGTTTGCCATAAGATCCGCTTTGGTCTTTTGCTCTTGCTCCAACAACGCACGCAGGCGCTTCAGTTCCTCAGCATTGGCATCGTCTGTAGGCGCCTGCACAAGCGCTGCTTGTGGCGCTGGCTGTGCAGGTGGCAAAGGATGTTGCTGTAGTGCCGCAGTCGTCTGATCGAGGTTGCGCTTGGTCTTGTAGAGCATCATTTCGAGCTGGGAGACGCGCGACTTTAGATCTCTGATCTGCGCCTCATGCGCTGCTGTTGCGCTCATGCTGGGTCTCTTGCGCGCGCAGAGTCTTGACTTGTGTTTGAAGCGATCGGTCGCGAGGAAGTGCAGGTCAATCGCAATTGCGGGTGGGATGCATGCGATTACCAAATTACCAAAACAGGGTGAATGGCATGAGCGCATTAATCAACACAACGACAAACACTGCATCTCAGCTATAGACTTCATTCGGTATATTCCGGCTCGCAAACATGTTCTAGAGACTGTTGCTTTATGCTGCTGAACGATTGAGATGAATGTTGCTCATCTTCTAGACCAACAACGATGCCAGGCTCGTCGTTTGCATGGAACCTGACTCTCGCTTACTAGCCGGGCGTGTCTGGCCAAGGCTCTGACTCTGGCATTTCATTTGTGCATCCGGATCTCGATGCGTACTGTAGGCTTTCATGCGCATGACTCATATCGACTGTCTTGTATGGCATAATTTCCATCGCCAGCCTTCTTCTCATGCTACATGAAACGTCCTCCCAAGGATCATATTCAAGTCTTCAAAAGACTTTAACATGCCGAGCAAGCTCATCTTTTTATTGACTTGCGGTATTCACTCAAGGAGACCCGAAGATTTGAAGGCTGATGCTCGTGATTCCCCGGTAGATCGCTCGTCTGTGGTGCCGATGGGACTTGACCCTCAGCAGATTCACAACATCGAGACTAAATCAGCTCGCAAGACTGTCGCTCCAGATTCTCCTATTGTCACTGAGCAAATGGGTGCTGCTGCTGAACCAGCCGCTTCTGTCAACTGCGCGCCAGTCACATCCGCGGGTGGCTTGACACCGTCAAAGCACACTGCCAAGATTCCCGTCCAATCTCAAAACACAATCTCACAAGTGCTGGCATCACATACTTCTTCTTCTCACGCCATGTCATCGTTTGGCAAGCATCCATCGCCTCAGTGCCAAGGTTCTACTTACGGTGGCGGTCCTATGCATAAAGGCGTTCCTGGATCGGTGCCGGGAAGCATGTTTGGTGCAGGGATGGGCAGTTTAGCCGGCGCAGGTCCCAGTACTGCATTTGGAAGCCAGCTTATTGGAGGCGGCGAGAACAATTCATGCAACGGAGGTGATACGGCAACAGCCGTTTCAAATTATGGTGACAGCGGCGTGCCTGATTCGGGGGGAGAAAATTGTGGTACAGCAAACATGTCGTGCGGCGGCATGGACACTGGTGGTGACATTGACGCTGGTGGAGGTCTGGATACTGGAAGTGGCATGGATCTTGGTAGCGGGTGGGACGCTGGTGGAGGATTGGATATGGGTGGTGGTATGGATGCAGGCGGTGGTACGGACTCTGGCAGTGGCGGTTGCGCTTAGGGAGGGCTGTCTCACAGAATACCTAGGTATCGAAGGAAACACACTCAAGCTTCTGACCATCTGGAGAGCTTTCTCAACTAGCATGGATTCATGAATGGCGCCAGAGGTTCAAAGCGTTCTGTCTTTGTATCGTTCATTGTCTATAGTCATGTAATTCTAGCACAGCTAGTAAGTCTAAAATAGAAGCAAGCTTCCAAGTGACATGGCCAGCATGCACGAAATTGAAAGCTGCGGGAGCGTACCAGCGCTCGACGCCGGGACCGTCGCTGGAAGACCGGCAACAGAAGCAGCCGCACTCATCTGTGCCATACTGCTTGAAGTTGTCGCAACACGAGTCATCGTGGTCATGCCGCGAGAGGTAGACGACACGGACGACACTGGAGCAGCAGATGTTACGGCGACAGCTGGGGTCGAAGTGGTTGCTGCAATGGCAGCTACTGAAGTCTGCGCTTGTGGCAGAGCAACAGCACTCGAGACCGGCACCTGAGCCTCGGGTGTGGCCGCAGCAACGACAGCCGGTGTCGTGGCCTGAGCAGCCTCTTCAATCGGCGCAGCGACCTGTTGCTCGGGTGCAGGCGCAACTTGCGCCTTCCTGGCCACGAATGGCAGACCAGCTGCATGAGGGACCGTAGCTTTGATGCTCGGCACATCCGAGCTCAGCGAGAATTTTTGTTGCGAAACTTGTTGCGGTGCGCTCTTGGCCGGTGCAAAGTTGCCAGCCGGCGTGTTGCTCGTGACAAGCGTCATGGGTATCTTCGTGAAGCCACCAGACTGTGAGAGACTGCCCGACTTTTGCGCGAAACCAATCTTGTTTTCCGTCATGTCAAAGATGGTGTAGACCGACTTGAGGAAAGCGTCACCAAGAAGCCAGCCAACAGACTTGGAGACGTCGTTGGCAATCACGGCGGTGTTGATGGAGCCGAGGCAAGTCTGCTTGGAAGCGTCGGTGTAACCGCGAATCATGTCAGCTTTCGGAATGGCGTAGCTTTTGCCACCAAGTTGGAAGCTGACGGAAGGCGTGTTGGCACAGGGGAATTGCCAAGCGCCATTTACTTCTTGTGCACCAGGCACAGTCGAGTAGAGAAGCTTGACAGCAGCAGGCGGACCAGTAACCAGACTGGTACCCGTGTCGACAACCGTTTGCATCTGTTCGCCAGTGGTTGCGTAGACTGATTGACCGTTGAAGCTGACTGCGTCCAGCGCAACAGACCAAAACTTGGTCGATTGTCCCTCGAGCCAAGCAATATCACCCGAAATTGCCTTCTCATCATAGCCACCGAGTGTCAACTGGTTGCCGCTCGTGGCACCATTTTGTGAAGAGGCGAGACTGACGGCAAAGGCAGGCGACGCAATGACGCCTTGCTCGTAAGCTTGCTGAATCCAAGGCTTGCTACCGCTCTTGGCATTACCCTGGAAGCCAAGACCGAGAATACCGAGCGAGGCCGGGTAGACCATGCCGACTTGGGCATCGCAGACACCAAAGTCAGCGCTGACCTTGAGGCCGGCAATGCTCACCGTATCGGCCGCCTTGGTGCATCGAATGGCAGCGCTGCTGTAGGTGGGCTGGAAGCCTTCTCCGCTGTTGCTATATGACGAAGAAGTACTGCCGTCAAAGAGCGTGGCATCTTGCACGTTGCACTGAACGCAGCCCTTTTGTGCGAGCCAAAGATCAGATGAACCAGAATCGAGCTGGACCTTGACTTTTTGCGCGTTGGAGCCGACCGTCAGCTCGACCTGGTAGAGCAAGTCAATGTTGTAGTTGGCGAGCTCGGTGATGCCAGTGATGGCGACATTGGTGGCGCGCTTCCGTCTTGACAAGCCGTTGCTTTGACCATATTTCGCCTCGATGGCTGCGACCTCTTGTTGAATGGCCGTCAAGGCATCGCTACCCTCTGCACGCCTTGTCAATGGCAATGAGAGGATTTGTGCGGATGCTGCTGCTGCAAAGGTTGCTGCGAGAAGAAGTTGCATGATAAGCTGTATACTGGATCACTTGATTGCGGACAACGCTCCATCTTATAAAGTCGCGCATTGACCTGCGCTGTAGTACAGGTGAAAACGCTTGCGCTGTGATTAAGGATCTTTGCGACATCGATATACGTCGAGTGTGCAATGCAATAGAGCTAGTGATACTGATTCATTAGTACACTGGCGCGAACGCGGCGTGCACTGACATCTGACGTCCTCTGCTGAATTAAAGTTGTCTCACCGAAGCCAGTGGTTTCAAATTTTGTGCGGTGTGGCGCCAGCATCCCCGAGAGAAGGTCAAACTTAAGAGCTCCGGTGTCTTTCCAGAGGAAGTAAGCAGAAGAACGACGGACGATCGCGGGCATTTAGCCTAGCT
Organism: Protomyces macrosporus; assembly: GCA_003717175.1. NCBI lineage: Eukaryota > Fungi > Ascomycota > Taphrinomycetes > Taphrinales > Protomycetaceae > Protomyces > Protomyces macrosporus. The sequence continues at coordinate 197,728 of QXDT01000009.1, read as the reverse complement.
CATGCCAAATGATGCGCGCATCGATCTTGTAACTTTGCCATGCTTCGCAGAAGCAGCATCAGCATCTTAAGAATGGACCCGTAGCATGACGATCCATGGGACAGTGGATTTTGAGCTAGCGCTTGCAATTTCCCAGTCGGCGGGAGGGCACGTTAAGATGAGCTCTGTTGCGAAATATTTGAGCAGCATCCGGCATGTATTCCCATCATCATTGACGATTTGCAGCTTGGAGACCAGTGGATAGAGTGCGTCGCCAAAGAAGTGCCTCAGTCGGAGATTTTGTCAGTGATTTCGCAGGACCAAAACCTCGGGCCACAACCGCTGGGCGAAATGTCTCACAGAGCGCAACTTTGACAACTGAGTTGAACTGACATGTCGAGCGCCGAGCGGGCAGCGGGCCACTTGATATTTGAAAGTGACAGACCGACCAGCGCTGTTTCGGAAAGCTAGCTCAACACCCCGGTTCCGGTCAGCGAGTCTGAGGCCTGTGCAGCGCTGTACCCCAGACTTGCCCCTGAACAATATTGCAAGTGACACGGCAAAACGAAAACGCTTTCGGCGGCGCTGACGAGCGTTATCCGATACACGACTAGTCTTGTACTTGTGGTGATACATGTGAGATACGTGACGGCGCCTGATGAGATGGCTAAGAAGGCAAGCAATGCAAATGACCACTCGGCTGCCTGATGAACCGTACAGCCATCCACTCGGCAATGAATATGAGCGCGAGTCCAGCGGCAGCACTCAATAGCAAGAAGGGCATCTGCCCCAACCAACGTTGCAGTGCCTCACGCCGTGTCTCGACCCGCTCCTCAAATACATGCTCCGCCAGCACGCCCATATCCAACTGCCTCTCAAAAGCCTGCCACAATCGCTCACGCGTCTGCGTCCGACCTTGTTCCAATTGCTCAAGCCGTGTCGCAAGATTTGCCATGCCTTCACGCGTATATTGCAGCTCTTTACTCATATCGTCCACCGTCCGCATCAATTTTGTTCGCGGCGCTGCACGAAAACTGTAACTGTCTGTGGCAACATCGCTCCGTGTCCGCGTATGGACTGGGCTTCCGCCGTCGGAAACACCTGATCTCGGCGACCACGTACTCGCCTGGTGCAAATTCCCATCCGAGGCACGTCGCTGCAGTGCAAGTGCCTGATAGCTACTCGGCGTCGTTTGTCGTGATAGCGGCGGCGAAGCATACCCATGTGTCTGCGGACGTGCCTGTGCTTGTGCTTGGACCTGGTTTTGGACAGGCGTTGCCGGCCGCACAGTTGTCGTGGCGCCAAAGCGTGCGCGGGCAGCTTGATGACGCGCAGGTGAGAAACCAGGCCATCCATATCCCCTGACCTCCTCCTCTTGCCCGGTAACTGCACCAGGCGACGCTTGCACTGCACCCTGACGGACAGGTGATTTTTCAGCGAGCAAGGCAGAGCGAATATGAGCGAGCGGTGCGCGACGCGCCGACCCAATCTCGCCTGGGCGTCTCAGTGTCGTCGCCGGTGTCGGCGATTGTGTACTCGACACGGATAAGAATGACCCGCGTCGTGCCGGACGCTTGTCAGCGGGTGTGACCACTCGGGTGGCCGTGGCAGCGGCAGCGGCGGCGGCTTCGGTTTGCTCTTGACGTGCTTTTTCCTCAGGTGATCTGAGATCCGTGAAGCGTGTCGTGCGACGTGATGAAGCGCTCGAGAGGGCTGAGCGTGAATCTGATAGACTTGAGAGAGGGCCGCCCATGCGTGTCAGAGGACCATTCAGGGGCCCATTTGTGTTGTGGCGCGCGAGAGCAGGCGGCGAGACTTGGGCCGATGTAGTTGATGCTGATGATGAACCGGGCCACAAGGGCGACGATGGACTTTTCAACATGGCAGATTCATTGAAAGGGGCCCTGTAGGTGGATTGAGGATGCCAGGCGCGTTCACCCGGTGACGCGGCCAAGAATGTCTGAGGCCTACGCGCGCTGTCCCGCGAAGAGCCCCAGGCATGATTGTCATGGACGGCATGATACTGATCATGACGCTGCTCGTGGACAGGTGTGTCTGTCTGTCTTGCCGGACTCCAAAATCCAGCCTGTTCCTGAGTCGTCGGCGGCGGCGGCGTCCGTGCCGCACTGCGCCAATCACGGTCATCCGCATGTACTGGTGCCTCCATAGACACCGACTCATCGACCTCTTCGACAGGTCCAAAAAGATCTCGCTTCACCTCATCCAAAAAACTCACCGTCGTGCCACGTCGGGTACCCCGCGCACTTTTCAAAATGCCATTCTGGGACGATCCTGGCGAGGAGGCGGGATCACTGCGTTGCGCTGGACTGGGATAGGACATGGAGTCACTCATGCTCTCTTGGGAGCTGTAAAGACCATGCGCGCGCGATGCTTTCACATGCGAGTCGCTCGAGCGAACGGTTTTGCCATTGTTTTTGTTTTGGTTCATGTCGCGGTCACTGTCTTGCGCATAGCTCGGCGCCATGGACAGGGCCGTAGCCTAGCAAAGAGGCTCGAATGAAGCGACGCCAAGTGTGTTGGTGTGCTAGGACCTATTGGCTGTGAGAGACATGAATAGATCGCGACAACGTCGGCGCGTTTCTGTCAATGGGTCTGTTGCTGCGTCTTGGTTGTCTTTGTTGGAAACGTCGGTAATCAGGCGACACCAGGAACATCAAGCACATACATCATGATCAGGCACATCAGGACTCAGACAGAGAGGCTGATCGAAGAGCAGGCAAGAAGTAAGGCCTACAGAATGGAATAGAATAATACGGCTAAGGCTAGTAAAGAAAAAAAAACGCTGCATGCGCTTAATATTCCGCACGTAGAAGAAACGGAGAATGGCGCAATTGAAAGACGCCGCTGAGAGGGAATGGAAAGAACAGGGAGAGCACGTTCGTCTGCCGAGATGCAAGGACAGGGTCAACGACGCAGCTGTGGTTCAACGCCATCGCCGCGCAACAAGGTACTCTTTTGACAAAACCAGCGTGGGAATTCCACCTCGAGTCGCGGCATGATGACCGTCGCTGGCAACACACCCGCCACGGTCGCCGCAACGGAAGCAGCAGGATTCGACAAGGCGCCCGGCGAGTGAGGACCGACGACTTGACGACTACGCCAGAACCTTTCTTGATCATCGAGCAAGACGCTCCATTCACTCAATGAACGTGTCCAAAGCCTCTTTCGCCCTTCACCCAATGCAAACGCTTCCTCTTCCTCTTCTTGTTCTGTCAATGTGGATGCATCCTGAGAGCAAGCAGAGACGTCCACAAACGCAGGCAATCGGCCATGTTGCGCCAGATCCATCACGCCATCCAAGAATCGAATCGCATCAGCATCCCCCGTCAACGACCACTGCTTCCCCACAAACTCGGCAACAAACTTGAAGCGCGGCTGCTGTTGCTGTTGAGCATGGAATACAGGCACAGGCGCAGAGGCCGGTGTTTGCAGTAAAGGACTGCCGCGCGCTGTTATCGACCTCAACGACCGTGACGCATGCGGCGGCGTCAATGTCAAAGTCGCCATGCCACCACCCAATACGGCTAAATCACGACGCGCCTCCATCTCATCCTCTTCCGCTTCATCCGCATCAACCTCTTCATCTTCCTGTCTCGGTGGCGAGGGCGGTGCCGTCGCTTGTCGCGTGGCAGTGGCAGAGGTAGAAGTATCTTCCCAAAGACCACGGAAGAGTCCAAGCTTGCGTTTCACAAATTGCGCAGCTGCGCCATCAAGGACTTGACCTGCAGCCGTCATGGTCGCGCTCGTCTGTTGTGGCGGCGAAGGTGGTAACGGTCCCGGCAGCGACGAAGAAGAAGTAGACGCCGCGGTCATGGACTTGCCATGTTGTTCTGCCCGCGAAAATAAGGCGAGGGGTCGACCTGCCATCTGAGACTGACTTGTCGCCGCCAGCGCTTGTGTTGCGAGACAAGGTCGAATGGCGAAACGCTTATTCGGGATCGGGTTGCCCGGTAGACAATCACGCAATTGACAGTGTTCGCCCAAACTCGTGACGAACGTCCGTTTCAAGAGTCGTTGGACTTGAAGTGGGTGGGTGACGGCGAGACGGTAGCAAAGGAGGCGCATGTAATGATCGCGCACAATGCCACTCCAATGCACGAAATAACGCTGCCAGCGTGTTGGGCCAATCAATAAAGCAGTCGCGGGTGCATGGCTGGCAAAGAGAGGCCAATGCTCATAGAGATAGGCAAACACGCGAATCTGAAGAATATGGTTTTCCGTATCGAGGGCGCGTTCGAGAACGAGCGTCCAAAACGCAACTTGCTTGATGCGGAGTAATGAAAGAAGGTCGAGGAGGTGAAACACGGCAGCGGCTTCAAAAGCGCGCGTCTTGCCTGCCACGTTGCGAAGACACAGCTCGATGAGATTGGCGAGACGTCCGTCGACATGGCCCAAGATGCGACCGAGATGCGCGAGACGCGTGTTGGGCGCTGGTGTACGGACGGCAAGCATTTTGGTCATGATTTGTTCCAGTCGCTCGGCAAGCACGCCGTCGGTATCGTCATGCGCGGGTCGCTGGATATAGAGTTGGCGTAGGAATTCGCAAAAGACGTCAACTTGACGCACACGCTTGCACCAGGCCTCATCCAGCGCGTCATTGTTGCTTGAAGAGGACGGTATTTCTGGTGCGAGACAGGAGAGGCGCTTTGAAGCTGGCGTCAGGAATCGCGCGCGCAAGGTCTTGTAGGTCGGCGCATGCAGTAAATAACCCAACGCCAAGAGTCTTGCAAACGGCACCGTCGGCAACACTGTCGCGTCTTGCGCCAATAAAGTCGATAGCGTTAATGCGTAATGCGCAGGCCAGAGACTTGCCTTGAGCAGCGTCGGATGCGACGCGAGTGCCCAGACGCAGACAAAGACGGTCGGATGGGGCGGTGAGAGGAGAAGTAAATGATGCCACCATTTGAAGAGAAAAGCGACGTCGGTTTCGTCGAGCGTGAGCGGCGGCGGCGCCTGTTTACCTCCCTGCAAAGGCGCTTGAGGGTGCGCTTGTGCTTGCGCGTGGGCATGTGCATTCGACCGTGCCAGAACGGGCAGTAGCTGGGTCTGCAAGATACCGACATTAAATGATTGTGAGTAAGTTTTAAAAGCCGCCTCGAGACGCGAGACGCTGGCGATGGTTGCAAGGGCGATCGGTTCTGGTGAAGCGGATCGAGAGCTGATACTGGCGAGGGAGGAATCATCGGTGATGAGACTCGGTGGACGCGAGGCGAGCGTTGTTGTGGTTGTCGTCGCTGTTGAGGGCACGATCGGCGTCGTTGTGACCGAGACAACTTCCTTACCGCCGGCGCGCACCACTGTCGTTGTCGTTGTCGCGGCGCCACCGCCAAAGGTAAAGAGAGATCGCTTACTCAATCCGCTTGAACCATGTCGCGCGAGCCCTTGCTGTTTCTGCTGGCCAAAGCTTCCGGATGTTAATGAAGATAGAGAATGTGTGCTGAAACCGCGAAAGGAGTGTTTGCGTCCGTGTGTATGGACATTGGCAGCAGTGACGGCGACGGTCTCTTGCTGCTTTTGAGAGTGGACGCGGGCTGGGACGACGGGGAGGACTGTCATCTAGCAGAGCTGCATAGGACTCTTATTGTCTTTTTGTTTCTCTGTTGTTGGATCCCTTTGTTCTTTTTTTTTGTGTTTGTGTATGTGTCGCAGTGGTTGTGATGGGAGGGCAAGTGTTGGGTGGATTAGGTTGTATAAAAGAGAGAGAGAGAGAGAGAGAAGGAAGGATATAGGGAGAGTGAGAGAGAGAGAGCGAGTGAGTGAGTGAGTGTATGTCTAGTCGTAGCAGTCCTTGCTTGATTGAGGCAATCGATTGACTGTACGAAGAGAGAGAAGAGAGAAAAGAGAAGAGAAGATGAGAAAGAGAGAGGCGCGCGTGTCTGTTTGATGGCCTCGATCACAGCGACGATTGAGTGATCACAGTGAATCAGTCCATCAATCCATCACTGGACCATCAGTCCATCACTCCATCAAATTGGCATCAATCCATCCAAACCCAAATCAGGCCTTCCCCTGGCAAGAATGATTGGCTCAAATTCAACCTTCTTTCCCCCTTGACATCATTCGCATACAATCAGGGACTCGTATCCAAGCAGCATGAAGCAGGCCATACACTAGCTATGACTAGCCTATTAGCTAGTAGCTACTACCTATTGGCTATGGCAGTTATAGGCCATGGCTGGAGCGAGGCTAGATCATCATACCAGTCTCATATCCCATCAATCTATGAACAGGACTTACTGCGCATGCTCACAGGCTACAATGATCATGACCAGAGCAGCTGCAGTCTGCAGGCGTCGCCAAATTCTATCGCGCTAGGCTAGCTAGATCGCTTCGGCCGCGATTGAGCAACGAGCGGCGCTAGCATGTGCGGTGCACCGTGCAATCTAAATTCGCCGAACGGCAAAACCGGGGGTCCTAAAATAGACCAGGCGGGCGGACGGCCGGCTGGCTGGCTAGCAAAGATTCGATTCGAGGAAAGAAAAGAAAAAAAAAAGAGTTCGAACTCTGCAGACTCGAACTGCTCAAAGTTGCTCAACCCGGCCGTCTTCCGGCGTTTCGGATCATTGGATGCCGACTGCAGTCTAAGTTCGATGAACGAGTGACCTAAGCTGAGTCAGATGCTCAGAAGGACTCGCTCTTTGAGTCGCCCGTGTCGTCAATCATGCGACTCGCGATCGTGTCTCTGTCTTTACATTGTCGTATAGCTTGCTAAATTGCCGTTGCAACCGCGCTCCTTGACGGGTCCACTGACGACCTCGGGACGTCTGACCGACTCTGACGTGAGCATGCAGACTCAGAAGTGTAGAGCGTGTAGATTGCCGACGCAGCTCAGCTTCCAAGGTTGACCGACACAAGCATGCATGCCGATCCCTCATCACTCGATCTACGCCGCAGTAACAGGATGCACCCATCGCCATAACGGTCTACAAGTGTTTCGCCTTGTTTGTCATACCTATGCATGAAGCCCGTGCTGTGAGCGACGAGCTCTTCGGCTGCCCCAGGCTGATACTATAAACACTGACAGACAGCTTCGGGCTCTGATCAGTGGCAGCCTTCGTCCTAGTCGCTGGCTAAAGTTGCCAATCGATCACCATGTACAACCTATTTGAAAAAGCTTAAAGTTTTCATTTTGAAGCACTCGTCACAACGCGGCAGCTGACATGTGACGCCCCTAGACCTCGGTCGGCTGCGAAGTGCTTTGTTTGCTTGATGAAAGGCAATGTTTTGCTAGTAAGTTGCTACTGGACTTCTTGCTCTCTTCTGCGAGCTTTGAACGACTTGACGTAGAGCGCATGGGATCAGGAGAGCAGGCTTGTATAAGGGCGGAGAGCACGCCGTGCAGCATATTGCCCAGCAAACCACCACGCAGATGTCACAGCACGTATACAGAAGCGAGGACATGACCATGTATCGATCGAGCGATATATATCAGAGCACAGACAGTGATGCAGAACAGCCCGCAAAGAGAAGCGCAGACTGAGACACGCCTGAGTTAAAAGGTCCGATATTTGCTCACTGTTGTCACGCTCCCGCCTTGCACAACAAAGGCTCCAGACCATCAAGCAATCACTTTCCATAGGTCCGCACCATGTAGCAGAAAGAGTCTAGGTGACCATAGCATCAGGCGAAAGAGCAAGCACAAATAGAGTGATTGGTATATGGTGTCTGGTCGTGTGAGAGCAACAAAGTGAACAAATGCAAGACGACAACGACACTCGATCGCGCGACCTTTCACCAAATACAACAGATCTTCTCTAGACAAGCACAGCACCAGCCTAGCAACATCGGCAGCATAGCGCACGCATTGTCAAGGACTGCCGACTGAGCGGCGAACAAGCAGCCCAGAGCGGCCGCCGCTCAAAGGCTACCTCTTGCCCCGCGCGCGCGTGCGCGCCCGACTTCTGACAACAAACACCCTCTCCCATGATCCCTCTCCCGTGTGATGACCTCCCTCCAAGCTTCCACAAACCGTCTCACGAATACCGACATGGTACCGGCCACCTCCGGCAGTGATCGCGCAGCCAGTCGACCTCCCACAAGCAACGTGCCGGCTTCCGTCCAAGTCCCCCATCTCGCTTGCTCTGAGGCTTGTGGCGCTGACCCTGCGCGTGCTCAGCAGTGGAGGTTGGATGACTATGCACGCTTGCTTTATGGGCTGCGCGATCACTTGAATGATAAGCTCTGGTAAAGAAGGAGCCCGTTCCGTCCTTTTTGAGTGTGAGCTAATAGACTAGTGATGTCCCCTTTGCCGCTGTCGCAAGCTCGATGCGCCACTGCGAGTACATCGCCAAGACCCGTTACGTGCGCTTGCGATTTATTCTACTGTCTCAGCGCAAATGGCAAAACCTCTGTACCGCCATCCAGCAACTCGGCGCCGTCAAGCAACGCAAAGGCAGCGGCGGCTCCATCACGCACGAACAACTCGCGGCGCAACTACGTGAATACGGCGAAGCAGTCGAGGGGCTCGATGAGAAATATCATGAGCTGAAAAAGGCGCAGATGGTGCAGCGACGACAACAGGCTAACTCAGAAAGTCCAGGCAAAAGGCCATCATCCCACGCCGAGTCGGTGGTGGTTGCTTCTCCCGCGACACAAGCGCTGCCTTTGAGCGCCGAGCTTGTATCTACTCGACCGGCCTCTGCCATCGCTACTGGTACCCCCGCAGCGAAGATGACAAGCGAAAAGGACAGCACACCCAAATTGCCTGAAATGATGATGATGGATGCGCCCATCATCAGCGAGCTGGATATTGATCCGGCCGAAGTGTCCGACGTGGATGAGACCATGAAGGACGCGCCTGCAGAGGCGGCTGAGCAGGTGGCCGCGCAAGTCACAGCAGCTCTACCTCCACAGCCTGCTTCTCAAGCTGCGGCGACCATAACTCCGCCAGTACCGGCTGTGCAAGCTGTGGTGCCAGATGCTGTGCCTGCACCAACTGCGCAAGCCGGTGGTCCTTCGCCTGCTCCCAGGCAAACCCCATCCCTGACTGTACAGACCACTGCCTCTGCAGTTGCCAGTCCGCATGGCACACCAGGCTTGGCGGCGGCTGTACTCAAGGCGGCGCATGCGTTGCCCTCTGACAACGCAGCCACGACGCCCAAGAGTGAGCAAGCCTCGTCTGTCTCCGGATCGCCTCGCCAAGCGCGCTCCGTCTTGCGCAAACGCAGTGATGTTTCAGCAGATGCCGAAATCATCGACTTGGATGCGCCAGAATCGGTACCGGCACAAAAGCCAGTTGTCGAGGCAGCCGCTGTTGCGCACAATTCAGCCGTTTCGCTTGCTTCGGTAGAGCCGCTGCCGGCATCGCAGCTGAACGCCTGGACCGATCCTGACCTCCTGGACCTGATCAACTTTACTTCTCAGCTCATCAAGCATCCATACAACACCTTTACGGCTGAAGTCGTGCACGGCATTGCTAAAAAGTCCTTCAAGTCACGGCCCGCCATTGAAATCCTCACAGCTGGCCGTGCCCTCGTGAATCGCTTAGATCTGACACGGCTTGAGAGTAAGGCTTCTCATCCAGGTGCGCTCAAGCTGTTGCGTCATCATTTGGCACAAGAGCTTGTAACGCGGCGCGCATTGCAAGCAATGGTGCAGCCAGTCGCAACGACCCATAACATCGACTTGGCTGACGGGTCCAGTCAGCCGCCTTGGACGGCGGCTGCCAATGCTGAAGCGCCGGCGACTGCTCAAGCGTCAGTCGATGTCGTCAAACCTGCAGGGCTTGCAGGTGTTGAGTTGGGCATGCCGAGCAAGAATGTCACAAAGGCACCAACACGCTCCTCTCCGGCGATTGCTTCGTCTCAAAATCTGTCAACAGTCGATCGAGCCCAAGCTGCCTCTGCTGACTCTTCTGCCCTGCTCAGCAGGCCCGACATGCAGAGGATCTCCTCCGATTCTCAACAGCGGCTTTACCAGATGCAATTGTTGCAAAGTCAACAGCAGCAATCGCAGTTTCAGCGGAGCCAGTCACAGCCTTCGCAAGACATAGGTCGCCCGCAGTACAATGTTCAACCACAAGAGCAGCAAACTCTCAATGCGTCTGAAAACTATACGCACCAGCTTGAATCCAGTGGACCTGCTCAACAGGCCGCTCTCAATTCTCCTAGTATCTCTTCTCAATCAAGTCAAGATGTGCAGCAGCGTATCGCAGTGTATCGACGGCGAGTTGACGAACTCAACAGCCAAATGGCTGCTTTTGAAGCCAACCTTGCCAGTATGCATGCTGTGGGTCAATTGACTGATTTGACGGTCCGACAACAACATATCAGCATGTTTCGTGAGATCCAACGAAAGCAGGCCAGCGAGATTGGAAAGCTCAACAAGCTTCTCCAGGCAACAGGACAGCCGGTTGACTTTTCAAGGTTTCTTGACCCAAAACGCTATAGCAAGACTGACGCAAATGGCGCACCTGCTCGTCAAGAGACATTCAATACTCAACGGGCGTCGGCAGACTTGCCATCGCCTGTGGGGCAGTCCAGTCCACAGCTGATGCAAGCTCCGCAAGTTGCTGCCAATGCTCAACATACGCAGCACGGTGCACGAGGCCAGGCGGCTTCAATGCAAGTCTACAATCAAAATTTACAGGCGCTCTTGACATCGTCAGCGCCTTCTCGAGGAGTGCTCGTCGACGCCGGACGCGCAAGCATTTCACCACTGCCGTCGCCACAATTTGACCAGAGCATGATCAGCGTTAACTCCTCGGCGTATGAGCCACCACCTGCCTTCAACAGCCCCAGGTGGCGCCAGCTACACGCGCTTATCGTTCAATATGAGACAAACCTGCTCCTCGAGCTCGAACGCCGCAATGTGCCCTTTGAAAAGCGTCAGGCTATTGTGCGTTCCCAGCGCTACAATCCAACTGCCTACGCCGATCGTGGCATCCCCGCGACCTGGTACATGTCGTATTGGCAGCAAATTTCGTGCATGACGCAAGCCGAGGTCAATCAACTTTATCCGAATGTGCAATCTTCTTCGCAGACTGTTGCTACAGGCAGTACGGATCTATCGTCGGGCGCTACTCTCCCTGCGCAGCGCCAATCCGTCTCTGCAAGCCGCGCCAATCGTCCAAAGAGTAATGGCCAGTCTCTTGCACTGGGCAGTCCTGGCATGTTTCATTCGTCCGCTTCTATGCAAGACGTGTACATGTCAAACTCGCCAACGATGCAGCAGCAGCCGCCTTGGTCCTCCAACTCTGCGACGAATCATATGGGCCAACAGATGCCAAGCAGTCGACCGGGTAGCGGCCAGCAATACGACGCCTCGGAGAGTGGCATGCCTGTCTTGGGCCATTTTGCTCATCCTCAAGCAGCACAGCAGTCTCAACAACATCAACTGCAGCAGGCTCATCAACAGCACCAACAACAGCAGCAGCACCAACAACAACAACAACAACAGCAGATTCAGCAACAGCTTCAGCTTCAGTTCCGGCTTCAGCAGCAGGCGGTCCAAGCGCAACACGCCCAATGCGTCGATGCTCAATTTGCTCAGACGCCGACTCAACAGGCAAGCCCTGTCACAGTAGCCGAGACGCTAGCCCAGCAATCAGACGACGCTGTGTCAGGATTTTCGGGAGGCAATCCGTCGGCTTCCGCAAACAACATCTCGTTGCAAGAAAGGGCCGCAGTCTTACGCGCCCAGCTTCTCAGCAACCAGTCGGCACCCTTCAAATCGCGTGCAACGCAAGGCGATGCCTTGATGACTGACGAAGTCAATGCAGGATCCGCTGCACAATCGCCAGGCCTTGCAAAGCGCCCGTCTCTTGTGTCGCAAAAGCGAAGCTTGTCGGATGCCTTGGCGTCGTCGGAGAAGCGGCACAAGACATCCTCTCCGCAGATGACGAGCAGTCACACATTGCTCCCTGCTGAGACGCCTGATGGCACAGCTTCAACGGCTGGCGGCGCTGTGCTTGCACCGTCACAAACGCCGACCCTTGACGCCGCTGCTACCGCTGCGGCGCCGGCGACCCAGCCAGGAGTACCTGCGGCTCTTGCTAACGCGGCGCCTACCATGACCTCTGCGAATGAGCCTGCGTCGACCTTGCCGATGCCACCGCTGAAACAAACGCCTGCTACGACCCTGGCTGGATTCGGCATGGCAGGCGTCAAGGGCGCATACATGGCTACCATACCGAATGGCTACGCCGCTCCACGCAAGGCAATCGACACTACGGCTTTACAGACGCTGCTTGATGCACAAGTACCGGCAGAGGAGATTCAAGAGTACCTTGAGTTTTGCCGTGATGCGGAAACGGCAGAGGAGCGCGAGTATGCCATTGGCGCGCTGCACGAAGCCCTTTGGCAGCTGCCAGAGTTCAACCTTGAAAGTCGACGGCATGTGACGGGTGTACGCATCTACTTGAAGCACAGACGCATGCAGGCTGCCCTGCTCTCTCGCATGATGTGTCAGGACAAGAGTGCCGTGCCTGAGCAGCGTCTGCAAAAGGCGAGTGAAGAAGAAGGTGTCTGGAAGCAACTTTTCCAGCTCTACGGCAGTCTCACCAGACTGTCTCTCTAGTCGCAGCCTCTTTCCTTTCCTTTATAGAATTTGAGCATGTCGAGCTAGTTTGCGCATCAATTCGTACTAGAGAGCAAGTCCGGTGCTTGTGTCGCTGCCAAACATTGAACAACCCTCGCTTTCCTAGTTTGCGCACCCCCTGAGCTCAACATCCATCCGGCAAAGAATCGCTTCAACAAGCTTCATCAAGCATCTCGGAGAATACAAGAGTCTACGCATGCCAGATGCCTCACCCACAGCCATCTATCGCTACCTGTCACGCCTTCAAGCCGTCGTCTGCAACGCGTGCAGTTCTTGTGTCCACCCACACGAACGAGATGTCGCGTGGCATGTGCCCGGCCGGTACTGCGCCAACGACGCAAAGAATCATCCAGAAAAGCACATCCTCTTCCTGGAACGGTACGCTCTCTGCAGCACAAGTGAGCTCGTTCGAAGGACGCCAGACACACGGGCGCAACCGGTGCCAAAAGTGCCAGGCCTAGCGCTCGAACACGCGTTTAGCTGTGAGGGCTGCGGTTACTTCATTGTGGACTGTGAGGTTGGTAGCAGGTTGGACAATCGCGTCTTTCGCAACAGTGAGCAGGAGCGCTTCCAGCATGTCAGTCAATGTGCTGCCTTGCCACCGTCCTCGCGAGACTTGACGAATGACCCGCATTGTCTCAAGTCCTGGCGCAAATGCCGCGTGCAGACCTTCTTGCGACACAACAAGCTCAAGCGCTACTTTCGCGTCATGACAGCAAGAGGATCGCTCGACTCACCCTCGTGGGGTGACTATCTTGGACAGGCGGTGATTGGCAAGGCTTCGGACCCAAGGCTACGTTTGCGGTCGGAGGCTGACAATCGATCGCGTTCTGGCAGTCCCGATGGCGGTCTCGACTACTCGCAGCGTTCCTTGCAAGGTTTCATCACCGGTGCAAAGATGCACGACAAAGACATGTCGCACAAGGCCAAGACAGGCACTGCCAAGCGTACGAGCGCTCTAGACAGCCAAAAAGATCAGCTTCGGCGCGAGGAAGCTCGAAAACGTCGGCATGAAGAAGCACGCCGGGCAGAGAATAGCTACCAAGCCGAGCGAGACTGGCATTTCCGAGACAAGTCTGAGCAAGTGTTGCGCAAACGTGGCCATGCTGCGTATGAAGAGGACGGGAAGGCGGCATTGCCCATCAAGCCACAATCATGGCCAGAGCCAATCGACCGTGGCAACGGCCAGCGTGACAGTGATCTCGACTATGGCGAGGGAGTTGCCGGTGATGTGCCAGAACCAAAGCTCAGTAACTCCACGTCGCTGTCTGAGGGTGAGATTGAACCACTGGCACGCCAGAAAGCCGCTGCCGAATCGAGTGTCCAAGCATCGCTCAGTAAGTCCAGCAAGTCTGCAGGCAAGCATTCACTCGGCATCCAGCCAAGGAAGAGCAAGGCCAAGAAGATCATCACGAGCTCAAGTGAAGAAGACGAAGTGGGCTCAGGCTGGGTGCGCCCGACGTTGCCACGCACACAACTCGACCAAATCAAGATGCGCCAGCAGCCAGTTCAACAACCACCTTGGCAGATGCGCGAGACAGCCGCCGAGACGGTGCCATCGCCAGACGGCGTTGAGATTCCTCTACCAATTCTGCCGACAGAGCCTGCTCCTCGCCAAAAGAAGACACTCAGCAGCCAACAGTCGTCTGCCGTCGCAGCACGTCGACGACACAGTTCCAATATTCGAGTGGCGGGCACCTTTGACTTGTACCAGCTGGCACCTCACTTTCTCGGTGTCCTTGATGCGGATCTGCCGGCCGAGCTGGAAGAGTATCTCGACCTAGCTGATGCTGCCGGCACACCAAACGAACGCCGCTTTGCCTTTGAGTGCTTTGACAATTTGGTCTTTAGCTTGCCGGATTTCCCTGCTGGGCCAAAACATGCCACAGGTGTGAAGCTGTATCTCATGCAGAAACGCAGCCGAGCAGAACAAGTCTTGTCTGCAGCAAATCAAGAAGATGCCGAGTCATCGGTCGCAGCCTGGTATGAGCTTCTGAACCGGTACAAATGTCGTTGAACCGAATGACGAGACGTGTGATAGGATGGACGATTGGAAGCAGCATGATAGAGCGTAGCAGCAGATTGAGTCGGCGGTACATAGCTGCACTTGCATAATAAATAGTCAGCGCGTGCCAAGATGGAAGAGCCTGCGGGCATCTGTTCGCAACGAGCATTTTAGCCGAGTCAAGTTGACGACAACGGTCGCCGTCCTTATCAGCTAGTCAGCTAGACAACACTTAAGTTAGGCTATCTACAGGCTGGAAGCTAGCGCATCTGCGGATATCGCATCACAAGGCGCCTTTCGGCTAGTAAAAAATACCCGTGCCACAGCTCGCCTTCTCTTAGCCTGAATCAAGCTTTCTACTCTGCTCTGAAAATGTTGGACTCCGAAATCATGTATTGGATGTCTATGCTGCCGGGTACAACCTCATATCCAGTTCCTGTCTCGCATCCCGACTACCTCTATTGTCCTGGTCTATTGGCAGTCATGTGTAGGGCTTGTGGGAGTATGATTCATGCAGAATCTGGATCATGGACCAAGGTCGGTGGTGCGTGCCACGTCTACAAGCACAAGCTCTCGGGTGAAAGACTGATGGGACCACAGCAAGCCAAAGCTTGGGCCACACGCTATCTTAAAGGGCTGAAACTGAGAACTCCTCAACAAATTGTCGCCAGGACGCCAAAAAACAATGAGGTGTCGCTCAGCATTCCTCACTTGACAGTGCGGAGCGGCAAGCGCTGCGTCTATTGCGGCTTGATCGTGGCAGGATCGCATCCTGACGACGGTTGTATCAAGCAATTGTCTACCGTATATCTGCTAATCGTTTCAAGATCTAATCAAGCATACATGGACGCATGTCAAGGAAGGAGCGCGCCTCGTCAAGGATCGCATAAACGATACCGCAGCGCACTGGACGGCGTGTCGCTACCAGACGTTCTTCTACAGCCAAGGACTCCGTCGCGATTTTGCTGTTCTTGAGAAAATGCAAAACATCAGTGTTCCGCTTGCCCCTCGGCTGGACCATAGATTACAGTGCAACAAGCCCGGCTGGTTTGTCAGTACTGCGCAGCTCCAGCTTGAGAATCAGACTCCATCCGCGCTCATTGCATTGGCCGACAATCCCTTGATGAGCATCGATAGCCCAGATGCAGCAGCTTTTAAAGACTCTATCATGACTGGACTAGATGACGTGGATGACATTCGAGGTGGCCCTGCTAACGAAAAAGAGCGAGAGGAGTCCACACCAGCAGAGCCCAAGTCAAGGGAAGGATCCAAGCAAAAACCAGCTCCTAAGTCTCCTCAAATTGACGCTCATGAACTCGAAATGATGCGACGGCGACAGGAACGATTTGGGCCGCCCAAACCCAAACCTCAGCCGAAGGATGCTGACACAAAAGCGCCAGCCTCTGACGAGTCAAGCAAGGGATTGACTAGCAAAGTTGAACCTGCCACCATTCGACCAGTTCAATCTGCCAAAAGTACAGACACCAGCGACACCAAGGGCCATCAACCCAGACAGCTATCTATTGCCTCAAACCTGCTTGCTGCGCCAACAGCCACCACAACACCACCGTCTCCTCCAACGGAGCCCTCTTCTCAGTTGAAGAGCAAGTCATCTGTCAAGGAAGTACAGCAAGCAGTCGCCTCCGCACAACAGGATAGTGGGCACTCCGGTGCCAGACGCAGCGATCTGCATGAAAGGAAGCTGAGCGTCACCGAGCAGCGTCGAGTAGACTCCCTCCTTGACAGGCCACTGAACGCCCCACGACCCTCATACATGCCCTTCAAACGATCCGAGTCGCCAAATTTGCTCGATATGGTACGATCTGAGCGACAGAACAGTGGGAAGCATTCGAGAGCAAGCAGTCCTCAACGAAGCTTTGCAGCCCACCAAGTCGACTCGCGCTCGTCATCTGTAAGCTCAAGAAGACAAGATTACAATGAGAGTCGTCAGCCTTATCAGCCGCAGCAACGAGATGACAAGATACCTCCGGTCGACGCACCCACGGCTCCAGCCAGAGAGCATTCCATACCTAGTGCACCAAAAGCTCCTGCCAAGGAAATTTCTGTAGCCTCAACGAGAGAGCAAAACAGTGCCATGTCGCCCAAGGCTACTGCCAAGGAACCTTCCCAACCCAAGGCGCCGCAGCAGAAGCAAGAAAAGAATGCTTCATCTCCGCCTCGTATGGTGCATTCGCTTCGCCCTCAGCAAGATCCGGTTCCTGCCTTGGAACCTCTCGCTGTGCTCGAAACTGAGACTGGCGAAATCAAATTGGCCATGTCTGTCCGTGGCCAAGGATTCGAAGAAGTGTTGGAATTGGATGGCGTCCGTCTTGCGCAATCGCTTCGAGGAGAGGAGGATCCATGTCCAGCGCCCGCCGTTGCCGTTCCTGAAAGGTCAAGACGGAAGCTCAAGATTCGACAAAGCTCGCAATGTGGTGTGCCAACCGCCGAGCTCTTTCAAACGAAGGCGACGAATCCTCTCGCTGGATTGTCACGTCCTGGCTCAGCAGCGCGGCCCTCAACAGCGTCAACAATGCCACCTTACTCGCCAACGTCTGTGCCATCTCTGTCCAATACGCCTATAACAACACGTCCGTCGCCTGTGCCGAGGGTGCCAGCCGTCTCTGTCCTATCCAGATCGCAGTCGCAGTCCTCGCCAAATATCAATTCGCAGGAGCTGCCAAAAGCTGTGGACCCACTTGGCATTAAGCTGGCCCAAGTGAGCCCTAGACTCTTTGCGCAAATCACTTCGACGATCCGGGATCTTGTGGATAAGCGGCTCTCTGAGCCGCCCTCACTACGTGTGGTCGTGCCCGAGTGCACTCCTGCAGTATCTGCGCCTGTCCCTGTTGAGCACACAGTGGAGCCTGTTGTTGATGCGCCGATCATCGAGACGCCAGAGACTCTATCAAAAGTGTCAAAACTGGAAACTGGTGTCAAGGAAGAAACACCTGTGTTGCAAGATGTCAGGCCCATGGACGTTGATCACGAAGCCTCGCTGCCGCAAGAGAGCAAAAGGGTCGAAACGCCTGTGGTAGAACCCATCACCACGGTCGACGTGGCGACACCGCCCATCGCGCCTGTCATCAATGAATCAGCTGTAGCAGTTGAATCGCAACTCTCAGTTCAAGTGACAGCGATCCCACAGACGTTTCTCACATCACAGCTGGCAGCCCCAACTCCTGCCAGTCCCATCATTCCCTCCGACTTGGACACAAAGGCACCTCCGGTTAGCGAACTCGTACAACCGTCTGAGTTACTCGAGTATCTCGACCTGTGTCGCGAAGCAGAAGACAACGTCGACCTACAACGCTATGCTCTGGAAGCACTGCACGCGCTGTTATGGCAATTGCCTGATTTCGCCAACACAAAAGGACGGCATGCCACAGGGGTCAAGATTTGGCTCAAGAAGCAACGGATGCGGGCGATGCAACAGGCAGGTGCTGAGCGAGCGCAGCAGTGGAAGGCGTTGGGTGAGCGGTATGCTTCATGCTTGGCGACGACTACTGCTTGATTGCTTCGGCCTTCGGCCTGCTCGACAGTGCTTGTACGAGTATAAGCGTTTCTTGTAGCTCTTAGCGAGACATTGCACCAGAGTAGAACCAGACAGATGAATCACTTGTAATTGAATCAATGCCAAAGATTTCATCAGTCTATTCATGCTAGCGCTATTCCATTCGTCACCAGGTCATCGTATGCATCTACGCCGCTTTGTTTCAAGCGCCATCTTGACGTTGTCGAGCACCGTGCTGCGTCTCCGACTCTGATGTCGCTGCATGGGTCGACGTCAGCTTGCCAAGCTCGCGCGCGCCAGCAGAAGAGGAACTACTCATGAGAGAATCGACCGAGGACACACTGCTGCGCCGTTGCTTGCTGCCGCCGCTACGCGTCTGCTTCCCCGCACCTTTCGTCGCCGCTACCTCGTCGCGTGTGGATCCGCTCTTCTTGCGCACCAAGGTCGAGACGCCTTCACGTGTCTTGGAGACGAGCTCGCCTGTACGTTCTTGGACTTCGCCGGCGCGGAAGATCCAGAGGAGGAGGTCGCAGGATAGAAGGAGGACGGTGGGCGCGATGACGGCGATGGCGAGAAAGAGACAGGTTCGGGAGATCCAGAGTTCGGTCTTGTGAAAGGTGGTCAGGTTACTCTGCAGGATGTTGTTGACTGCTCTGAGATAGTCCATGGCTGCTAGCCGAATGCGTGTGAGGATGTGATGATTGGGGGTGTTGGCCCAAGTGGTTCAAGTGCCACCAAACCTAGGTACTCTGGTTGTCTTCCTCGAGACTCAAGATTAGATAGATCAAAAGCAGTCACCATCATCGTTCATTTGTTCATTAGGACTAGACTCCTATACTCAATCTTCTCTACTTGACAAACGCTTCTACCACGGCATTGAACTCGTCAGGATTATCAAGATAGCAGTGATGGCCGGCATCACTGATTTGCTTCACCTCGACGTCTCCGCCTTTACTGTTGGCAATGCGCGCCGCTTCTCTGCCACCCTTCTCATCCATCCAATCCCGGTCACCATAGAGCATGAGCACCGGCATGGATGTCGGCAAGACTTGCATCAATGGACTGCGCGCATACGCGCCAGGCGCAAGTAAATACGCAAGCGCATACTCGCCTGATCCCTTCTGCTTGAAAATCTCATAAGCATAGTTGTGCAGCAATGTTTGTTGCTCGCTCGAGATGTGTGCAAAGCGTCGACCTGTCCAGCCAGACACGAGTTTGGGACCAAGCGGACCGGCCCAGCGGACAAACAGAAAGGGTGAAAAGTTGGCATCCCAGAGCATCGTCACCCATCTCGGCAGCGGTTGCTTCGGCGTCTCCTTTTCAATCGGCTGAAACTCATTCGCTAGTTTCGTGTCCGGTGCATCTGTATTCAGGATCGGGCCAGGCTCCGTCTTTTCGTAAGGATTCTTGGGCACGCCGACTGGTGAGACAAGCACAAGCTTCTCAACGCGGTCGGGGTACTTGTTGGCATACCGCACGGCGAGATAGCCTCCGAGACTATGCGCCACGAGCGTCATCTTTTCCAACTTGCGCGCCGCACGCCATTCCTCAAGACTATCGAGAAAGAAGGACTCTGCCTCGTGAATCTTGGCCTGTGCCTCTTTTGCTTGCACACGGAAAGGCGGCCGTGAAGAAAGACCCATGCCAAGCCAGTCGAGTGCAAAGAGGTCATAGCGATTCACAAGTGACCGTGTCAGGCCTTCAAAATTTGAGCTGTAGAAGCCCAAGCCGGCACCATAGCCATGCAGCATGACAATATTACTATCCCGCACAGCGCTCGCAGGCGCCTGTGTCGGGCGAATATGAATTTCATTGAGGAATCGATTCTTGCCAGAGAGCTGGAAAAATTGTTGCGAGGCGGTGCGATGGTCAGGTGTGGCAAAGAAGGCGGTCGTGCCGAGGATCTGCTGCTGGACGGCAAGGGGTGACTGCGATGTCGTGGCCCACCATTGTGAGATGGATGCGCCGTAAGGTAGAGGGAAGCGCGCTGGTGGCGGAGCGGTTGCCATGGTAATAGATGAGCTCTTGGTTTAGTGTACCTGGAGGTGCGCGTCCACCTGCATCTCTTTATGTTTGTGTTTGCATCGGCATGCGCACTTACCGACGGCGCATAAAAATGATGACTAAAAGGCCGACGGGAGACAGCATTGATCCCACCCAATGCATCAGTCGTGGAGGTCTGATGAAGACATGTACGAGATCCATGCTATCAGCCAAGACTTGACAGGAATTATTGGACTCCAACTTGTCGTAGATGCAGTAGTGGGAGCTCAAGAAAGACCAAAAATCCAAAAAGAGAGCGTTTACTCCCAACGAGGGGCTTGAACCCTCAGCCTTTCGATTAAGAGTCGAATGCTCTACCAATTGAGCTAGCCGGGACACTTTGGAAAAACCTTGACTTAGTTTATTATATTAGCTGAAAATGCGACTTTTCTCGCGGAAAATATATCATCGTTGTCATAGCAGACTTGACGATGTCTAACAGGCTCTTTCTGGCTATAAAGTTGATGCGACAGGCCTCTAAGGCTACGGAGCTTGCAGAACTTCCCATTCTTTCCATATTCGCAGCAACCGCGATGATGTCAAGTGTGTTTTGTACAAGCCAAGCTTGCAAGTCTGCTGTCGCTGACTTTCTCTTAGTAGCAACCTAGGCGAAGGATCGCAACCAAACACTTGCTGGATAATGAAGTGCTCAGTTTCTCAAGCAGATCTCAAGAATCTGACTCAGTGGTGTCGGTTGCTGCAAAATTCGGCCTGAATGCCTTCTTGACGCTGCCAAAAGCGAGCTTGATTTTTGGCTTGTAAAGTGAGAGCGTAGTCCGACTCTCTAAATCGGCACTTGTTGAAGGCAATGAGGACGGCTTAATCGCAGGCTGAGCGACAGGTGTTTGATTGTACTGTTCTTCATACTCGTCCAACGCTCGGCTCAGCTGGGGATCCATCTCATCATCATGAGGAGGAGGCTGCGTTTCTGTATAGGCCGCTGATGGGATTACAGACGCCGACTCGCCTTGCTCGCTATCATTGATGGCCCAATCTTCTTCTTCAGATGGCTCTTGAATTTCCCCTGCAAGCACCTCCATGCCTGGCTCGGCGGCATCAATCAGCGCTTGGAAGTCAGATCCAAGTCGATCGATGACCCCGTCGCTGAAATACGCTCTCTCGCGCCACAGTGACAAAAGCTGCACGATCAATTTGCAAAAGTTGTCTCGCCTGATGCGCAAGTTGATTTGTGTCGCCGCCTGGGCCAGGCTTGGAATGATGCGCGTCAGAGCATGCTCGAATGCCGCACGATAGGATGTCAGATTGACAATTGGTAGAGACGTATTGTGTAGAATATCAGAGATGGACCAGAGTCGTGCCATTAGCATCTTCCAGCTCAAGTCGAGTTGAAAGCTCGAGGTGTAAATGTCGACAATCTCATGGACATGATTTGGATGAGAGACGGCAAAAAGCGTAAGTGCGGCTATAGATCGCCTCTCACCATTGATGGTGCGCAGCAAGTGGTACAAGCGCATACGTGCGTCGACAGATAAGAGGCACCTTTCATCACTTGCTGTAATCTTGCCCAAACTCTCCATTGTGCACTGTTCATCTTCTGGATCTTGATAAGCGCTAGGTGGGAACCAAAGCGTGTTGTCGTCAAAGAGATCGTCTGGACGCGTCAAAAGCGATTGACCCTGCTGAGCAAGACATAGGCGATACCGAAAGTAGATGGCATCAGATGACGTGGTCGAAAAGAGGAAAGCGTAGTCTGGATTTTCGTATTGTCGTTGACGTACAAGCGCTTCCATTGCAGGACCGTGTTGGACAATACCTTCAATCAAATTGTGAATGCGTTTCAGCATAGCAAGCGACGGCCGTGCGACATGCACCTCGAGGGCCGGCCCCGATCGGGCAGCGGCCATTGACATTGACGGTGGTGCGACTCGAGCCAAATTGACTTGCTTTGGCCGCGCATTGAAGGGATGTTCTGGTCTCAATTGCGGTGTAGTCTGGATCCAGCAACCACCGCCGAGATAGGTGCCCTGGACGCCCGCTTTCGCCAAGTCTGCGTCGGTGCGACTATTGAAGGTGATGGTTGCTGAGCCGTGGCCCATGCGCACATCTTTAACACCAGCATAAGGAGTAAACAGCTCCACAAGTGCCGACTGACGCATCTCGTCCGGGAGACAATAAAGCTTCACCGTCGGTACATACTTCTCAGAGGCACCTTCGTTCAAGTCAAATGCCGGCTTGCGCTTCTTACTCATCGTCTTGAGCTCATCAAGATATGACGCGCCAGATCTTTGCCGCTGTCGCCGTCGCGCGCGCTCCTCATCGGCTTCCGTCTCGGCATCCAGAAACGCTGCAGCTGCAGGCCTCTTGCTTGGTGGCGCTTCTTGCTCAACCGGACCATACTCCTGCTGAAACTCTTCGAGAACGGCCTGTCTCGCCTCTTCTTCCGCATCGGCCTGCCGCTGAGCCGTCTCGCGGGCTTTGTCAAAGGCCGTTTTGCGCGCGGCTGGTGTGTCAAATGCGGCCAGCTTGACGGCATCAATTGGTACCGAATCGTCTGCAGACATATCGAAGGAACGATGCGATCCAGATACACAATTAGGCCATGATGAAGTTGAGGTGCGACACCAGATTGCTTCACGCAGTTGTCACGAGTCATACATGTCCGTCTGTCTCGCGCAACTGTCAAAAGTCGCACGGGTCAGCGGCCATCATTCACACTCGTAGTCGTGTCTGCTACTCAGTGTAGATCAAGCAGAATGTATCGACTGCCTCCACAGCTTCTCGATGATACAGGCTCTTACTGAGGCTAGGCAGAATTAACGCATCACGTTACGCATGTCGATCTGCTTCTGCTCGTATGGCGGGTTGTACAAGTGCACCCGCGAGCTCGAGCGCCAGAGATGCCGCAGCGCCGTCGCCTTTTATCGGCCCGAACAAAAAGGGGGCGACCGACGTGGCTGAGGTGAAAAGCTTCGGGTTGCTCCACACGCGCGCCAGTGTGTGCCATCTGTTGTGCAGATTGTATAAGAAGTCCTTGCGATCCAGCTTTAGATTCCAGAGCGTATCAACATGACCGTCAACGGCATTCTTACCTCAAATGGCAAAGACAGTAAGATTCCCTGGTGGAAGGAGGCTGTTGTCTACCAAATCTACCCATCGTCCTTCAAAGACTCGAATGGCGACGGCATGGGTGATATCAAGGGGATCACCTCCAAGCTAGACTATCTCAAAGAGCTTGGTGTGGATGTTATCTGGATTTGTCCATTCTACGACTCGCCTCAGCACGACATGGGCTACGATATTTCCGACTACCAGGCTGTGTATCCACCGTACGGTACTGTTGCAGATGTAGAGGAGTGCATTCAGGAGTGTCACAAACGTGGCATTCGATTCGTTCAAGATCTCGTCATCAACCACTCTTCGGACGAGCACCGCTATTTCAAGGAGAGTCGCTCATCAAAGACGAACCCGAAGCGCGACTGGTACATTTGGCGTCCGGCAAAGTACGTGGATGGCAAGCGTTGTCCGCCCAACAACTGGAAGGCGCACTTTGGTGGCTCTGTCTGGGAGTGGGACGAGCTGACTGAGGAATACTATCTCCACTACTTCTGTGTCGAACAGCCCGACTTTAACTGGGAGAACCCGGAAGTCCGCGAGGCGCTTTACAACGAGGCGATCCGCTTCTGGCTTGACAAGGGCTGCGACGGATTCAGGATCGATACCGTCAACATGTACTCCAAGCACACCAACTTTCCTGATGCAGAGAACACGCAGGATGACGAAGATGGAGACTCTTTGGTGCTTGCAAAAGAGTACTACTCAAATGGGCCAAGACTGCATGAGTATCTGCGCGAGATGAATGAGCAAGTCTTCTCCAAGTACGACTGCTTCACGGTCGGCGAGTGTCCGGCGGTCGAGTCGGTCGAGCAGATTCTCTCCTTTGTTGGCGCATCGGAACGCAAGCTCGACACCGTATTTGAGTTTGCATTGTGCTCGATTGATGCGTCAGAGCCTCCTTTCCACAAGATGCCCAAGCCCTGGAAGCTCAGCGAGCTCAAGACCATTGTTGCACGATCACAGTCTTTCATCGACGGTACTGACGGTTGGATCACCAACTTTTTGGAAAACCACGATCAAGCTCGTGCCGTTACGCGTTACGGCTCTGACGCGCCCGAGTTCCGCACCGTCAGCGCCAAGATGCTTGCCCTCTTCCAAATGTCGCTTTCAGGCACCAACTTTATTCATCAAGGTGGCGAGATTGGTATGTACAATGCGCCGCGCTCATGGCCTATCGAAGAGTACAAGGATGTCGACTCGATCCACTTTTACGCAGACGAAAAGGCAAGCGTACGCCACAAGCGTGACCCAAAACACATGGATCGTGTACTCGACGCCCTGCGCCATACGTCGCGTGACCATGGACGACTGCCCATGCAGTGGGATGCGTCTGCGAATGCTGGCTTTTCCACCGGCAAGCCATGGATGCGCGTGCATGATGATTATGAATCGCTCAATGCCGAGCAGCAACGGAAGGATCCTTCTTCCGTTTTGAGCTTCTACAAGACGGTGCTCAAGCTGAGAAAGCAATACAAGAGTCTTTCGCTTGGTATCTACCATGAGCTCGGACCCGCAGATGAGAATGTCATGATTTACAGCAAAGAGCACGAGGGCGAAAAGACGCTCATTGTCCTAAACTGGAGCAAAGAGGAACAGTCATTCACCTTCCCGGAAGGCTTCAATGGTGACAAGCTTTTGCTCGGCAACGTCGAGGACCCACAAGGCCAAACTCTCAAGCCCTTTGAAGGGCGTATCTACCTCTGCTAAGGTTTGCTAGATCCAGCCAGCGTAGCATTTGTATCTGGTACTTGAACGGCATTCCCTGTACTCGCCTCTGCTTCACTTGTCTCTGCCGTCTCCAGCTCATCTGCATTCGACTGTCGCCGCTTCATCCGTTTCTCTGCCCGAATCTGTTTTTGCCACATGCTATAGTACTCACCCTTGCCGCCATTCCTTTCGGCAGCCTCGAGCAGTGACTCGTGTGTTCCTTGCTCAACCACGACACCATCTTTGAGGCAAAGAATGCAATCGGCACCAATGATGGTTGACAGACGATGCGCAATCACGATACTGACACGGCCACGAGAGAGCTCATCCAAGGCGGCTTGGATCTCGCGCTCTGTTGTAGTGTCCAGGGCACTCGTCGCCTCATCCAGTAGAATGATGCGCGGGTTCTTGAGAATCGTTCGGGCAATAGCGATACGCTGCTTCTCACCGCCAGAAAGTCTTAAGCCGCGTTCACCCACTTTGGAGTTGTATCCATCCGGCCAGTCGACAATCTTGTCGTGAATTTGCGCTTTGCGTGCCGCTTCGTATACCTCTTCATCAGTGGCATCAAGCTTGGCGTAGCGAATGTTGAACATGATGGTGTCATTGAAAAGCACGGTATCTTGTGGCACAACGCCAATCTGTTCCCGCAGAGACTGAATCTTGACATCGCGAATATCTTGACTATCAATCATAATGCGTCCTTCTTGAATGTCGTAGAAGCGGAAGAGCGTGCGCAAGATCGTCGTCTTGCCTGCGCCAGATTCACCAACGAGGGCCAACACGCCAGGCTTTGCCGTAAAGGAAAGACCACGCAGAGCCGGCTTGCGTGCATCATAGGCGAAATGAACATTATCAAACGCGACTTCGCCCCTTGTCAGCGCGATTGGCTTGGCATCGGGTTTGTCTTGGATACTGGCGCCTTGCGTGAAGAGCTCCAGCATGCGTTCAGCGTTCACCAAATTCGACTGCAGGCTCCGGTAGAGCGTTCCGAAGAAATTAAGCGGACCCTGGAGTTGTGCCATATAGGTCAAGAGTGCCACAAAGCTGCCGATAGTTGCTTTGCCATACGTGACACGATATGCACTAAGCAAGCACGTGGCAAGCAATCCAAGGGCAAAGATGAGGTTTTGCGTAACATTCATGACATTTAGCGAGCCGAGCACCTTCCACTCCGCTGCTTGATAGGTCTTGACGGCCTCCTCATAGCGATTGAACTCCCAGGCTTCGGCATTGAAGTACTTGACAGTTTCATAATTTGTGATACTGTCTGCCTTGACGGCATACTCTTCGCGGGACTTGTTGACCATGTCTCTGCGGATCCCTGTGCGCCACTCGGTAATCTTGACTGTGGCATAGAGATACGTTACTGTCATCATGGCAACAATCAGCGCAAAGTAGGCGTCAAATTGGATGAAAAAGTAAACAATGGCGACAAAGAGATCGACAATGACGGGCAGAACATTGAATGCGAGCTGTTCCAGGAAACCGTTGATGGCACTGCCCTTGTCGAGCGCGCTCAAGACCTCGCCCGTCTTTTTAGCAATGTGAAAGTCCAGGCTCAGCGAATGCACATGCTGGAAAGAGCTGACGGCAAGCGAGCGATAGGTGTATTGGCCAACAGGAATCCACAGGTACGAGCGCAATGCACCGACAACGCCCATATTGCCTTGCAAGAATCGATAGAGGACATACAGTAGTACCATGGCCCAAATATGCGTGGTCGTCGCCGGTACATCTCCAGACAGTTCATCCGCCACGACACCGAGTTGCCTTGGCACTAGCACATTGAGGACTCGTGCAAGCAGTAGGAGCAAGCCGCAAAAGACGATGATGGCCTGCAGCTTGAAGTTACCCTTGGGCCAGAGATGTGGGAAGAAGACTGTAAACTTTTTCAAGTAAAGAAGCCATCCTTCGTCCTGTTGCGCCTTGCTCGGAACGGCCGAGTCACCGTGATTGGGCGCGTTATGATTGATGGGTCGCGGATTGCTGTAGTGCTTGACAGGGCTCTGTAGCAAAGGTTCCTCCTCGGACTTGACAGGTCCCACCGTCAAACCAGCTGAAATGAGCAAGATGCCGATACGCGTGCACTGCGTCACTAGCGCCGCCGTGCCCCATGCCGTCAAGTTGTGGAATCTGAACAACGCCAGCAAAGCGGCCTCCATCAGCGTCGCAATGATCAAGAGGCCGCGCACCGGTGCAGACGACAAGATTGGAGGTTTATCGACAAAACTGACGAGAATCACGCCGTAGATGAAGATTGACGTGACGAGGTAAAGAAGCAAATCATCTTGCGCGAACCAGCCGTGTCCTCGCTCAATTAAGGCATGGGTGATGATATTGGCGACGTCCAAAATGAAGGTGAGGATGACGCAGATGAGCAAGATTTGGATGGCTCGTGTGCGCCCGTCTGCTTGTCGCTTTGCTTGGTGCACTTGAGGGAATAGACAGGGCGCGGTCAGATACCACAGGAGCAGGGCAGCTGGCGACGCATAGTGCAGGGCCGCAATGGCATCTTTGCTGTCCATCTGCTTAGCTGTCCGCGCACTCTTCTATGCCTGACGGTCGCGCAATGCTTGCTCAAGATGGGTTGGTCGCGCCGCGCAATCGCCTGAACGCTCAGATGGGAAATGCAGTGAAGGCTACAAGTCATGAAAAAGGAAAAGCATTAGTATACTTGTAGAGAAGAGTAGAGAAGAAGAGCAACGATGAGAACGCTAAATAGCTGGTCGAATGAGACGTAAGGGCCTGCGTATACGTTCAGTTTTATGCAAACACGGCCTTGTACTCGGTGTACTGGGAGGTAACGCATTTGCCGACAGGGTTCAGGCTAGAGTCCTTGTGGTACGCTTGACTGGGGCTGCAGCTGAGAGACGAGCAAGAGAAGGTCACACAGTCAGTGCCGGCTGCAGGCCCAAAGGTGGTCGCAACGTTAAAGCCATCAATGACACTCAAATCATACCAGAGTGTTCCCTGAGATTCGGTGGCAAACTCGACAAGGGTGACACCATTGACGCCTGTGTTTCGGGTACATGCCATTTGTCCATCGCAGTCGCCCGTTTGACATTTCAGACCATCGTCACCATTGGCTACACACCCCTCGCGGGCCCAGATACGTCCGCCGCTTAACGAGGCACCCAAGGGAATCGAGATTCGCTTGAAATCACCAGTGCTCAGAAGAAAGCCAGCGTCTCCTTTACTTGGGTGGTCGACCGAGTCCGAGTTTACACCAAAGGCTACCCAAATCGGGTGGCCGACGTTGTTAAGGACCGTGATGCCGATGTCTTTCGAGCTGCCTCCAGGAGAGGTATCTTTTGGCTTGTCCCCAGAAGGAGGAGGAGGAAGTGTAACAGGTCCTGGCTCGACTGTCTCTTTAGGCCCAGAAGAAGGGACCTGTGATGAAGCAGGAACTTTGGACTCAGGCTCAGACACGGATGCAGGTGAATATGGCTTGACGGGCTGAGAATGCTGCAGGGGCGTGGTGACGACTCGCTTGCCGGTTAGAACAAGCTCTAGGTTGCCGTTTGGAAGCTCAGTACCCTTGACTGTGCCGAGATAAGACGCTTGAGCAGAATGACTGTTGAGAGCAAGTCCACAAAGGACTGCGAAACGAGTGAACTGCATTCTAGTGAGTGTTTGACAAACGTGAGAATGGAATCGGAAGACAGGCGAGCGGCCATTTAAAGGGAGTGGATCTCTTTGCGTTCAGGGGTTCTCGGATAGTCGCGTATCTCATTTCATCCTTGTTTGTTGAGGAGCTCTTGGAGATCTTTGTGTTGGCTGTAGCTGCAATGCTGCTCAGCTTTCCATCCAGGAGATGCCAGCCTGCCAGAGAGCTGCAGCTGCAGGACAATGGGCCAATGACTATTAGCTATAGATAGGCATTGGAGTCTCCGTATCTTTGGATCCGTGACAAGCGCGTTCAGGCCCTGAACATGATCTACACAGTTGCATGGCCCAAAGACGCCTTCGTATATGACTTACATCTCCTTGAAAATGCACATGCCCACGCTGAATATTTAGTGTTGGTGGCCTGAATAATTCTTCTTACATTTCTCTTGGTCATCATATCTCTACAAGCAGTCTCCTATGGGCCATGCGCTGAGGAAGTACAGAGATACTTGTAGGAGTGACAGCTGAGGTCCGTTCATCGATGTCGTCCACAACGGGCCACCCGCTGCACACGCACAAATCGTCATTCCAAAGTTCAGATGGCACACGAAACATCGGCGCGCACCTGGCCAGACAAGCATCATTCAAACCAAATTTCATCTTGCTATATGAACGGGAGCTTCTATGCTTGCGGGCAGAATTCAACGATATAGTTTTGCGCAAGGTCGCAGCCAATGCACGGGTTCTTTTGTGACCAAGGTTGGTAGGCCATGTCATCTGAGCAGTCCTTTGTCGTGCATGTGTATGTCTTGCAAGTCGTTCCAGCGGCAGTGCGGATGCGCATGGGCAAGTTGAAGCCGCTGATCAGACTGATGTTGTAGAAAATCAACGACATGGCAGACCAGCTGAACTCGGCAAGGGTGACGCCAGGCACACCAGTCGCGTGAAGGCATTTATCGCTGCCGCAGTCACCGACGGCGCAGTTCTTGCCAGAGGCATCGCAGCCAGTGCGACCAAAGATACGAGCAGCGTTGACCTTGTCAGGGATAGTGACAGTGCGCTCGGCACCAGTTGCGAGGGCGAAACCAGAGTCGGCGTAGGCAATGTGGACGGGTGAGTTGACGTCGTTGCCGACAGCAGGCCAGACGGCTTGACTGCAAGAGTTGATGATTCGGATTGTGTAAGAGTTGTCACCCGAGTCCTGTGCCGGCGCAGCGGCAGCGAAGGAGAGAGCCAAGGCACCAGTCAAGAGAGTTGAGAATTGCATTGCTGAAGAGCAGAAAGTGACTAGGATGAAGTCGTGTGATGGTGCCTTGATGAGCGAGGGGTGTCTGAAGAGACGGTGGTGAGTAAGCGCAAGAAGCTTAAACTCGGAGTGAGATGGGTGATGAGGATAGCATAGAGCGGTCGTGCTCTTGCTTTAAGTAAAGCTCATCTTTTTCTTGCGTCTCCCTTGCACAGATCCTTCTCTAGCGTTCTCGAGCTCGTTCATTCTTTTCTTGGTTCGGTGTAATTTCGCTGTGCAGCAGGTTTCAGGTGTGCGACTCGGTGCGAGCGCGCAAACCTGTCAAAAGAGATTGGCCGGAGTGGCGTTTTTAAATTGCTCGGCAGGGACGCGCCTTAAGTGCATTAATGGGCCCGCGCAAGGAGCCCGCCCAACGCAGTGGAAATTTGCCGTGAATGGCCGTTGAAGGCAGGCCCACCAGGCCGAATGTACCGAGAGTAGATTGCTGTCAGATCTGTCGAGTCAGTGTCGAGTTGTCGACGGAGCTGTATGTCTTGCTCCTTCTCTAGTTCAACTAGTTGTGACCTGTTCAGAACAGGTATCGGGCTGGACCGCATGGCAGCTGTCGAACGGCTCGACACTACAATGAAGATTCGGAAAGCGCCGGTTGAAACCAGCTTCGAGACACCGAGTCGTTACAAGTGCTGATGTCGCTCGCCTGCATTCACGATCACACCAGACAAAGGGCAGTTTTGACTCTTGAGTCTGACCCTCGACTTTCGACAGTCACGCTCGAGATTTGACGTTGTCAGGCTTACCATTGTCAAGGGTAGAGCCTTGCGTAAACGCGGAACAGATTCCATAGGCTTGGACTGCAGGCATCGACGTCGACGCGCGATGCCATTTCACGCGTGCTGCAAATTTCATGTTCATCTCGGACCTTCACTTGGTGCTCTCCTGAAATAGCAGTGTACAGGCAGTCGTTCACGCAAAAGACGTCAGAGCTCAATGACTTGGTGGCACATATGTTGCAGTCTTCAACTTGCAGCTCTGCCGGGCGTCCGAGCTTGTGCTGGCAGTGCTGCTAGACAGTGTTAGTAGAGTACATTGCCCGAGTTCATACAAGCTGCATGATTCCCTGTCGTGATGCACGCTGCCGTCATATTCAAGCAAGGTGGTCGCAATCAGTGCAAGTGGCTCACTTTGCTAGGCAGAAGTCTCACGATCCGGCTCCTTGAGGTGAGAAGTTTTGTTCCAGCTGCAGCAGCAGTTGCTTGGCAGTGTTGGCACCTAGCACGGGGCCTGCAATGGCCCAGCAGGCACTTCGCAAGTTGCAACAGCAGGCAGTGGGCAATGAACTGGGCAAGCCGCAGAGCGAGATGCACGTTGCAACCAATCTCCGGGTCAGCCCGTAGTACCGTGCTCGGCCCATGACCGGCGAAGCAACGGCTCCAGAGCAGTTGTATTTCGGCTAAAACTCAACTCGCAACGGCAACCTTCCACTTTCGATTTCGAGCTTACGAGCTCATGATCACGCTGCGCCAGCTGGGATTCTACCTACAGCTTCAGGGCTTCTACGATCGATGCCTGTGACATGTGCACGACGCTACGAGGAGCCTCAGCCATATCTGCCTCGGTGAGCCAATGCTGGCCGCCAGGTTCCTGACTTTTGGCGCTGCGAAGCAACCTGCAGCTGCGACAGCGCACTTCGAACTCATCTTGAAACGTACGAAGTGCTGCGCAAGTCTCGTCCAGAGAGTCCTGGACGTGAGCTATCTAATTGCCAGCTGGTACTGTACTGCTCTAATCATTGTAGCGAACACGCTGCAGAGGGCCCTAATTGCAATCACCTGAAGGGTGCACATTTGGCGGACTTGCTCACTGCATCGTGCGCTTCGGCCGCGACTAGTACTTCCCACCGCAGCTTGATCTACCATCTGCGATTGTCCTGATCTATGCTATGACTAGATCACGAGCTTTGTAGGTCGCGACATAGTTTCATGATTTTTGCTACAGCCGCCTCCACGAGCAAATGCAGCTGCGAGCTGCAAACTGCAAGCTGTGTATCGCTGCGACCGCTAAGCAATCGGGAGCTTGTGCGCCAAGACTCAGCAGCCAAAAATCGAAATCCGCATGACGCTCAAGATGAATGGGGTCTGTCGCTTGGCAATTATGCTGTGCAGACGCATGAACAATAGATCGCGCGTGCAGCAAGTCTTGGCACAGCGGTGAAGCCTTCTACGAGGCAGCGCCTATCTGAGTCTCTTGGCATTATAGCATTTTCAAGTGACATTGCTTGCGGTGAAATTCCTGAGCTTGCTTTACTAGGCAGAGCCAGGTCCCTGCCGGCCTTGCGCGATAGCGCCAATCTTGAGCACATCTGCCAGCACACCCATCGCCGTCACGTCGCCACCGGCGCCCGCTCCCTGAACAATCAAAGGGTTACCCTCGAGACCGCCATAGCGTTCTGTGTAGAAGGCAACGACATTGTCACTTCCCTGGAGACCAGCAAACGCAGAGGTTTTCGGGAATGGCTTGAGGGCGACACTGACCTGCGTTGAAGCCATATCAATCGATCCGATAAAGCGCAAGACACTGTCCTTCTTGGCAGCTTCTTCGCGTTGCTTGCCAAAGTCCTCGTCATGCGCTGGCAAACCTTGCAAGAAGGCGTCGCCCGAATCACATGAAGCCAGCGCGTCAGGGATGAGCGACTGAACTGGGAAGGATGTCGGTGATGCCACCTCGAGGCCAGAGAGACGCGAGAGGATGGTCAGCTTTCGAGCGACATCGAGACCGTTGAGATCGTCACGCGGGTCGGGTTCAGTGAAGCCAGAGTCCTTAGCCACTTGGACCACCTCGGAGAACTTGGGCAGACCCTGTGCATTGCCCTGCTTTAGATTCTCAATGGCGCTTGCAGGACTAAAGGTGTTGAATAGATAACTCAGCGTTCCAGAGAAGATGCCCTCAATTTTGCAGATTGTGTCGCCCGTCTCAACAAGGTCTTTGAGAGTGGACAGAATAGGAAGACCCGCACCGACGCTGCTCTCGTGAAAGCAGAGTCCTCGTCCTGCCGCCTTCTTCTGTGTCGCCTGGAATGCAGCCAGATCGCTGCTGAAACCCTTCTTATTGGGTGTCGCAATGTGAATGCCTAGGTCGAGAATCTCGCCATACTTGGATGCGATCGCCTCGCTCGATGTGTTGTCTACAAGAATGACGGGCTGCTTGGACGTCTTGAGCACCGTGAGCATCTTGCTCAGGTCGGCTGATTCAGAAGCTTTGTCGAGAGCCGCTTGCCAGTCATGCAATGGAATCTCCTGCAAGTCTTGTGTGTAGGCTGCCACGCTTGATCGAGCGAGGAGTACGAGCTTATAGACATCGCCATTACGCTTGTTGTACTTGGCGAGTTGGTTCAAGAAGGCCTTACCGACGCCACCTGGGCCAATGACTGCAACGTTGATGGACATTACTTGTGGATTGTAGATACAGAGATGCTATGATGCTGCTTGTTAACGTTGCGATTGGTCGTCCTGAGTAGATGCAATCACGACAGTCACGAATCAAGCACTTCATTGATCCGCGCCCTCGAATACTTCAAAATCGCCTCATGATGCGCCTCTTGTTGTGCCCATGGCTTGATGGCCACCTCTTTGCCGTACTGGTCACGAGCGAAAAAGCCAGGACCACCGGCAAATGCTTCAGCGACAGGCACATGTGCATACGCTGCAGCGTCCGTCAAGACCCATGGACCAAATACCTTGGCGAGCACCGTCACGATCCAAGGAAAGCCAGCCGTTTCAGCAGCGGTTGTGGAAATACCGCCGGGGAAGAGGTCGACGACGCGCAGCTTGGGTGACTCCTTGGCAAGTGCCATGAGCATGGCGTCCACAAAGAGCGAGTCACGTCCTGCTTGTGCAAAGAAGCCATAGTCCATGCGATGATGACGATATTCGGGATCATCTGGTGGACAGCTTGATCCACCTCCAGGTGCACAAACGGTCGTGACGCCATGCGTCACGACATCCTTGAGCCCCCATGCGACCGAGTACCGCCCCAAGCACTGCAACGCAAAGTGCCTCTCGATGCCATCCTCCGTCGTCTCCCATTTGCCATTTGGCGGCTTACCGGCCGTCATAAAGACATGGTCGACGGTATGTTTCTCCTTGACGGAAGCGACAAAGCGCTTGACATCCCGTTGCGAAAGCAAGTCCACCCGCTCGAATGCGTGATGCCGCGCCGGTAGTTCTTCGGCATGATGCTTTGTGCTTGTTGTCCGAAGCTGTTCAAGTACCTGAGAACCGCGCTCGAGGCTGCGGCCCGCCACGACGACGCTGGCGCCGCGCGCTGCTAGAGTCAGGGCAACTTGTTTGCCAATGCCATTAGTGCCGCCGACCACGAGACAGGTCTTGTCGGCCAAGTTGAGCTGGGCGACCTGCTGCTTGCAGGCGGCAATGAAGCGATTCGCAGGGAAGAGAGAAGACATTCAAAGTCGTTTAGGTTGTTACCTTTGAAGAATACAAAGTCGTGATGGTTGGTGTCGCTAAGTGGTTATGTCATCAACGCGCGCCCAAGCCTCAAGGCAAACGCGTCGAGGCCTTAGCGGGCTTCTCATCACTCGTCGCCTCTTCAACCTTCTCGGCCACCTTCTGGCCAGCTCCGCCAATAGCGCCATCCTTCTCAAACTGTTTGCCAATGGCACCATCCTTGCTGAAGGCACCGCCGACATCCTTCTCAAATGTCTCGCCGACGTCGCCTTTGCTCGTGAATTTAGAGCCAATCTTGCCGTCGGCCTTGAAGGCCTTGGCGGCCTCAGCGACCGGGTTGTCCTTCCTGAGAATGCGGACTGTGGAAAAGGCGCGTGAGCTGGTAGGGAGAGCGAGCTTGAACATGATAGTGATGCAGAATCGTGAATCGGCTGAAGGTTGTGAATATATACAAGTCCGATCATGACGTACATGATCTGTCGTGAGGTCATCAATCTTGAAAGCAAAGCGAGAACATCGAGACTAGTTCATGAGGAATGACATGGACATGCCCTTCTTGACACGCTCTTCGTCCTTTTCAGAGGCTGACTGATCCGGTTCCTCCTGCTTGGCCTTTTGAAATAGATCAAAAGGCAACTGTTGCTGCAAGGTGGCGAGCTTCATATCGAACCCGGCGAGCTTCTCATTCTTGATCGCCATGCTCGGTGTAATCGAGGCAGGCTGCTTTGAACGAGGCTCCAGCACCTTGGCGAGACCGTTTTGAATCTGTTTATTTGGCACCTTGTCACCCTTGATGTCATACGAATTGCGCTGCTTGGCACGCAGCAGAGCATGGAGTGCACTGCCTTCAGCCGAACGCTGCAAGGCTTGCTCCAAAATCGCTGCGTCTTGTGGTGTCAGATCATATTTGCGTCGCTTCTCCTCTGGTGCTGCTGGCATGGTGGCGCCATTCGCTGGCGATGTCGGTTTACTCGCAACCGGACTAGCCGTTCTCGTCGTCATCGACGCTGCCGAAGCCGCAGCAGCGGCTAGCGTAGCCATCGATGCCGCCGCCGTCGCCGCCGTCGCCTGGGTCGCTGCTCGTAAAGCTGCTTCGTCCTTCAACCTCTTCTTGACAACAGGCTCGCCATTTGTTTTGAGGCCAGCTGCCTTGAGTACTTCACGTGCCTTTTTCTTCTCCGCCGCTTGTTCTTCAATTTGAGCGCGCGTCCGCCGTTTCCTGAGTTTAGGCAAGCCATCGCTGCCGCCTGCAATGAGCGGCGTAGCAATCGCTGCAACGCCACAAGCACCGAGTTTGCGCTTGCGGTCAGGAAGTTCGCCGTATTCGGCAATGCCAAGCCCTGTATAGCCAAGCATGTATTCACGACGACGACGAGCGATGCGTTCGTCCGGCGATTCGACGATATGCCGCACAAGTCGCTCAATCTTGCGCTGCATGTGAAGTTGGTAGAGAAAACCCTTGCCTTGCTTGAAGCCCTCAAGCTCTTCTGCCCAAACGCCACGTTCTTTGCAGGCCAAAATCTCATGAGCGGCAACTGAAATGAGATACATGCTGTTTTCTGGCCAACAGCAAAGACGCATCGTCTCGAGAATCCGGTCATGGTCTGGCTCGTATGCGGCCTTTGCTTCATGAAGACAGCCCACCACGGGCGTCTTGTAGCGTGACAGGGCCCAGGAGATGGCATCCCAGTCGAGAAAGCGAACCTTGCGTGAGATGTAAATGACGAGCAGGTCGTGTGGTGAAAAGGGATCGGTGCGCGAGGTGCGGCCCATCGCTTCGATAGTGTCCGTCTGTGCCGGACGTGGTGTCGGACGGTCTTCCTCTTTGCGAAGACGGCGCTCGGCACCTGTCGGAAGACTGTTGGCCAGCAGAAGGTCTGCTGTGAGCTTCTCTGGACCAAAGACTGGCATGCCAAGAGCCTCTTCTTCTGCTGTTGGAGGACGGAGAGCCGGGCCTAGATAGACACCGTCGAATCTGCGTTTGCGACCGCCAGGCAGTTCACCCATCACTTCATCTGCATCCTCGGGACGCGTAACGGGCACCACTTTGAGGAAACGTCGTCCTTGATCATCCACCTGAACCTCGAGCTCTGGCGGTGTCTCGACATCATCTGGCAAGAGCTGCTTTGCATGGACCTCTTGCTCACAAAACCACGCCAACAAGGCGCCACTCCCTTCGTCCAACCCCGCAGAGCCTTCCTCCAACTTCTCTGGAGAAAGCGTCAAGAGATATCGCGAGAGAAGCCAGATGGGATGCATGAACATCTGTTGCGGCTGCAAGGAGGATGCCTTGGCCAACGCGCGCGCGGCCTCGCCTGTTGCCATAGGCCGCATCTGTAAACGGCCGGCCTTTTCGGCCGCATGCACCAGCTGCACAGTTAAATCAACCAATGTCGGGAATGGCCGGAGTCGATCGGCGCAGGTGCGCAATCGGGCATTCAGCGCATTGACAGTGATGCTAAAATAATTGGCAATTGCAAGTCGCGAGATGCTAGAATAGGAATGTGTTAGCTGTACATCCCATGCGCACATAAGCAAGAACTTACCGAGAGGAAAAGTGGCGGCAGGCGACGTCGATGGCGAGATAGTCGGCCACGCCCACAGAGGAGCCTGGCATGATTTAAGCCGTGAAACACGCGCTGCGTTCAACCGGCGTCGGTGGTCGATCGCGAGATGGGATGGCAGCGTTGTTCGATGTCTGCAATAGAGAGAAGATGATCAATAAGTTAGGCGGGTCGACGGTTGGTGTTGTTGTAGAGATTCCTCCTCGCCATATCTTCCTCTCTTCCCTTGCTAGTTCTCATTTCTGTTTCTTGTTCTATTCCGCTTCCCCCATTGCCGAATTCAGGCACAGATAAATAGATGGGAACAAGGCAGTCACATTTTTAACTGTCTTTGAGTGCAAAAGGAATTATTTTACGATACCATGTATAGGAGAAGTAGTTCTGTGTTTTTTACAAGGAGTTTCGATGAATTCGGAGAGACAATTATAGGTTTAGCATATATTGTTTATTAATCTAATCTGTCATCAACGTGTCCCGGCTAGCTCAATTGGTAGAGCATTCGACTCTTAATCGAAAGGCTGAGGGTTCAAGCCCCTCGTTGGGAGTAAACGCTCTCTTTTTGGATTTCTCATCTTTGCCTCTAACACACTCTTCACAACCCCGACAATGCATGCGCAACGGGGCCAGGACTATTGATTGATGGATTTGCTTGCTGAGCTTGCCAAGCACAAAGCTGACTTTGAGCGCAAGCGCTCGGCTGGAACATCCTTACCAGCCAGCGCTATTGAAGGACGGCAGCTAAAGAAGCGAGCACTCTGGCAGGATGAACCTATTGCAAAAAAGAAGAGCTCTCAAACCCATACTTCCTCAACTGCAGAGGGGTCTCTTCGCGCTGGGCTACAAGAGCAAGAAGACTTCAGTCGTTCTAAAAGAGCGCTTGAGCTGAAAGCTGCCAAATATGAACAAATGCACAGGAAGGGAACGGACATGCTGCTGACAGAGCGCGAAGCTGAAAATCTCATGGTTGATTTTGATCGCAAGTACTATGAAGGTCATTCTGAAGAGGCTCATGTCTCGAGTCAAGATCAAGATTTGGAGGATCCGATGATCGAGATTGTTGACGAGTTTGGCAGAACGCGGACCTTTCGTCAGTCCAAGACGCTCGCCCACTCTCAAGAAGAGACATACGGAGCAAAGCCCCAAGCACCTACCAATCTTATCTATGGCGCTCATATGCAGCACTTTGACGTCGACAGCAAGCGTAAAGACGAAATCTGGGAAGAAGCAAAGCGGGATACGGGTGAGACGCACTACGACCCCGACTGGGAAATTCGGACAAAGGGCACAGGCTATATCAATCTCGGTGCAGGTGAAGAGCGCAAGGAGCGTATGCAGGACCTTGCGGACTTGCGTGATGAGACTGTCGCAGTGCGTGATGTCCCACCTGCTAAATTAAAACGACAGCAGGAATTGGAGGCAAGACGGATCAAGATTCAAGAAGCAAAGGCAAAGAAAGCAGCGCAGTAGCTGTGTTCTCAGAAGGAGTTCTCTTGAGGAGGTCTCAGCAATGGTAGCTGCGCTGCGGCGCTGCTGGCGTCATTTAAAAACTCGACAATCGGATGACTGCTTCTCAAGATGATTGCAGTCCAATCAGAGAACCAGCATGTTGAGGCAGCAAGCCGAAGACGCCAAAACGCCTTCATCTATTCATCGCCGTTCAAAGGGTTCTTGATTAACTCGCCTATGGAGGAGCTATTTGGTTCAGATACACAATGCGCCATTCGGCTAAATTGTGGCGTGCTCAAACGCCATGCCGAACCCAAATCACCACTTCAAGCGCACCGACGATACGCCTTTCGGTATAAAGCAAGGAGTCTCCGCAAGGACAAGTGATCAGCAAGAACTATGTCCGCGAGCCTTCATGATGCCAGCCTTGGGCTGTCAGCCAAAGTTAATGGGCCAGTCGTTGTTCCTGTCAGCCCATCTGAACACAGCGCTACCTCGACAGCAGGCTCCCTCTACGGTCCCATCAAGTCTCACGAAGGCTACCACCGATTCGATCCTCGAGCGGTATGGAGTTCACAAGAGGAAAATCGTCTTCGTTGGAAGATTGACCTACGCATTTGCAGCGTCGCTTGCTTGCTATTTTGGTGCTTGCAACTTGATCGGGGAAATATCAGACAAGGTTGCTCAGCCGCCATCATATGACACTTGCTAACGGCAGCTCTATCCGACAACTTCTTGAAGGATCTTGGACTGACGACGAATGACTACAACACTGGCATGACCATCTTCTATGCCTCCTTCATGGCTGCCGAGCTTCCGTCACAGCTCATCTCCAAAAAGCTTGGTGCAGATGTCTGGATTCCCATTCAGGTGTTTCTCTGGTCGACTGTGACTTTTACACAATATTGGCTCAACGGAAAGATATCCTTCTTTGTCACACGAGGGCTCATTGGCATGCTTGAAGGCGGCTTCATTCCCGACATGGTTCTTTACCTGAGCTTTTGGTATAAAAACAGCGAGTTGCCATCAAGACTCGCGCTATTCTGGGTCGCCAACAGCTGTGCTGATATCTCTGGAGCCTTCTTGGCGTACGGTCTTTTGCGGCTACGGGGTCACAAAGATCAGGCCGGTTGGAGGTGGCTGTTCCTGGTTGAGGGCGGTCTGACGGCCTTCATCGGCATTTTGTCCTTCTTTTGGCTCCCGCCGTCGCCTACACAGACCAAAGCCCCTTGGCGACCAAAGGGCTGGTTTAGTGAGCAAGAAGAGACGATCCTCGTCACGCGGGTGCTACGAGATGACCCAACCAAAGGCGACATGCACAACCGTCAAGGCTTGAGCTTTAAGCGCATCTGGCACTGTTTGTGTGACTACGACCTTTGGCCCATCTACTTTCTCGGCTTGATTCTTTACATTCCGCCTCAACCGCCTGCGGCCTACTTGACGCTCGCCTTGAAGGGCCTTGGCTTTGACACCTTTCAGACCAACTTATTGACCATTCCAAGCACTCTCTTGCACATCATTATGCTAGTTCTCATCACATGGGTATCTGCCAAATCCAACAAGCGGGCAATCTTTGTGGTTCTCGCGCCATTGTGGTGTCTTATTTTCCTGGCAGCGCTTTACAATCAGTCGAGCGACAATGTCTCGCGATGGGTCAAATTTGCCTTGTCATCGCTCATCATTGGCTATCCTTACGTTCATGCAATCTGCGTGGCTTGGACTTGCCAGAACGCTGGATCGGGTAAGAAGATTTTTTCTCGCAGCATCAAGCTAACAACAGTCGGGACGCGTGCCGTGACAAGTGCCCTCTACAACATCTTTGTCCAGGCAGGCTCCCTGGTGGCCCTCAACATTTATCGCAAGGATGACGCACCACGTTACCCAAAAGGCAATGCGGCGCTCATGGCGATTGCCGTTGTTGCCATCTTTGCAGTCGGCGCCACGCGCTTCTACTACCAATTCCGCAACAACCAGAAGGAGCGTATTTGGCAAGCGATGACTGACGCTGAGCGCAGAGACTATTTGGTGGCCAACTCAATTTCGCGCAACGACCCGTTGGCGTCCACAGAAGATGGAGAATTTGAGATTGGTCAGGGCAAGCGTGGCTCAACAACGAGCTTGGAAGGCGTACGGCTCGACCGTGGCAACAAGCGTCTCGACTTTAGATTCGTGTATTGATCATAGAAAGGTAGAGTCAGGCAACAGATGTGTTATTTGAGAAAGATGGAACAATAGCGTTTACTCGTTACGAATGCAAGTTGCAAAAATCAGTCTACTATAAAGTAAGTCGGGTTTGAAGGATACGGATAATTCTATTGGCCATACTCGCCCGTGTAGTTCAGGATGGAGTCTGGCAAGAGCCAAGTTCCAGCAAATAGAGTGGTCGTCCAGAGCAGGGCGACCCAGCTCGGAATATCGCCAAGCACAGTGCGCCAAGTGT
Source organism: Protomyces macrosporus (assembly GCA_003717175.1). NCBI lineage: Eukaryota > Fungi > Ascomycota > Taphrinomycetes > Taphrinales > Protomycetaceae > Protomyces > Protomyces macrosporus. Next base: position 157,079 of record QXDT01000009.1, on the reverse strand, counting down.
GGACGGTCTTGCGGGCAGATTCCTTAGGGCTCGCGACTCCCTTCTCGTCGTACGTGATGAGGTCCTTTCGGTTCGAGCAGGTGGGCGGGAAGACCATGTAGTGCAGTGGAACGAAAAAGGCAGCAACAAGGATGAGCCAAGCGGGAGGAGGCCAAAGAGGACGGACAATGAGACAGCCGCACATGGCTTCCCAGCCAGCTTGCTTGGAGCATTGCCAACTCGAATAACCGACCGAACCGAGCGTGAAGAGGATAATCATGACATGATACCAGAGGTTGTGGTGCCAGACCATGACAAAGATACGCTTGAAGATATTGGCCCGTTGATCCTTGTACCATTCGTTGAGACCACCCTTGGCAGCGCCTGTGGCACTGAAGGCCATGACTTTACCGCCGAGCCACTTTGGAAGCACAAACGAGCGGACGATGCAGTAGGCATAGTAGGGTGCCATCCAGATGGCAGCAGCAGACTCGCGCCTTCCGAACCAGTATCCCGACGGCGAGTAGTAGAAGAATTCGGCCACCTTGCGCCAGACGTAGTTGAGGAAGCAAAGCCGGATGAGGAGCCTGAGCTGGTTGATGCTGACAAAGGCCACCATGCTACCACCCGAGAAGAGGACAATCGGCACCGTTACGCAAGCAAGCGTCAAGAAGACGCTGAAGATGGAAGAGACGGCGTAGATACAGCCACACAGACGCTGGAAGATGGTCATCTTGTCACAGGCCTTGCCCCAGAGACAAAAGTTGAGCTTGATGGAGGTCTGAATGGTGCCGATGATCCATCGCGTACGCTGTTTGATGTGTCCTTCAAACGAGTCTGGCACCGTGCCCCACTGCAAAGGTTCGTGGACGTAGGCACATTGCCAGCCTTTACCGAGGAGCATGCTAGAAAAGCACACGTCTTCTGCGAGAGAGCCATAGGGAAAGCCACCAATGTCGTCGAGAGCCGCGCGGCGCACGCAATAGCCGGAACCGGTGCACCAGGCAACGCCAAGGGCATCTTTGAGGACTTCGGCCACGTGGACAAAGTAGTCGAGCGACTCGTAAAGAGGGTCGTCTGCCGGCGTGTTGTAGAAGAGCTGAGGTGGGCAAGACATGGCGAGTTTTGGGTTGATGAGAAGGTGGGGAATCAAAGCACGGAGCATGTCACTCGTGCACAGCATGTCTGCGTCGAGTGCGGCAAAGAACTCGCCACCGCCGGCATAGGGCTCAGTCAACGAGTCGACAAAGGCAATGCCATGGTTGAGGTTTCCGGCCTTGTAGTGGTGCGGTTGACCAGGGATTTTGTTGCGCGAGTAGTAGTAAAGATTGGGGAACTCGCGAGCGGCAGAAGCCTCGACGGCCAAACGAAGCTCGTCATTCTTGGCATCGTCAAGCACAACAATCCGGAACCGGTCGACGGGATATTCCATGAAGCAAGCTGCGCGTACCGTGTCCATGATTTGATCGACATCCTCACCGCAGGTCGTAACGAAAAAGTCGCATGTTGGCACGAGATCGCCGACGAGACGGAGCATGGGTCGCTTTCGGTGCTTGAAGCCAGTCAACTGCCAAGTCTCCCAGAGAATATTGGGAAAAGCGATGAGACACTCAACGGCGAGAAAGGCCCAGGACAAGGGGTAGGCTTTTTGCCGATATTGCTGCGCCTGCAAGGTGGCGGTCAGACGTGCAATAAAGTACATCCAAAACGTAGCTTGGTCGCCAATGGACAGAATAGGCGTCAGCATGTGAAAGTAGCGACGCTTTTTGCTGGACTGAAACTTGTCGTCTCGCTTGAGCAAGTACTGGATGGCATAGTCAGGCTCGTCTGGCGACTGATAAGCTGCACCGGAGGGATTGGCAGCTTCGAGGTCTTGATACTGGCTGAGATCGTACGCCGAATCGAAAAGCATGCTCTGCCGAAAGCCATCCTTGCCGGCGTACCAAATAGAGACGGGTTTTTGGTCTTGGCCGACAATCTCCTCTGGCTGATCATGGGCAAGCGCGTCAGCCAGGTGCTTGAGCTCAGCTGGCTTGCTGACCACCTTGGAGGCGCTTGAGGCATGCTTGGCGTGTTTGGTGCTGTTGACACTCCAGGTGGAAACGCGGTGAGACTTGTCTAGGGAGTACAGCTCTATTTGCGAAGAGCGCCGGCTGTTGACGCTGTAGGTGCTGTCTCGGTTGCCTCCATGGATTCTAGGAGGTGGAAGAATAAGGTCTTCGTCCGTGGCAGAAGGTTCAACGCTGATACCATAGCCAGAGTGATTAGAGGGATCTGAATAGAGAGTCTAGAGTCATTAGCATGGTCCACCAACACAGGGGTAAGCGCATACGTCCGCTGGAAAATGGGAGGCCTCGCTACTAGCGGCCGAGTCATGGTCCATCGCCTGCTGGTCTCAGCGTTGGAGGGGTGGTGCAAGCATCGCAGGCTTTATAGGAGAGGGAGTCCGGCTTTGTTGCCGCCGTGGAAGACTCCTGATCATCAATCAGGGGTTGTGTTGTTTTCGTGTCGTACTCGCACACTCGCTCGTCGCTATTCTTGGCACGATGCTCGGGGCTGTGCGAGAGCGATTCATGCCATGCCAGATACGACATGGACACGTTGACCTCCCTATCGCGCAGTACAGGGCGATAAAAGGGGAGCCCGGCCGCGTCCTCTTCCTCAACATCCACACTCCCTATTCATCATGGCTTCTCTGTTTTTGTGCGCCCTCGTCGTCCAGGTACTTGCGGCCAGCTTTGAGTACTGCGGCAAGCAGCAGGTGATCAACGTGCTCGATTTCAGGATTGAGACGAACCAGTGGAACAACAAGAACAACTTGCTCAAGCAGTGTGTGCGTGTCGACCAGGATGACAAGGCCAAGACTGTCGGTTGGCAGATTGAGTGGCAGCAAACCACCCCTTCAGAGTTGCCCAAGTCCTATCCCAATCTCGAAGCGATCAAGGGTGTCCCTGTTCGTTTGAAGGACATTGTATTTCTCAACGCTTCGTTTGCTTGGGACTATTCGACCACGACCGGTGGTAACACCGAGGCCGACTTGACCGCCGCCGGCTTGCGCTCGAATGTGGCGATTGACATGTTTTTCGATCAGTCCGCAGACCGATCCACTAGCACCGCCGAGGCACGTCTTGAAGTCATGATTTGGACCGCCAAGCTCAGCGACACGGCACCTTTGGGCTACTGGAACACGTGGCCGGTTGTGCGCATCGAGTTGTACGGTGTTGACTGGTGGGTCTACCGCGCACCGAATCAAAACAAGCAAAAAGTCATCACCTTTGTTCGTGTTGGCGGCGAGCCAGTGATGAATATCGACTGGGACATCATGGTCTTTTTGCGTCAAGTCTACCGCTTTGAGGAGAAATTTGTGCCAGATCTCTGGCTTGGCCACTTCCAAATTGGTTCCGAGTGCTTTGTTGCGGTAAGAACGCCCTCTCGTCTTTGTCCATCTTGTTTGCATCGCATACTGACAAACAAATATAGAAAGAGCGCGTGCGATTGACCTTCACCAACATGGACATCAAGATCGGTGCCCGTGCCGATGCCGATTCGCCAAGTGAGAGCGGTGACAAGCCGATTGCCAAGCCAACAAAGCCGCTCAAGTTGCCTCCTCCTGCCGACTCGTTGCGTCCATTTGCACCACCCGACATGGCAGGTATCCCTGTGCAATACACGGCCGTGAGCCAGAACGTCACGGTCGTGGCTGATTATGGCGTCCTTGTGCCAGAGCCTGATTCGTTGCACCCACCTGCCGACCTCATAGCAGGACCTATTGTTATCAACGGTCACAAGGCTGGCAGTGATGGTTCATCGAGTGGCGCTGTGCCCGCCGCGATGCTCAATGTTGGCGTGCTCTTGGTCAGTATGGTATCTGTTGGTGCCAGCTTTATCTTATTTTCAGCTTAATCATCCGTAGCAGTTATCCATCATCAGCAATAGACTTTCTATCTTAATTGGCACGCTTGGTTTATCCCAGTATACGTAGTAAGATGGAGCTCGTGGTGGTCGTGCACATCGTCCGAGGATTGATTTGAAGAATCAGATGGCTTGAGCTAAAGTATGCTAAAAGCAAGACGCAACTAAGGAAGCAGCTGTCAAGTCGTGCAGTCGAAAGACGATTGGGAAAGAAAACGAGTCGAGACACATTCAGTCCCACTCATCAGCGACAGCATCAACAGGGGCCGCATCGGCACCGACACCACCGGAAGCCCAACTGTTCATAGCCGACAACTCATCCGGGCTATACGAAGGCGGCACCAATTCAGGCGCCGGTGGCAACTCGTTGATTTTGGCATTGGGATTACCCCGAACATTGGCAAATTGAGCAGGGGCAGGTGCAGCATAAGCCGGTTTTGGAACAGGAGCGTTGAAGGATTGCTGCTGCGGTCGTGCGGCGGCTTTGGGAGGAGCGCGGGCAGGGGCAGGCGTCGATTGTTGCCAGTCTTGCTGAGGAGGCGCAGCAGCAGGCTCTTGCTGCCAATTTCTCTGCTGTGGAGCAGCTTTGGGTGTAGCAGAGGAGCTGACGCTAGCGGCAGCGGCAGCAGGGGGTGGACCTTGTTTTCCATTGTTCTTGTTGTTCCCACCGTTGCCCATCCAAGGCCACTTGCGATGCAAGCCAAATTCGGCTTCAGGCTGATAGACACCACCCGAAAGTCCCAACGAGTCTTCAGCAGGCGGCTGCTGTCCAGAGGCATCTCCTTGCTGTGCCCAATCATCGACGGCAAGGGCGGCGGCAGGAGCCGGTGCAGCGGAAGTCTGCCAGTCCTCCATGGCAGGCGGTGCTACCGCTGCAGCAGCCGACATGCTCGTCGAGATTTGCCGATCCTCTGTACCATTGTTGGCAGGAGTAGCACTCCAATCATCCACAGTAGCAGGCTTAGCAGCGGCGGCAGGGGAGGACCAGTCGCTGACGTCGAATTTCTGACCCACGTTGGGTTCTGCCAATTTGGGCGTGATGGAGGGCACGACAGGTGCTTTGGGTGCGACAAAGGGTTGAGGCTGCTTCTGCTGAGTCGGTGCCGCCACAGGAATCGGTGCCACCTGCTTGACTGGGGCAATACTGGCAGGGGCAGGTGCAGCCTGTGTATCTGGCAAGACTGAGAAACGCGTAGGGTCTTCCTGTACAGCCTGGGCAGCAAAAGCCGGCGGCGTCTTGGTCTTGACGGCAGGCGACCTGGCACGGGCAGCGGCTGAAGAAGACGAAGTGGCTACAAGCCCCGTGCGCAAACTGCGGCGTTGAAGGACTTGACGCTGTTGCTTGCGAATCTCCTTGATCCAATTGGCGAATTGCTCATCCGTTGTGGTTTCAGAGAGGACACTGTGGATCCGCTGGGCAACGTCTTCAGGCAGGTCGTGCTCATGGACGGGGAAGTTAAGTTGGCGCTCACTAGCAACAGGTCAGCATGGTCCTGCATTCATATCAGAGAAACCACCTGCTCAAAGAGCCGTAGAAGAGGAGAAGACTCACCCATCAGCAAACTCGAGTCTGAACAAGAAGGGACCACGATCACCCTTTGCGCCAAGTAACAACACATCCGTCGGTTCAGGCGTCTTGCCATGCCCGTTGTTGTTGTTGGCAGGCGTTGCAGGCGTGCTCGACTTAGGTGGAGCAACAATAGGCACTGCCTTCTTCTCCTTGGGAGGCAGGACAAACTCACTGCTGTAGTAGCTGAGCTGCTGAGGAGGTGCGAGGGGAAGCGGCTGAGCAGGCAAACGTTGCTGAGGAGGGTGAGCGGGTGAAATGACGGGGCGTCCCTGCGTTGCTAAACGGTATTAGTCATGTCCTTGTAGAGACCGTCAAGACAAGAAGGGAAGAACCATACCAAGCAAGACGAGGCTGTTGGTCAGGTTGGCCTTTTCAGCTTGTGACACGGCCAGCTGTTCTTTGAGTCGTGCCACTTCATCCTCTCTGTAGTCACGCACTGCAGGCTGCATGACTTGGACTGGTAGTTAGGCAGACTGGAGTGTACTATGGATGGCTTGAAGGGTTTGCTTGCTGCTGGCGTGTAGCGTGTCTGTCTCTGTATATACTTGGCGAGAGAAGAAGGCTTTTGCTCCCTTACTCAGTCACTCTATCTGGAGGGTGAGACTGCGTGTTGAGCGAGATGGAAAAGCAGAGAAGCTGAGAGAGAAGCCTGGACTACCTAGACAAGGAGCTCTGTGCGTTCAGGGGTTCCTTTGTGAAGAAAGGGGAGAAGCAGAAGCAGCACCAGCAGAGAACATGTGAAGCAGTATCGATATCAGAAGCAACAACCTCCCTCTCATCTCAAGACAACCCCTGATAGACTCCCATTGAATCAGCTTGAGCTCAGCAGTGACCTATGTCTCCTTTCTTTAGCTTTAGCTCAGCTTGCAAAGTGTTCTGCTCTCTTACCGCAAGCTTGGTAGCTTACTGACATTCTGATGGTCTCTGCCTAGATTCGCTGCTGCTTCCGCCTCTGCCGCCGGAGATCGACCGCCTGCTTGCTTGTCCGACTCTCCGCAAACACTCGCAGCTGATTCAGCGACGACCGACGCAACACTCTAGCTCTGCCACACCTACCAAACCATAAAAACTTCCAGCAGCCATGACAGACCAACATGCTCTTCTCATGATCCCGGGACCAATCGAGTTCTCCGACAATGTCCTCAAGGCCATGTCCCACCCTTCCGTCTCCCACGTCGCCCCAAACTTCGCCAAGGTCTTTGGTGAGAACTTGACCTTGCTCCGCAAAGTCTTCATGACCACGGCCAAGGACTCCCAGCCATTCGTCATTTCTGGATCCGGTACGATGGGCTGGGATTTTGTCGCCGCCAACATGGTCGAACAAGGCGACGACGTGCTCGTCCTCCACACGGGTTATTTCGCCGACTCGTTTGCCGAATGCTTTGAATGCTACGGCGTCAAGGCGACCCAACTCAAGGCCAAGATTGGCAGCCGCCCTTCACTCGATGAGATTGAAAAGGCTCTCTCGGAGAAGAAGTACAAGATGATTACAATCACGCATACCGATACCTCGACCGGTGTGCTGTCTGATGTCAAGGGTGTCGCCGCCCTCGCCAAGCGCGTGTCACCCGACACACTCGTCTGCGTCGATGGCGTTTGTTCGATTGCCTGCGAGGAACTTCAATTCGACGCCTGGGGTGTCGATGTTGCCCTGACGGCTTCCCAAAAGGCACTCGGCACGCCCGCCGGTCTCTGCATCCTCATGGTCTCTGGCCGTGGCATCCAAGCCTACGAGAAGCGTTCCTCGCCACCAGCCACGTATTTTGCCAGCTTCAAGCGGTGGATCCCCATCATGCAAGCGTATGAGCAGCAAACGGCCAAGTACTTTGCCACGCCGGCCGTCCAGCTCGTGTATGCACTCAACGTCTCCCTCAAGGAGATTTTGCAAGAAAGTATGGAGACGCGCTTCAAGCAGCATGTCGAAGCTTCCGACTATGTCAAGGGCGAATTGACCAAGATGGGTCTCAAGCAACTCGCCGTTGATCCTTCTTGCGCCGCCCACGGCATGACGGCCGTCTACACACCCAACGAGATGCCCGTCAGCGAATGGATGCCGAAACTCGCGAGCAAAGGTGTCGTCTTTGCCGGTGGTCTGCACAAGGAGATTGCCACCAAATACTTCCGAATCGGTCACATGGGTGTCTCGGTGCTTGACAAGTCACGCGGTGATTTGGATACGGCACTCAATGCGATTCGTGAAACGTTGAAGGAGGTTGGCTTCCAGGCTTGACGCCAGGCAGAGGCCAAGAGTCGGCTATGATCTTTAGAGACGTGTCGATTTTTGCTGCTTCGTGTCGTGTCAAATGGTAGATTCTAAATTTCCATAGTCAAGCGTCGCTACCTTGATGAGCTATAAGCGTGCAATCTGTTTCTATCAACCTGCCCTGTATGTACCTTGCAGTCCCTTTCAAGCAAGCAGGATACGTCCACAGTGCGCCGTCTCGCTACATTTGAGCAAACACGTCTCGACCCCTTCACTCAACACACGCATGCGCTGCTCAAAGTCAGCCACGCGAGCCAGCAAAGCCTGCTTCTCAGCCGCCTGCGTCTCATACATGCCTTGCATGTTCAATTCCTGCACCGAGCGAACGACACGAGCGGATTGGCCAGTAGGTCGACGACGACAGGCGAGACGGTAGCAACCGAGTCCCTGACGTGTAGGGAAGAAGCGTTCGGGCTTGGTCATGACGGCTTGATTGGTTGCAGGGACAGCACCGTGACCTTGGCCGGGCTTGAGTGTGACGGTGGGTGTACGCACGAGCGCTGTGTGGTCGATGGGCTTGGCGAGCTCAGGCACCAACGGAGGAGCGAGTGAGGTGTGCGTTCCAGCTTGTGAGATGAGAGAGCGCTTCTCAGAGGGAGCCTTCTCAGATGGTGCATGCACACTCTTGGCTTGAACCGAGTCTCTGTTCGAGGAGCCATGAATCGAATCAGGGATGACATCCTGCTTGCTGGATCCCGACAGAGACAGATCATGCACAGAGCCAACAAGAGATGCGGCTTCGTTTGCAGATCCACGAGAGGAAGCAGCTTTGCCTTCATACACATCCTCATGCGAAGAACGCGCCGATTTGAAGGAAGATGTCTCGACATCCGCTGGCAAGACATCCTGGCTGGCCACAACCGGAGCAGGCGCAGGCGTGCCCGGCACAAGCGCAGTCATTGGCTGTCCGGTCAGCAATGGCTCCTTTGCTTCATCAACTTCCATAGACGAATGACGAAGGCGGCCCTTGGCGCGCTGGAGCAAGGTGGCGCGCTTCTTGTCGACTGGCGTGGCTTGCTGCTCAGAAGCCAGCTTGGCTTGTCGTTTCTTGAAGGAAGGCATAGCAGATAGATTGGCGTCGATCATGGATCTGTCAATTGGGACGCAGCATTATATGTGAAGCAAGGAAATAAGCTTTGTCCGTAGTGGCCAAACAGGCCCTTTATGCGAGAACGCTTGGCGCAAGTGGGTGTGAGTCTGTTGTGCGGAGTATGCGGGTGTGTGGCATGGACCGAGCAAGCATTTGCTACTTGTCGTTCCTGCGGCCAATGCAATGTGCTACTTGTTGATCTGTGTTGTGTGCATAGTCTACGAGCGAGAACCATCAACACGATGAGTCGCGGCTGTATTCCAGGCTACAGTGCACTGCTGCCGAAGAGGAAGGTCAAGTTTCGTGACCAACGCGAGATTCTCTTTGGGCGTTTCAGACTCTCAGCAGACAAAAGGCAGATTGATCGTATTGGCGCGACAGGAGCGAGGAAATCCGTGAACTGGTCCTATCTGAGGCTATTTTAGACATCTTTGCTTGGTGATTCGCATGTTTGTACACTTGTTGTGCCAATGAAGGCCAGCGAGGCTGTGACCTTGCGAGCATACTAGCCTACTAGGCTGCTCGGGCTAGCAGGTTAGTAGCAGGTTAGTGGCTCCAGATCAGTGGCAGCGGATCAGCGTAGTGCCGTAGGCGCGACTTGGCCGGGTAGAATGCTTTGGCCGGCAAGTTGCGGCCCTTGCGGGCAAGTTGCGGCACGTTGAAGATGGCAAGGGATCCCAGCGCTGCGAGTCGTGCTCTACAATAGTTCCAGAAACGGTCCGACATCATACTGCTTGCCTGCTGCTCACTGCTCAAATTTCAATCGATCGCCATGTCAGATCAGGTAGAGCTCGACAGAGGGGCAGCTAAGGCGCACCAAAGGCTAGTAGACTAGTGGGCGTAGTAGGCGGACGGCAGTACATGTGCACATCGCTTGACCGGCAATCGGGAGCGGCTGATTTGTACTCTAAGCATGTGGGCCATGATTTTCGATGCAAGCTGTCAATCCGAGGTTTCCGAGCAATGCGAGCATACCTGAATTGATACGATGGCCCATGCATGCTTACGCTTACGCTGCAACTCAGACTCCGGCCTAGGCGGTAGTGCTGCTTGCAAGGATCAGTAAGAAATATGGATAGCTATTGGACTTGGCGTTGCCGGCAAGTGAACGTATGCGTATGATTAGTGGACTACGCGTCGGGCTTATCCTGATCATGCCAAGTCATTGCCAAGTTGCCCACGCAACTGAGCGTCTCTTTGGCGATGCGAGGAGACTAAATTTGGCCAACTTTGGCGAATCCCCCTGCAGGTGTCCCGGGCCCGGCATCCCGCCAAATGTCAAAAGTCGCAATCTCTCTGCTTGTCAATTTCACTCAAACCTTGAAAACTCGGCGCAAAAACCTCCAGGGCAATCTTTGGAAGCGATCCCGAGGTCCGCTTTGCAGAACACTACTCAACTGACAAGTCAATCAAAAGCATTCATCTGCTTGCGCTTACATATTAAAGAGGGCCTCAGGCCCAAGCTGCTGAGTTCCTTCAGCACTGCTCTCGACAAAGCATCTCAGCTCTGAAGCTCTCTTCTGCGCGCTCATTGACGCACCATGCTCGACACGGCCTCGAAGCGCATCTTGGCAGTCATTGTCGGTCTCTCCCTCCTTCTCTCCACCTTCCTTATATCAAACCTGCAAGCGCGAACCATTGTTGTCGAGACAGTGCAGAGGCTGCAGCCTTATGCAAGCGCGCCCTGGCGTGTTCTCCAGCCGCAATCATGGCCTTTGCCTTGCAACAGGGAACCGTATCATGTCTTGGCACTCGGCGATTCCATCACAGCCGGCTGGTATCCGGCAAGGGATGAGAATGACGATCATCCAAAGACGCCGTATGCGCTTCAACTTCACGAGGTGGTGCCGCACGCGCTCGAAGTCACCGTTGCAGGCGAGGTAGGGGCCAAAGCCCACATGATTCTCGAGAATCTCTTTCGCGAACTCAACGAGCAGGAGCATGACATTATCATCAGCATGAGCGGCACGAATGATGTGCTGGCGCCGGCACATGACGAGGCGTTTGATCCATTCCCCACCATTCGACTGATGAAGCGGACCTGGTCGACCGCCCTTGCACACAGCAACACGACATTTTTGGTGGTACTGAACCTCATGGATATTGCATTTGCACCTTATGACCAACGTGTCAATACACTGAATGCCCTGATTCCCGATGCCATTGCGAGTCTCAACTCGAACCGCGTCTCACTCATGGACTTGCACGCGCAATTCACCATGATTGGCAGGCCCAGCGAGGAGTCGGATAAATATTGGGCGGATCCTGTACATCCATCAGCAGAAGGCTATGCGCATATGGGCAGACTTATTGGCGAACACCTCAAGAAGATCATCCCGTGTTGATTTCAGCATCTGTTCGAATGTTGCACATGTATAGAAGGATCAATGCAACGCTCATAATCATGTATGTACAACTAAATAATGTCTAGATATTTCCTCTACGTCCACCGCGTTTGCCACGCTCGATGTGCGCCTTGAGTTCCTTGCGTTTGATGGTCAACTTTTTCATACTCTTGCCCTGAATATCCTTGCGATGCTTGACCATGAGGAAATTCTTCTTGCGCGCCTTTTCCTTGTTGGTTGTCGATCGACCTGCTTCCTCGCGGCCACCTTTACGACTGCCGAACTTTTCACGACCCTCACGACCTTCAAGCACAGTCGCCATACGAGCTTCGCGATCAGCCTTGATGCGTTTCCTAGGTCCTTCGATTTGTGCAGCGTCGATAAACTCGCCGCCAGGTCCAGCGGCCGCTTCATCGCCTTCTTTACGTTTAGCGCCAGCACTCAGGGCGTGATGCGTTTGTTTGCCTGGTGCAGCCGCACGCAAAGCTGCCAATTTCTTAAAGTCGGCCGGTGTCAGGATGCGTTGCGTGGCAATACTTTCTTGTACAGCCTTGGGTGCTGGCTTGGGTTTCTTTTCCTTTTCATCGTCTGAATCCTCATCAGAAGACGAAAAGGCCAAGGCATCGTCCGAGTCGACATTGATCCAGCCGCCTTCATCCTCATCATTCTCTTCCACCTCAAAGTCATCCCAACCATTTTCCGGCGCCTCTTCGTCTGCTTCGCCGGCTTCTTCGGCAAGTTGCTCCTCGAGCAGCTCAAGTCCTTCGATACCACGCGTGACGTTGCGCTCGACACCAAACTGAGCACCTTGATGTGTGCCTGCGGCGAGACCCATCGACGCATTTTTGCCGCGATCCTTCTTGGCGAGCATCTCGGGCGCCACGTCTCGGTAAAGCGTAATCAACGATCTGGCAGCCATCATGACACCTTTATCCTTCGAACCTTTGTATTCCGTCAAGTCTTGTAGCAGTGTATCCTCCATGGCGAGCGGATTGCGTGCGCAAATCTCGCGGATCGAGTTGAGACCGGCGCAGACGACTTCAGGCGACACGCCCGTCGTGACAAACTCATTGGCAATCTTGCGAATCGAGGGCGAAATAATCTCGGGTGGCACGAATTCGTGCACGGCACCGGCCAAAGAGGCAAGAACTTTAGTCACATCGCGTTGATGCGGACTGATCCATTTGGAAAGAAACGAGTAGAATGGCAGCACCGTCAATTTATGGTAACCGAGCAATCTCGACAGCAGCGCCATGACGAGCATCTTGTGCTCAAACGACAAGACACGCTTCGAGGCGAGATGGACGGCGAACAGCTTTTCGGCAAACGATTGCGGGTCATGTAGCAACTGCAGAGCTGAAAAGTTGACATTCGCCTGCTTTGGCTGCTTCTTGCGCTTGTTGTCGGCGACGATCGCCTTGCGTACTTTTTGCGCACGCGCCTTGGATGTCTTGTTGACACCGGCGGCATGCTGCAGTTGTCGCAAGTCGGGTCCCTCATCGTCGCTGTCATCCTCTTCCTGCTCGACACCCATAAAGAAATGCACACCGCCAAGCATCACCTTGGTGTGGAGACTCTCGGCGGCAATCTTGCAAATTTCCGCTACACGCGCATCGCCACTCCAGATTTGCTTGGCCCAAAGTTCTTTTGTAAGTCGAATGGCCCAGACGCCGCTGCGCTCGTCATTGACCATCTCGAATAGGATAGATTGGACCGTCTTGTTGAGTGCTGCGTTTTTCGACTTTGCATTTTCCGTCTTGATACTTGTGAGAATGGCATCATAGAGTTGCGCTCGAAGCGCTTTACTGTTAGACGCGGACAAAATGGGAATGCACGTCTTGATGAGATTGATGGATGAAATGACGCCCTTGTTGCGAAGCAGGACGAGATTTTGAACAATCTTTTCGCGTAGCTCCGGGTCGAGGACGGCATGGTGCTTTGTCAAGAGATAGGCCAAGTCATCGGGGAACGTGCGCGTCTCTTGCGGGAAGCAGACACTGACCTGCGCCAGGAAGGTGATGAGCTCGCCAAATTTGTGATTTGGCTGGCCGGGGCTCTGCTTGAAGATGGCGAGCGTGGTGGTATAGTGGTTGAGTTGCTGCAGGAATTCTTCCTTGTAAGAGGGTGGATCGCGCTTGAGCAGGTTCTGCAGCGATAGAAGGTTTGTTGGCAATACGGCCGCCCTGCCTCCTTTGTTTTTGAGGCCTCCCATAGCGTGCGCTTGCTGCTCTGCTTGAATATGGTGCTTGTCCTTGCTTCTCGTTGTCTCTTCTTTTCTTTTGCGAGAGAAGTGACTGTGGCGCAGTTTCAGATCTAGGCTGTGGCTCAGTCCCGCAGTAATCGAGCACCTTCGAGGTCATCGCGGTCAGGCGCATCTTCCTCTTCCTCATCCTCCTCCTCGAAGACGGAGATGTGCTCATCAGGAAGACCCCGTTCAGCACGCTGTTGACGTGCAATCGTCATGGTCCGCTTATAGACTAGATAGCTCGTGGCAACTCCCAACAACAGACCACCTGCAATCGAAACCCAATTCCAAACAGCGCTACCGTGATCGTTGCCTGTATCGCCGTCTGCAAAGCTAGCGAGTCTGCTGCCGACAAACGCGTGAATCCAGATGCGTGGCAAAGCTAGCGTCGTGGCCGTCATAAACTTACCGTAGCTGACCGAGGGAATGGTCGATAGAGCAGCATTCGAGAGTGAAAAGGGAAAGGGACAGAGTCGAATCAAGATGACTAGCGTCAAGCCACGCGATCCATCAAGCGCTTCCGTCAACGCTCGGAAATGGGGATTCGAGGCGGTCATTTGTTTTGCATAGCTCGTCAGCGCGTGCCGGTACACGACAAAGGTGACGCCTGCGCCGACAATGGATCCTGCAGCACCGACTGCCCAGCCAGCAGCAAAGCCATAGACGTAGCCGGCCAACGTAATGGACGTGCTATACCCGATGAGTGGCGGAAAGGACGTCGCTGCTGTAACGAGCACAAGGATGATAGGCGCCCACCAGGTCCGTCGCATGTCGTGCTTGAGCGGTTCAAGCGCACGAAAGAGGGTCTTGTGATAGAGCGCAAAGAGAACCGTCAACGTCACGGCCAATGTCAGGAAGCAGGCGGCATAGAGAAGTTGGCCGCGGGAGAGCTTGTTGTATTGGTGCTGTACGCGTTTCGCTGTTCGTCTGACTGCATCCATCTTGATGGCCTTTAGTACTCGCCTGGCGACTTGACTGTTTGCTTCTCGAGCTCTAGCTTCGACTACCTAGGTAGTACTTGGTAGCTAATAGCTAGCTAGGGCTGCACTAGGTAGATCACTGACTGCGCGAACAAAGCGGGCCAACAGATTACAACCACCACCAACCCCTTCCACAAACGACCCAACGCGCGTAAGGCGCTGACGGCCCACGAGACCAAGGAGCGCAAGATCAGAGAGTCACGCAAGAGCAGCTGGTCGATCTACAGCGATGCAGCAGTTCACTGAACTCAGGCCGGCCCCCACGCCACCAAGCGCCTGGTCTGGCAGCATCAACAAGAACGCCATCTCCCTACCCACCTCGAACCCAAATTCCCAAGGCTATGGCGGTCTAGCAACAGTGGTGAAGCAAGGCTGGGCCAGTGTCAAGGAAGATGGCATCAAGAGTTGGATATGGACAAAGAAGTACTTGATTTTGAAGGAAGGCACGCTCAATATGATGAAGAATGAACAAGCGGCGAGTCCATCCTTCCAAATCCCCTTGCGCGACGTCAGCAACGTGTCGCGGCTCGAGAGTAAGTCGCCCTGTATTGAAATGGTACGCGACATGCCCAACGCGCAACCCAAGACATTTGTCATTGCCCTCAAAACAGATGCCGAACTCTACGCGTGGATGGATGAGATTTACAATCGATGTCCCATGCTCGGCGTCTCTAAACCCACAAATTTCACACACAAGGTCCATGTCGGCTTTGATCCAGCGTCCGGCGGCTTCACAGGCCTACCCGAAGAATGGTCTAAACTCCTCAAGACCTCTGCCATCACGCGCGAAGACTACGCCCGCAACCCGCAAGCCGTCATTGAGGTGCTTGAATTTTATTCAGATATCCGCAAACGGGAGGAAAAGGATGCCGCGGCACAGGAAGAGCGCTATGGCGGTCAACCGGTGCATCCGCTCGCCATGCCAGGCAATCAACAGTCTGCGCTAGGACTACCGCCGCCAGGTCAACCGCCCGGTCTGCATCGCGTCCCCGTCGAGGGACTCTCACGGCTTGCAGTTGGCAACAACAATAATCACAATAATGCAAGTCACGGCAATGATGTTATTCAAGCCAGTCGACCGGCACCGGCACCGCCTCGACTGCGTCAAGCTGGGCCAGCAGGACCGACACTGCCGGAGCAAAGTGTCGACCGTCGCCCACCGCAACATCAACCGCCATTTGTACCGCAACAGGTTACGAATACGACCGGCAGTGGCGCTAGTGCCCGCGCTGCCGCTGCCGCTATGGGTCTTTCGCGACCTGTGCAACAGCAACAGCAGTATGGTCAACAGCCGCAAGGTTCTGCCATGCGCCAGGCGCCTGCTGCGCCTGTTCCTGCCGCACCCCGGCTACAACAAACACAACCGCTCGCTACTAAAAAATCACCGCAACTCGGTGTCCAGCAACCGCAAAAGAAGCTTGTGCCCTTACCGAGTGGCAATGGTGGTAAAGAAAAGATTGCGCCGGCGGTGACGAAATTGACGCGTGCCGAGGAGAAGCGTATCTCGGCTATGAGTGAGCAGCAGATTATGGAAAAGTTGCGCAGTGTCGTTTCACCTGGTGATCCAAACGGCCTCTATCAGAAAATCAAAAAAGTCGGACAAGGTGCCTCCGGGAGCGTCTATGTGGCCAAGGCGCTGCATGATCCCAAGTTGGGTAAAGTGGCCATCAAGCAGATGGATCTCGCGCATCAACCGAGAAAAGAATTGATTGTGAATGAGATTCTCGTCATGCAAGAGTCACATCATGCCAACATTGTCAACTTTCTCGACTCCTTCTTGCGTGGACCTGGCGAACTCTGGGTGATTATGGAGTATATGCAAGGTGGCGCCTTGACGGATATTATCGACAATAACCATCTGACGGAAGACCAGATTGCACTCATCTGTCTCGAGACGTGCAAAGGGCTTGAACATTTACATTCTCACAAGATCATCCATCGCGACATCAAGTCGGATAATGTCTTGCTCGATGCCGCAGGGCACGTCAAAATCACCGACTTTGGGTTTTGCGCAAAGTTGACGGAAGCAAAATCAAAACGGGCCACGATGGTGGGAACGCCATACTGGATGGCGCCCGAGGTGGTCAAGCAGAAACAATACGGTGAAAAAGTCGACATTTGGTCACTTGGCATCATGGCGATTGAGATGATTGAGAATGAACCGCCCTATCTCGATGAAGAACCCCTCAAAGCGCTCTACTTGATTGCCACCCATGGCACACCAAAACTCAAAGCACCGGAAAAGTTGAGTAAAGAGCTCAAGGGATTCCTGTCGGTTTGCCTGTGCGTGCAAGTCAATGCCCGCAGTAGTGCCAAGGAACTTCTTGACCACGAATTCTTTATGGGCGCCTGCAAGAGTAGCGACCTGGCACCTTTACTCGCTTTCAAGACCGCTTAATTGAAATCGTCCAGCTATTCAATAGTCTTCTTCACCATGTACAGCTTTGCGTCACGTTTTGCATTTCATCAGTCGTTTTTATCTATAGTAGAAACGTTTGTCTCCCTCTTAGCTTAAATCGGTCACATCGTCTGAGTTCAAAGGATCGCCATGCAAGGCAGTTAGAAACCCCTGCCATCGCTCAACGCATCGCCGAACACGACCACGGGCTGTATCGCGTTCGAGTGTAAACCACTCGCGATGCACCGTGCCACACCCTTCACAATTCTTACGCACGTTATCCGCCTGTAACTCTAAATGGATGAGGCGTTCAAGCTGGCCGGCATGACGCGTCGGGAAACTATCCAAAAAATCAACCTGTTGCTTACACTGCTGCGTCCATTGACGGAGTCGACGTTCAACGGAAGCGGTGCGGCCGATTTTGAGAGAGATACCGGGAGTCCAGATGTGATCGCCATCGAGGCGAAAGACGTAGATGTATTCGTATTGGGGGGTCGGTTGAGCGCCAGTGCCCGCATCGGCCTGCGTCGCCAGTGATTTAGCATAGGTGACGAGCTTCTTGTATTGCGTTGAAGAGAGCTGGCTCATGGCAGGATCTGTATGCAGTGGCACATGATGCGCCACAAGGCCTGTTGAGAGGGTCAGGCGTTCAAAATGTGCTTGCAAATCGAGATGGTTTTGCAGAATCTGGTCAGGCAACGGCTTCGATGGCGCTTGTGCGGGACTGGTTGGCTGGTCAGGGACATCATAGACCACCGGCTTGCGAGCGATCTTTTTCACCTGGTTCGGTGAGACCGTCTCGAGCGCAGCCACAGGCTCAGACACGCCTGCCTTTTCCGTCTTGGCTTCTACATCACTCAGCTTGGTAACGGGCAGACAACCCAACGTACGCAAACAGCCAGCCCAAAACGAAGCGTTCTGAGTCGTCTCGGGTGTTTCCTGTACAGCTGGCCGTAACGTGACGGGAAACGCGCGCATGGGCCGTTCCTGCTTGGGCTGCACATCAATCGTGCCATTGATCTGCGCATGCAGCTGTGCCAATTCTTCAGCGGTAAACTTGGATGGCGGTAGAATGGGTCGTGTCGGTCGTTTCTCCACTACGAGCTCTGGCGTGCGAAGGAGGACGAGTTCCGTGCCTTTGTCCCTGGTCGTGTGCGGCGACGCGCCTTGTTGATTGCGGTGGCGATGGCAGAATGGGTCGATCCGTGAGGTGCCTATCGAGTTTTGGCAGGGCCCGCCTTTCGCATTGCTGCCTTGACATAGACTACGCGTCGGTGACTTGCTACTGGCCGTTGTCATGACATGTTGCAGTTGGAAGTACTTATTATAAAGGTGCCCAGGTGGTCGCTGTCGAAGTACTTTTGTAAAGTATTCTGGGGCGCGGGATGCAACGGTCAAGGCCCACGGGTCAGCTGCCAAGACGCGACCAGGCCAAATTGCAATTTTCAACTCTACAGGCACAGGCTGCACAGCTAGTTAACACCTGCTCTGTAGCTCAAGTCATGCTGAAATCAATCCTCGGCACAGCGAGCCGGTACTCTAGAAGCTCACTCGTTGCTCGGCCTCGCTTCTCATCCACACTCGCTGAAGCACATGCTGCCCTACAAGCTGAAGACTTGCCCAAAGCTCAAACACTCTTTCAAAAGCTGACGTCTGCTTCGACTGCCTCGACCGAGGAATGGTACAACCTCGGCGTCGTACAATGGATGCAGCGTGATGCCACGGCAGCTGTCAAATCTTGGGAAGCGGCCCTTGCTGCGAAAGGTGCAGACAAGCAGACACGCTCGTCGTGTCATACGAATCTGGCAAACTACTACCTCCTCGCCAAGCAAGATGCCGCTCAGGCCAGCACACATCTAGCCGAAGCTGTTCAACTGACGCCGGACGATGGTGAAATCCGATACAACTATGGACTCGTGCTAGAAAAGCAAGACGATCTCCAACTTGCGCTTGAAAATTATCTGCGTGCTGAAGAGTTGGGTGTGCTCAAGGAAGAACCGGCACGCATGGAAACGCTGATAAGAAATATCAGTGCCAAGTTGCTTGCACGCAACAAGGACATTCCTGAATCGGAGGAGGAGCAAGAGGCGCGACGCATGTTGGATGAAGCAAAGGCCAAGTCGGATGCCGGTGGTATGGGCACCCAAATCGACTGGGGCAAGCATGGCGATGGCAGATAGGAAGATATGGGTTGCTGGGCTGGCGGCTTGTTAATGTCACGGGAAATCTACTCGAGGATGCTCTGCATGAGATGGCTGAGCATTTGGCTCCCAGTTTGGCCAAGTTTCATGATACGGGCAGGGGCGCTGCATTGATGGAGCGGCTGCGATTGTCGCCGAGCAGGCAAAGCGCTCATCACAGCAAAACGGGCGGACTCTGCAACGACGATATTTACTTGAGGCAAGATTGATAGCATATAAAATCAACCGCAATAAATCAAACACAATGATGGCATGAATCATTCTTTTCTATAGTACAGCCTTTGTGCTTTGAGGAGAGAATCTGAAGAGCTCTTGCAAGTGCAGCAAGCCAAAGAGAAGCAAGAAGCGAACCGCAAAATGGAAGAGACTTGGAAAAGCTATTGTTGCGTGCAGAAAGGGCCTGCAACATTACTCGGACCGGCTGAGATATTGCGCTGGCGGGCTGTGCATCATGATGCTATTGTTAGTCGTTGGTTTTGCGCAGAGGGAGAGATACTGTTTCTTGCTGTCGCCCTTCTTCATGTGCTGCTTGAGTGCCGAGGCGTCCAGAGGTTTCAGCAGCTCAAACGAGCAGAGCAACTCTTCCGATACACACATGACTGCGCCTGGTTTGTTAGTGTCATCCACTGCACAATGAGCACCTACCAAAATTGTCGAATTCGCCACAGTAGTTTGGCGCTGAAAAGACGGTAACAAGGGTTCGGTCGTTGAAAAACTCGTATCCATCCTCGACCACCATATGCGCTCGACACACCAAGTCGAAATCGTGCTTGGCCAGAAATTGATGAATGACATTCTTGCCAAAGCAATAGGAGACGCCGCGCTCGTTGTCTTCCCAGTCATTGTTTGTATCGGCCGGATCGGACCAGAGCAGGTCATTGAGCAAGCCATAGTCTGGTACGTCCGTGGGTCTTGTAATGGCTCGAATCTCATCCATATGCGCAAGTGACGGACTCAGGCCGCCATGGACGCAAAATATCTTATTGGCGACAATAGCTGCAATCGGCAGCGTATTGAAGGTGTCGATAAACGTCTTCCAGACCTTGATGTTTGTACGCCGCTTGCATTCGTCGTAAAAGCCATAGACGCGGGTGACATTGGCACACTCGTGGTTGCCGCGCAGGAGAAAGAAATTTTCAGGATACTTGAGCTTGTAGAGCATGAGTAATAGGATCGTTTCAAGCGATTGCTTGCCACGGTCGACATAGTCACCTAGAAAGAGATAGTTGGCACTTGGCGGGAACCCGCACATTTCAAATAAGCGAATGAGATCAGTGAATTGGCCGTGAATGTCGCCGACAATCTTGACAGGGGCCGAGAGTTCAAGCAAAGCTGGTTGTGAGAGAAAGACTTCGCGTACGGCGGCGCAAACGGCAACGATTTCGGCATTCTTGAGGACGACCGATTTGGTCTGCTTGCCTGTATAGCCGGCATCGAGAAGCCGTTGAATCAAATCGTCGACGTCGATATTCTTGATGGTGGGATAGTTGTTACCAACCGAGCCAGCACTGGTTGCTAGAACATCCGGTGGCGGCGCCGATAGACCAACCGTACTCGCGCTCTTCATCAAGATCGGCGAGAGCGGCGTGGCACTCGATGGCGCCGGCGGTGCTTTCGGTGCCGCATCCGACGTATTGCTGACTTCGCCGCCCATGCCATCCACCTTGTCGGCGCGATGACCCGAAAACTTGCCATGCGTCGGTGAAGGCGGCCGTTGCACTTCAGAAATCGGCGACGTTGGATCATCGTCGTCGTTGTCTGTCTCAAAGTTTGGCAAGGAACCCGAGCTGGAGCGTCGCGAGGAGCGTCCGCCGGGAGCATTACCTTCGCTGCCGTCGTCGGAAATGGCAGAGGTGTTGCCCTTTTTGATGGCATTTTTGAAGGATCTAAAGGAGCGCGTTGAGCCTTGCGTGTCGCTCTTCTTCATGGGCAGCGTGCCTGGCACGGCTTTAGAAGATGAAGATGTGTTTCCCATGTTGAATTGGGTATTGCTTCATGGACTTGTCACGAGACGTGATGGAGATGTCGCGTGGATACTGAGTCTGTTCCTATCAAGCGCGGTCGCAAGTTTGTGCGCTAGAGAAGGAGATTGATGTGATGCGACTTGATTGATGCCGTCTGCTGGTTGTGGGCTTGATCGTTGGCTGGTGTTGTGCCGCAAAGTGATTTGGAATCTTCACTTCTACAGTATTCCCTTGACAAGCCTATTAGTGACCCACAAGACCCATTGCAAATGTCAAGGAGAGCCTCGGGATCAACAGATGAAGGCAAAGGTCTGGCAAGGACTAGACAGCATGCTTCTTGAACGATGAGACTGCTCAAAACAAATATCAACTAGAAGCTGTTGCAGAAGAAACGATGTTGAGAAGAACGCGACTGACACGAAGCATGTCCTTCATCTGTTGAGCTCGAATGCTTCATAGTGACAAGTACATCAAGAGAAATTCAGCAGACAGGCGTCTGTATGAAGGGGAGCCTGACGGCCTTGATCCTGAGCGGACTGCAAAGACTGCAAGAAGAAGTAATGATGCCGACTGGGACGCCGAGCTATGCCAACACCAGGTAGTTAGGATCAAGAACTGTTGGCTCCATTTTTAACTATGGACAGATTATGTTTAGAGTTATTAATAAGTCATTTCCCTTTGACCGTGCTCGTGATGCGCTGCATGCGAAGCCGGCGGTTCAGTCGGGGATGCATGCGTTTGGGTCAGAATTTGACCAGGATGACGCGGTAAATTGATGTACGCCTGGTAATGCGCAAGAGGGTGATGGCCCTGATTAGATGGATGCATCGGCCCGTGCAAGAAGCTGCTCCGGACGTTGGACAAATCTTTGGCCTTGTCGTCAGACAAGCTGCCGGGCATATGTTGCTCAAGCTGCGCATAAAAGGAGCCATTCGTGCCGTTGCTGTTGGCATGCGTAGACTGATGCCAGCTCTGATTGGTATTGGTTTGGGAGGGATGCGCATTGTTCTGAAGCCATTGGAACGACTCTTGATGTTGGGCTTGCTCCGGCTCTTGCTGATGCTGATCGGCTTCCCTCCCGACTGGCGCGTAATGCTCATCATTGTATTCTTGCGGAGAGCGCGAGGCTGAATACTGATGATGGTGGCCATAGTAGAATCCATTTGAGGTTGGCAGCGACGAATGTGAGAGCTGCTGATGCTGCACTTGCGACTGCTGCTGCTGCTGCTGCTGCTGCTGAGCCTGATGCTGATGCTGAAGGGGTGCCTGAGTGCGCGTCAAGTTCGGCAATGGTGTAAACTGACCCGACGTAAAAGGCGAGTCCATGAAGCGTGGTACATCCGCCAGTCGACTTTCCGTCGCCTGCAGCGAAGCCAAGGGTCCGCCATCGGGTCGATTGCCATTGCCAGTAGCGACATCGATCAACTCGGGCGGCAATTCGGCGCCTGGATGAATAGCGATGTAGATGCGATGATCGGACTGCACCTCATTGTTGCGCAATCGCTCTTCTTCTCTTGCAACGCGATAGACTTCCCGTAGCACAGTCACCTTGTCTGCCGGAATGAGGGCAATAATCTCGCCCGTGGCCGTTTCGAGACGACTAATGGGGACCCTGCCACTACGCAGCATCACCATAAGCAATTTCATGCGCTCTGGCTTCATGAGATGATCCGGCTCCTTGTGGCGTACATCCGTAGGCCACCATTGCGGTTTCGCTTCATCGCCCTTGTTGTAAGGAAACCGAGTCTGCTTCTTAGGTTCCAGCACTTTTATCCAAGCCTTCGCCACAATCTTGCAAACCAACTGCTGCAACTGTCGAAAGCGCATTTCGAAAAAGAGGGCCACCGCTGAGGCATCCGCCAGCGTCAGCAATTCGAAATCAGGATGCGGCATGGGAATCAACGATGCATTCGAGGCGAGCGGCCGCTGTTGTGCATTAGACTGCTGGCGCAGCGTCTTGAGTGTGGGCACCTCTGGCATGCTCAAGCTCTGTATTGGTCGTGACAAGGCGGATCCTGAATGACTTGCCCGCATCGGCGGCGCCAGGGGCGGTCGGTCGGGCGATGCGCGGTGGCTAAAGTCATATCCATGCTGTAGACTAAAGCCACCATCGAGCGATGCGGATAGACCCCCTGTATGCAACGGCGCGCCATCTTCCTGCCACATTATGCCTTCCTTGTCCAAATCCTCTGCAAGTTCCCCTGAGAGTTCGCGGTCACTCGTTGTCACTTCTTCCAGGCCCTCTTGAGGATTCCGCATGAGACGCGGTCCTGCCTGCAGAACCGTCTGTTGCGCATCCGATAGCACCTCGTGCGTAAACCAGCGTGGCAGCTTTTGCTGAAAGAGCTCAGAGGCGAATTCCTCCGTTTCGCCGCGTGCATTCACCAGAAGAATGGCAAATTGCGATCCATTGATGGAGCTGGCCGTCCCTAGAGCCCGTAATATTTGATCGCGCTTGGTCCTGTAATGCCGCTGCTGTCGTTGTTGCTAGAATGGTTAGTAAGCGCTTTGTGAGTGCTTGACGTGGCCTTACGGGAGAAGACGACGGATCTGATCGTGCAGAGGCGCGCGGCATAATCGCCCTGCGACCGGACCTGAATCCCGGACGTACCCTCTGTTCGTGCTCAAAAGAGTTGCCGGATCTGCTATGTTGCGCGCGGAATCGCTTGTCGCTGTTTAGGTTTGGCTGTCAGAGTTGTAGGTGCTGCCAGATGAGATGCGACCCCGTAAAATTGACACAGATCCTAGATGCTGCAGCAGGAGTTGGTCAATGTGATAGATTTGAAGAAGGAGTCGATGAGATGAAGTAGGTATGGAAGACGGATCAGGAGGAGTCAGCGGGCGCGGGCGCGTCTACATAGGAAAGCGGCAGAGGGGGATTACACAAGAGAGACACTCCGGTAGGCGATAGCACATCAGCTTAAGGGCCATCTGCAGCGCGCGCGCCCAACGTCGGGTCGCGGCACTTTACAGGCGCATGTCAACAG
Source organism: Protomyces macrosporus (assembly GCA_003717175.1). Lineage (NCBI taxonomy): Eukaryota > Fungi > Ascomycota > Taphrinomycetes > Taphrinales > Protomycetaceae > Protomyces > Protomyces macrosporus. The sequence goes on along the minus strand of QXDT01000009.1, from coordinate 133,145 downwards.
GGCGGATCCAGACCCTCTGTCCCAGAAGGGAGTATGCTTACCATCCACCAGGACCATCACAGTGAAAAAGGAAGAGTGACACTGGACGAGAGGAGCGTGGTTGAGGGCTGGGCCTTGAGGATCTGCTGCTACGATTGCCTGTGTTGGGCGATCAGCATTCGTGGATGGAAATGCATTCATGGGATCGCTCTCCGGCGGAATCGGGTGATGGCGTGGGACACTGGGAAGCTCCCGGCGTCTGGAAAACCTGATGGCGTGCTACAACTTGCCAATTTACAACTTCCAAGCTTTGCATGATCACCATCAAGGGCAGACATAGCCACAGCTGCCGCCACAGTGCACGGAATGCTCAAGAGCCAAGACATCGGGCTTAAGTCGCACTCAGGCGAGCTCTTTCTGGGAACTTGACCCTTGACCTACCTTTTACTGTCAATTGCTGATGCTGCGGCGAGCCGGATGAACCGAGCCAACTGTATCACTGCCTGCTCATGGCGACGATGCCGTCAGGAGTGCACAGAACCCACTTCTGGCTGGTCTTGCAGTGAGAAGGCTTGCTCAGACCGAAGCAAGAAGGCCGCTACAAGCTGAGAAGGTTCAATATCTTGAATCGTCACAATTGCATGAAGGCGGCTTCTTGATCGGCTGATAAGGTGCTCGAGTCGACGGCCGCTATGCATATGGCCTGTACGTATATAGGTGCCGCCGCATGCAGCAGACTCCCAGTGGACACTGGACACCTTTGTCACTCGCAGAGTCAGAGTCTAATCACAGAGTCGTTGATCATGGCCATGGCATACGTCCAGGCTCGCCGACGGTGCCATGCACGAACGTTTGAATCTGATTAAGCATTGCCTTGCTGCGGCTCATGAAATGGCCGCAGCGGCACTGTTTGTCATTGTAGCAGCCTGGCACTGGCTACTATTGACCACTAGTGCCTAGCATCCTACGTCCACAAGTATGCTTGCGTTCCCGTAAGGCTGCAACTTTCAAGGTTTCGGCATTGTGCAATGAGCATATTCCGGCACGTGTCACACTTGCAGATCTTTTCGCCTGAGTTGACTTTGACAGCCGCTCGCAACCGCCCAGGCCTCCACGATCAGATCGTCAACCAAAGCGCGACAACACCGCAACATGTACAAACAGCATCCGCTCACGAGGCACTTGAGTCAGCTGGCCAAAACGCATGGCCAGCACGTCGCAACATCGATCATGGATTTGGATTCGTGGGGATGTAGTCTAGATTCTGCCTTATCCAAGACACACTTAACGTGTATGCCATTGCATACTCCATGACTTTGTTACGGTGAGGACGCTGCCGAGTGTATGACCGAATTAAGGTTGCACGACGAGATAAGCTGCTTCCAATACTTCCAATCGATATGCAGCATCAAAGCTTGAGACGCCAGGTGCAAGCGGCCAAAGCCCAAGATACTCACTTACATCCCGCCTTTTCATGACCACAGCACTTACTGTGAACATCTCCACGCTGCACTAGATGTTGCCAGGCGCTTGTTGCCAGGGTGACTGTCTCAGCATCTTCTGATCATGCTGTCTTTGACGGCGAGCGTCGCGGGCTACAAAGATGAATGGCTCCAGTGACGAAGTTGCGCGCACAGCACTTTGTTTCGAGCGTGCCATGGAGACTAATTGGCAGAAGACGTTTGACCCTGACTGCAAAGCAAATGAATTGACTCCATGAAACCTTCTTTCGCGCAGTCAAGACAGCGCATGACCAACGGCGACACTCGAGCAGCCTACTATCTGATGTGTATGGAGTTCTTAGATGATCACAAACGCATGAAAAAGGTATCGGCCGACGACACATACCCATCAACTCCAGCCACCGAGAGGAAAACACAGGCGTTTCTCACTTATGTCACATCAGACGCTGGACACCAAGCAGCTCGCAGGTCAGACAGCTGCAGGCGCTCGAATGTGGTGCTCAAAAGACGAAGGCCCTGCCTTAGGTTTCAGGACACGGAAGGACCTTCAACAACGCTGCTGAGAACCTGACTAGCAAGATGGTCAAAGTCAGCGGCCGCATCGGCGTGCAAATTCAGATCTTCTGCAATTTTGATTGATAGTACAGCGCATACTCACCTGAGTATCCTCCTTGCTGCCGACGAGATCCGGTATGCATCGCGATCTGGCGGCGTCGTGCAGTTCTGATGCTGCTTCTCTAGGCTGCGAGGCTTGTGTTCAAGATTCTTTCGGGATTCATGATTATGCATGACGCAGGGGAGACCGGTGGCCCTGCCTTTATCAGCCGCGTGTATTCAGCTGCTTCAGTTAGGGCAAGGATCGCGGTCGCACCAGCTCAACCACGATTGCGCCCGCTAAGCAGTGCCCAAGTGGCCAACCGGAACGGCCTTGCACGTGCACAGTCTGTGACAGAGGTGCTATTCAAATTGATGGCCAAAGGTCGATCGCGACATCGTCGCATGCTCGAATGAGTTGCGAGGCGGAAGTCCCACAGAACTGTGGCGCATACATTGCTGTCGCCCACTCTACGTGATGTGTTTCATTCCTTTCCCCATAGCTTACTAAAGCTTGTCGCTTGGGCTAGTCCAGGCGCCAGTGTGCAGACTATGACTTGAAGTTCAAAAGTTGCGCGCAGCTGCAGACTCGAGGATCGCTTGTCAGGCTGGAAGTGAAGAGATCCACAATGATACATATGAAAGTATTGAGTCGCCTATGCAATGGCTCGCTAGTCTAGCAGAAGAAGTTGTAGACACGCTTGTACATGGGCTTCTGCTTCTCGAGAGCCTTCTCGGCCTCAATCTCCTCGGCAGTGTCCCAGCACTTGCGGCCAGTGTCAAGGTCCATCTGGAGCACGCCGACAGGGCGCGTCTTGAAGATGAAGTAACCAATGATGTAGAAGACAATGACGACCGGTGCAGCCAAGTATGACTTAAAGAAGCCCTCAGCCGAAGCAGGCGAGTTCAAGGGCGAGACAGCCACGTAGAGCTGCAGTGCAAGCACAAAGACGACCAAGAAGAGACCAATGTACGAGCCAATCTCGCCCCAAGCAGCTTGAACGGGGATCTCGCGGATAGAATGACCCTGTGCGCGCCAACCTTGACGGAAACGGATGTGGCAGAGACAAATTGAGCCCCACGTGAAAAGGGTCGAGAGACCAGCAACTGCCAAGAGCCAGTCAAAGACATCGCCACCTTCAGCAGCCAAGTTAACGTACGCAAGAGGTCCAAACATGAGCGAAAGGATCGTGGCGGTAAGAGGACGTCCACACTTGTCAATGTAGGCGAAAATCTTTGGTGCAAAGCCTTGCTGAGCAAGTGCGCAGAGCGTACGCGAGCCCCCGTAGACGCAAGAGTTACCAATAGAGAGGACCGAAATCATGACGGTGACGTTGACGAGATGATCAACACCGGCGATACCAGCCTTGGCAACGACAATGACGAAAGGCGAGGCGCGAGCGTCGTACGAGTTGGCACCTCCAGTCAGACGGGGCTCGTTGTACGGCAGCAAAAGACCAATGAGCAGAAGCGTGATGATGTAAAAGATTGTAATGCGCCAGAAGACCTGCTTGATGGCGGACGGCAAGTTCTTGCGCGGGTTGGCTGACTCAGCAGCAGCAAGTCCAACGAGCTCAGTACCTGCGAACGAGAAGGCAGCAGTGACAAAGACAGAGGCCACTCCCTTGAATCCGTTGGCAAGAGGTCCCGGGTCGCGCCAGTAGCGGCCACCGACGTATTCGGAGTAGGCGCCGTTTGAGGGACCACCTCCGCAGTTCATGATGACGGCAATGAAAATGAACATGATCACGATGAGCAGTTTCCAAGCAGAGGCCCAGAACTCCTCTTCAGCAAAGCCGAGAGCGCCGAAAACGTTGATGAGTATGATAAACACCCAAAAGACGGTGATCCAGACAGCAATCGAAATAGAGCCACTCTGGTCCCAGTATTGCACCGTCAACGCGGCAGCAGTAAGCTCCAACGGCAGGACAATAACCCACTGGAAAACGTAGTTCTGAGTTAGTTAGCATGCATCCTTTTGTGGTGGTTTCTGGTAGTGCGTATCCTCGGCAAAGTTTCAGATGGCGCAAGGATATCATGCAAAGAGTGACTTACCCAGCCCATAGCGAAGCCCCATGCAGGGTCCAAGAATCGGTTTGCCATTGTGTAGAAGCCTCCTTCGATCGGGTACATGACTGCGAGTTCTCCCATAGCGTGTACGACACAGAAAAGCATGACACCCATAATAACCCATGCGAGCAAAACACCAAGCGGACCTCCGCGAGCAAGCGCACCACCTGAGCCGATGAAAAGACCGGTTCCGATCGAGCCGCCGACAGCAATCATCTGCAGATGGCGGTTCTTCATAACGTGACGCAAAGTGGGTGCCTCCTCATGGTAGCCGGCGGATGGGTCGTTCGGGTCGTTGGCCACCATGATGGTCTCAGCGCGCCTGAACGAGTCGGCGTTGACACCGAGACGGGTGGCGAGCGGCAACTTCTGGCCATAGTCGTGGAGCGGTCCGTGACCGTACTTTTCAGTGTCCTCGCCAGGCGAGAAACTGCGCTTCTCAACGGGCATGCCCGTGAGGGTCTGCTTTTGCATGCTCGAGTCGGGAGCACTCATGGCGAAAGTGTGAGAGAAGAAGGGGAGGGTCGTGGGGGCGAACAGCTGCGATCTTAAAGGCAACCCGTGGACTCCACAAAGCCGCGGCGCCTATCTGTGTTGTGACTGACTGATTCTGAGCTTCCCCGTGTGCTCCCACTTCGCAAAAGCAGTCTCGTGAGCAACACGCGCAGGGTTCATTTTAGCTGGGGCGAGGCTTAGCTGGATCAATTCCATAAGTTGCTGCTATCGGCGTTTCAGTCTGTGCTAGGCTATGTTTGGCCAATCACAGAGCGCCGGAGTGAGTGGCCGGGAAAGTCTCCCAAAGAAGTCTGAATTTGCTCGCTTCTAGTATCTCCTCTTGCAGATTGCAGGCTGCAGCACACAATGAGTCAGTGACTCGTATGTTGGCATTGCTGGGCAAGCGCCCTTATCGCACTAGCGATACTCATGTTGATCACAATTGGACAATGATAGCACTGATAAGTGCCGCGGACGACATGCTTTGCGCATCAGCTTTATCCGACTAGATTGTCTATTCGGCCCTTCCTTGACTCTTGTGTCTTGTGACTCTTGATAACTGCACGTGAGAAAGATCCGCGCGCGCGCGAGCTCGAGATTGCGAAGCTCAGATTCCCGAGGTCTGCTAGTTGTGGCGCATGAAAGAGGCGCATACTCTCGGCCCAACCGCATTCATCTTCTGACACCTGTACCCGCGCTTCGGGTTAAGGTACAACTATCATTTACGTGTCCGTATACCAATCTGCTACCAGATGCTGCTGGCTTTTTAGATTTCAGCTGAGCCTGCTTCTGTCGGTAGTACTCGGAGTCTCGGACACTCTGATTCGATGGCCGCTGCCTATAGCTATGACCGCCATGATCATGTTAGTCTCTTCGCGGACACTGCAAGTCGACGTCTGCCTAAAGCACCAGATCTCTTGAGCTAGCAGTCGCGAGTCGCGACTGACATGGGCATATTCTGAGTTCAAGAAAAGTCTGGAAGCTAGGCCCAGCCTATAGCTACATTGCTGTCTCTGGGGTATCCTTAAATATCCACAAAACGGCACCGCCGCAACGCAATTTGCAATGACAAGACTACATGTAGTATTAGTACGAGAGTCGCACTCAGCTATGCGCGCCCTTAACTGCATTCTAATTAGTAGAGTAAATCGCAAGACTTTGATCGTAGACAAAGCCCGGCCGCTAGCTATAGCTAGGAATTCAGCATGCTCGTCTGCCACAACTCTTGGGTGTAGCAATCGTAAGGTGCGAATATTACCTAATCGACAAGGTCGCGACCGGCCGACCCGCGCCTTGTGCAAACCTCGGATGCTCCCGAACCCTCGGATTTCTTGCACAGCTAGCTGCACAGGAGCCGATAGGCCCGACATTGCCAACTTGGCAAGGCAGGCGCTGCCAGACAGTGGCAGAGTGGCAGTGCTAAAGCTACCCTACGATCGCGAGGAGTAGCCGAGTAGTGTGTACCATGTACCCCACACGCCGCACACGGTCGCCGGTCACGGAGTCACGGTACTGCGGTAGTACGGTACTCATGCATATGATCAGTGATACTTACTCAAACTCTAGCTCAACCTGTCACTTAAGCTGCTGAGCAGGAGCCAGGGCTCAGGAGGTATTTTTCCCAGCGGATCTACAGCCATACCGCGAATCAGCGGTACACACTACATAATGCATAGTAGGTATTGCCTTGAAACCACTACCACTCGTACTGGCCACTTGCCACCTGGGAAGCAGTGAACATCACTGCAGGAAGCTGCCGATCAGCAGGAGCCATTATTAGCGATGTTGAATCTGTAGAGCAGATGGTTCCGAGGTCGCTAGAACTTGCTGCGAATCACCCCTTAACGACGAATGCAAGGTTTGGCGCGTACTGCGGCGACCGTCTCCGGCGTCTTGACTCTCGGCTCTCGACTCTCGAGCTCTGCTCATGACAGGCGAATCTCGAATACGAGCTTGTAGCACAAGTCCAGCTGTCTGTGACAACACAGCCGAGGTCTCTACATCTTCGACCGGGAGTCTCAAAGTCGAAGGCACTGATGGTCAGGTGAAATCAGTTCACGCTCTAGTTTCTCGCCGGACCGTCAGCTCGTCTTTGCCAGTCTCGTTCACTGACCGCCAATGGCTGGTATGACGTCCTGTCTGAGGCTACCTGCCGGCCTTCGACCGACGCTGCCTTTGCTGAGAATGGAGTACTTCGCGCAACTCGTCCGTCCGTCAGTCCGTCCGCACTGTTGTCTTCTTCGGTCAAGAGCAACTTCACGATGGGTCAGTCCAAGGTGTAGAGAGGCGTTAATTGGCCAAGGATATGCAAAATGAGTATGAAATGGTTCACCGAGTCGTGACTCGTGACTCGTGAGTCGTGACCACTGCCCAGGTGACTATTGCCATCGCCAGCATCACTGACATTCCTTCAGTGGCATCACTGCAGATTTTCAGAGCCTAGACCGCGTCGGTGTCATCGGGTCGGCGACTCGGCGTAGAAAAGATTTTCAGATGCCATGGTTTTTCGCGTCAGATTGCCGAAAGCGTTAGTCTAGCGTAACACGGCCGGCGGATGGATAAAGTTGACCGACGTCGACTGATGAAATGCTTGCGCTTCGATTTCCATGGCAAACAAATACTTATTCGAGCTGATACCAACTTGCTCTTTGCCATCAACAAGGCGCGTCATCCTCTCATCTTAAGCCAGGAACACTGTACATCATGGACAGGCTCAAGAAGTCGTTCAAGCGCACGCAGCTTGCAGCAATGCCGTCGGCGACACCGCTCGCGACAGCGGATGTTGTTGCAGATATGCCAGTCGCAGTCCCAGAAAAGTCTGCTGATGATAGCATGCACTCTGTCAATTCACAAACTGTAGCTGGTGAAAAGGACGCGACACTGACGCGCATCGTCTCGGGCAACGTCAATGCTATTGACGAATCCGAGATTGTCTATCCGAGCGGTCTCAAGCTGGCAGGCATTTGCGCTGGCCTCGGTTGCTCTGTCTTTCTCGTCGCGCTCGATCAGACTATCCTAGCTACAGCCCTTGTTGCCATCTCAAATCAGTTCAAATCCATCAACGACATTGGTTGGTACATTTCAGCTTACTTTCTGACCTCGGCCGCATTGACGGCGACTTGGGGACGCATCTATCGCACCTTCAACATCAAAATATCATATCTGCTTGCTATTGGCGTGTTTGAGCTCGGCTCGCTCATTTGTGGCGTTGCGCCAAATTCGATCACCTTGATCATCGGCCGCGCCATTGCTGGACTCGGCGTATCTGGTATCTTCAGTGGTGCCCTTGTGATCATCGCCTACTCTGCCCCGCTTGAGAAGCGGCCGGCACTCATGGGCATGTTTGGTGCAGCCTTTGGCATTTCATCCATCGTGGCGCCGTAAGTCTTCAAATCTACGATTGTCGCTGACAACAGTCTGCTCGGCGGAGCTTTTACAGAATCGTCCGTCACTTGGCGCATGTGCTTTTTTATCAATCTACCCATCGGTGCCATCACCGTCGTCACTGTCTTCTTCCTCGTCAAGATTCCAAGCAAGACCACCACCATGACCATCAAGGAGCGCATCCTGCAGCTTGACTTGCCTGGAGCGGCCGTCCTCTTGCCAGCCATTATTTCCTTGGTGCTCGCCCTGCAATGGGGCGGCATCAAGTATGCTTGGTCGTCCGGCACCATTATTGGCCTCTTTGTCACGGCTGCCGTGCTCTTTGTGATTTTCGCTGGCGTACAATGGCGTCAGGGCGATGCAGCCACCATGCCGCCACGCGTGCTTAAGATTCGCACCATCTGGGCTTCCCTCATCTTTACCTCGCTTTTTGGCGGCGCCTTCTTTTCGATTGTGTACTACGTAAGATCTCTTCTTGCAAGGCTCTGCTGACAAAAGATTCCGCTGTACTTTCAGGCCGTCAAGGGCGCATCTGCCGTGGAATCTGGCATTCGTATTTTGCCCGTGATGCTGGCCGTCGTTCTCTCATCGATTCTCGGTGGTGGTCTCATTACCAAAGTTGGCTACTACCTGCCCTTCCTCATTGGCTCTGCTGTACTTCAGTGCATTGGCACCGGTCTCTTGACCACCTGGCAAGTCGACTCCAGCCCTGGTGTCTGGATCGGATATCAAATTATTATTGGCCTGGGCTGTGGTGCCGCGTTTCAGGTGCCACTGATTGCTGTTCAGACCGTGTTGCCTCTTGAAGATATCCCGACAGGCTCCGCCATCATTTCCTTTAGCCAAACGCTCGGCGGCTCCATCTTTGTGGCAGTGACGCAAGCCTTGTTTCAAGAGACGCTTGCAAAACAATTGGCCGAACGGGTCGATATTCCAGGCGTACCCTCTGGTTTCATCATCTCTCAAGGTGCTACAGGCTTCCGCAAGCTCGTGGATCCAAAGTACTGGCCAGAAATCTTTGAGTCATACATGCACGCACTGCGAGCGAGTTATCGCGTTGCGCTCGTCTTGAGCTGCGTGGCGTTTGTGTTTGCATGCCTAGTCGAGTGGCGGTCCGTCAAAAAGGATGCCAAAGACGGCAAACAAAAGGAACTGGCCCTCGCAGTCTAGAGCTTGTTTATACACGTATTTATGTGAATTAGTCTGCTTCCTGTACATTGAGTTGCTCCTTGAACGTCTTGAGCTCGCCACTGGCCTCGCACAGCTTGGTGAAGAGACTTTCTGGATTTCGGAGCAAGTCCTTGGGCGCCGCAAACTCCTTGACCTTGCCATAATCCAGTACAAGAATGCGGTCATAGTGAATGACTGATGAAAGACGATGCGCAATGCACAAGACTGAGGCATTGTCAAACTCTGTCCGGAGAATCTTTTGAATCACCTTATCGGTCGTATAGTCGATGCTACTGGTTGCCTCGTCCATCAGCACCACCTTGCTCCGTCTCAAGAGGCCACGCGCCAAAGTCATCAGCTGGCGCTGCCCAGAAGACATGTTGCCACCCGCTTCACTGATCTGCGAGTCTAGGCTTGCAAAGAGGTTGCTCGACTCGCCTGTGGATTCCGAGTCGCCAAGAAGCTGCACGCGACGAAGTGCAGAGTACATATCGGTGTCTTCATACTCTCCAGCTGGATCGAGATTGTCTCTCAGAGTGCTACTCCACGCTTCAGCATCCTGAGGAATGATACTCAGCCTTGAGCGCAAGTCTTTGAGACCCATGCGGGATGTGTCTTGTCCATCAATCAGGATCCGGCCAGAACTCGCCTCGATGATGCGGAAGAGCGCCATAGTCAAGGACGACTTGCCGGCGCCCGTACGACCGACAATGCCCACTTTTTCGCCAGGCTTTATGTCCACCTCAATCTCTTGAAGAACAAGCGGCAACTCATCGCGGTAGCGCGTACTGTACCTTTCAAACTTGATGGCGCCCTCGGTCGGCCAAGCCGCAGGGGGCCTGTGGTCGGTGACTTCAGGTGCCTCGCTCGGAAGTTGAGCATACTCGAGGGCACGCTCGGCAGAAACAATATTGGTTTCTACCTCGACCGTCTGGCGCACGATCCAGTTGAGCGACTGGGTCGTTTGCAAAGCATAAGACATGGACAGACCAACAAGACCGGCAGAGATGCCCGAGGTGTAGACGCTGACGACCGATAGGATCGCTGCGGCGAGAATGATGATGCTGCCGATGAATTCGAGACGCACGGCAAGCCATCGGTTGGTGCTGATGTACAGGAACCAAGCTTTTTGATTCATGTCCATGCGCCACTCATTCTCCTGGGCAAAGCGAGTTTCTTGATCATAAGAACGAATGGTACTGATGCCGCCGAGCGATTCCTGAAAGTGTGCATAAATTGGACTGCGCGTGGTGGAGTCGAGTCGTTTCAGCTCGCGCGACGTCTTCAAGTAGTATCGCTGAATGGCGTAGTAGATGAGCGTGAGTGGAATGATTAAAATCGTGAAGATGGGCGTACTTGCGCAAATGACACCGAGCACAAAGCATACCTGAACAGAGTTGCGGAAAAACATGCTAAAGGTGCGCGGCAACACCTCGTCAATCTTGTAAATGTCATTACTGAAGCGGTTGAGCACGCGACCCATGGGCTGAACTTGAAAGAACAGCATTGGCGATCTAAAGACAGCCTTAGCCATGTTTTCGTGCAGAATCTTGGACGATCGAATTGAGCAAAAGATCCAGAGAATGAGTGTGTAGACCATCGTCAGCAATGACGCACCGACACCAAGCGCAAAGTAGACGCCAAGCATAAAGCCAGGGTCCACCTTGTCACCTGAGTCGTAATTGGACGAGATATTTTTGAGCCAGACGCTCGAGGCGACCTGAGCACCTTGCGAGGCAAAGATGAAGAATAGGAGGAAAAAGACACCGGTAAAGGAGCAAGCGCGCATGTATTCAAGGTAGACCTTGAATTTGACATTGCCCTGCTCGGAAAACTCGTCTTGCACAGCAGATACTTTGGGATCCGGCCGCTCTTCGTCCAGCACACGGCCATGCGGCTTTCGGAAAGACGCTTCACTTGCACGTCGCAGAGTGTTGGTGGACTCGCGGCGCTTATTTTTCGGGGCCTCGTCTTCACTTCCACTGCTGCTGCTAGAAGGCACGGCGGTCTGCGAGTCACTCTCGCCGTCCTTGATTTGCGCCTCCTTGCCGAATTCCACAATGAGCTGCTGAAGTTCGCTCTTGCCTGCCATGATGTCTTCGTAGGCGCCCGTCTCCTTGATCTTTTTGTCTTTGAGCAAAATGATGTTGTCAGCCTGGCTAAGGACCGGAACGTAGTTTGTGGCGAGCACCCGTGTCTTTGTGCGAAGGAGCCCCTTGGGTCCAAGCACATTCTCTACGAGATGCTTGCCAACGTGCTGATCCACAGCCGAGAGGGGGTCATCCAGGAAGAGCACGTCGGCACGAGAATAGACTGCCCGAGCAAGGGAGAGCCTTGCCTTTTGTCCACCACTCAGACTGATGCCCTTTTCACCCACTTCCGTCTCGTCGCCATCCGGGAGCGCCTTAAAGTCATCCTTGAGAGCACAGGCCTCCACAGTCAGCTGGTAAAACGAGGCATCAAATTTGTGGCCAAAGACAATGTTGCTGCGAACGGTGGCATTCATGATCCAGGGGCTTTGGGCGACATAGGCCACCTTGCCGCGAACCGTCACCTTGCCGCTGCTCTTGTGCAACTCACCAAGGCAAGCCTGTAGAAACGATGACTTGCCGCTGCCGACACTGCCGACTACACAGGACAATTCACCCTTGCGGGCCACAAAGTCAATATCTTCCAAGGTTGGCTCGCCCGTCGAGTGCCAGCCAAAGCTGCCATGTTCGACCTTGACGGATTCCTGACCCATACGAGTCGCCGCTGCAGGCCGCTCGACGGCATCCTGTTGCAACTCGCCGGCATCGAAAAAGGTGACGAGACGCTCAACGGCCACCATACTCTCAATGATGGAGGTGATGACAGCGGGTAGCACTGCCAACGGAAAGGCAAGCAAGTTGAAGAGCGTGAGCGCGGGAAAGACAATATCGGTCGTCAAGGGCTTCTTGACAATAAGCGTGTAGACGGCAAATGTTGCGAAAGAAACAAGCGTCGGCGCCGTCGACCACAAAAAGTTGGAGACCGAATTCAATACTCCAATCTTTTTGAGCATCTTGAGCTCCTTGTCATTGCGCACAATCGACAGCTTTTTGAGAAAGGCAGACTCCCAGGCGTAGAGCTTGATCGTCTTCATGTTGGACAAAATCTCCGTCATAAGACGCGTCCGCGCGTCCTTGTTTTTCATCTGCTGCTTTTGGTTGTCCTTCATGATGCGCGAGACGACGCCATTCAAGGGAATCATGATGATCATGATGACAACGCCTGCCATCATGGAGAGTCCGACGAGCTGATAGAGTGATGCGAGGCACAACGCAATCTGGAATGGGGCACTCCATACAATTTGACCTGTTGTTAGCGTTTGGAACATTGAGAAAGATCGTACCATATTGCGTCAAATCTGAAATACGCTGGGTGTCGACCGACATGAGATTGACGATATCACCGGTCGTCTTTTGCGAACGCCCTTCGGAGCTCAGGACGAGAGCCTTTTTGTAGATGGACGACGTCAGTGCAGACCGGATACGCATGCCCGTTTCGAAAGCACGCTGAAAGTACTGGTGCAGAAAGCCCGACTGCACCAACGACACGAGAAACATGCTGATGGCGATGGCAAAGCCTTTGATCTTGGGCTGCGGCTTGTCTGTGTCGTACGAGTTGACAAATGAAATGAGCATGCGCAGTAGCTGGGGTTGAACAAACGCAAGCAAATCTTGCGCACCTTTGCAGAGTGCTGCCACGCCATAGGTTGCGCCTTCCAGCTTGGCCAAGGTCCACCAGAGCGCACCCTTTGTTTTCTTTTCCTGACTCTGCCAGATGCGTTCGAAGTTGTCAGAGACCTCCTGACACTTGTCGGTCTCGCGCAGTGGCGTCAAGTCCTCGTGCGTCAGAAAATGGTTGTAACCCTCGCGCATGATGGGCGTCAGCCATTGAAAGGTCAACTGAGAAAGAATGTTGGCCTCTTCGATGGGACACTTTTCCGCCTGGTCCTCGTCGAGGCCGTCGTAGCTTGCGTTTGCCTTGGCGACAAAGGACTGCAAAAACCAGATAATCAGGGTGAAGCCGAGCTCGACGGCAAATGGAACGAGCAGGAAACTTTCGTCGCTGTGGCTGTACAAGGGCAAACCACGCGAGAGCATACTGCGAAATCGGATCGCATCCACAAGGAGTTTGAGCATCCAGTAGAGAATCAGCAACCCCGAGCTGACGCGCGAACGGCCTTGCTCGACATAGTGAATCACGCCGGCCATGCCAACAGCAAAGCAAGTTGCGACGCTGGACCAGAATCGCACGTCTTGCGACCAGCTGTAGGAAAGATGCGCTTGAATCATGGTACACACGACGGCACTGATGAAGACACCGGCCACGGCCACGAGTTTAGACCAAAAGTGCCAATTCTTGGGCGCAGGTGCGTCTGGTCGTTTGAAGAGTTGCACGAGTGCATAGCATCCGCCAAGAATGAGCAATACGGATGGCGCATCTGAGAGCGTTGCTTGAAAGCACGGTGTAAAGTCATACGTCTCGCCGCTGAAAGGGCCCCAGCCTTCACGATTAGGGCAAAAGGCGGCCCGATGATGCTTGTGGGCATCAATGACGAGCTGCGCCATGGTCGCTGGCAAATAGTCGATGCGTTGGGTGGATGTCCTGGATGATGATGTCGCTCGAGCTCGAGGAAGGCTCTTTTGAATTTTATATGTCAGCACGGTTCGGCGGCTAAAAGAGACCAGACCGACAAACACGACATCTGCTGCATAGGTGAATGAACCAAACATGCATTCATGACGGCTCAGCTCTTATTCTCAGATGAGAGCCAGCAATATCTCTTGCTTCAGTTAGATGACGCGCTTTTGAATCAACCCCTCGTCATCAAAGCTGCTTCAGGCTCCAGTTCGGTGCTCTGTACGCCGACGCAGACTTATACACTCAAGGACGTACAGCAGTCCAATTCGCTTCTGTTTGCTGGTGTAGCTACTGGCACTGGTGATGCGAGCCTTGCAGTCCAAGGAGAAGCAACGAGCTGGCTCGAGTCTACAAAAATCAAGCCGAGCATTCAGTTCAATCTGGATATCCATGATCCCGACGACGATAAGTGCGGTCGTGGCTTGGCGGCTCACGAGCTCTATGCACGAACGCCTGCTTCTGATGCAGAAATTGAAGAAGCGCTCTCGCAGCAAATGGCCGTGCATCTTGAAATGTGTGGTGGCCTGGTCGAGTTGCATGAAGACTACGTTTTGCGGTTGCTTCGGACACTCCTCAATATTGTCCAGGAGACGGGCATGCAACTGACGTCTGTGAACCAAAACGACTTTGGTAGAGCCTTCGCATCAGAGGGAGAGGATGGAGCTGTGCTCAACTTTTTGCTAAAGCGCTTTTCAAGCGGTCCAGACACATCACGGTGTATCGACGGCGACGAAGTTTGTCGCTACACGGGTCAGGTAGCCCTCAAGCAGATTGCACACCAGCCTTGTTCCCTCAGCACATTCAAGGAAGCCTGGCTACAAAGGACGCCTGTTCAGTATCAGTCCCAGGCCGAGTCCTTGACCTTGCTGGATGGCCTATATGTCCAGCCGGCCTCGAGCCTGATTCAATACTTTTCAGCGGCAAGCTTGAGCAGAGATCCCAAAGGACGGTTGGCGCAACTCTTTGACGTCAAGGAGCGGTGGCGGGAAGCTGACATGTCAGCCTTTTTGTCTGATCTCGTCGATGGTGATGCGAAAGCCGTCAACAGTCTCATCATGAAGCTCGCTCGCAAAGTCAAGATTGGCAAGGAAGTTTTCGTAGAAGCACGTAAATAGCTTGCACCTGTACAGACAATTGCAATCCTTGCAAGCCCCATTGTATTCGTTCATTCGTTTTTGATTGCTAGACTCCTACCGCTACCGGCGGAGATCATTGAGCTCTACCGCATCATATCGTCCACCGGGCGGTGATTGCTACAATTGTATTTGTCCCTGGCGCTTCGAGAGAAACACTTGCGATCCGCAAAAGAGGAGAAAGACGGCGTAGACAATAACGGTCGCTAGGCAGGTCGAAGCGGCGTCTTGACCGCTGACATCTTCGGGCAGCCCATCCACTAGAGCCGCTGCTCCATAGCTATGTGTTAGCACGCGCGCGTCGTGTGCGTCGAAGGCCTTACTTGAAGAGCGCCGCAATGACGGAAAGCATGATAATGGCGAAGAATGATAGGATGGTGCAAAAGTATGCATATCTGGGATCAGCAAAGGGTCCATATAAGAGCGCGCCTACCCTGCCGGGACGATTGGCTTCATGGCGCCACTGTCAAGAAGAGCTGATGCGATTACACGGTTTTGATCGCAAGGCCGTTGCAATTGACGTCGCTGTGTGGTGTGGTGTACAAAGTTCGGCTAATTAATGGCTGTCCACCCATCCCTTCAAAGCTGGAGGCGGCCTTCTTCTGATCAGGCGCTACGGCTGACTAGAGAAATGCTATCATCTTCAACAGGGGACATTCGAGGCTGCTACGAGACGGTCGCCAACCTGCCGAGCGCTGTGTCTCTTTGATTGATGTGAATATCGCTTTGCTCAGAGCTAAAGCATCCAAGCCTAGGCCTACGAAGCCACAGCCACAGCTACAGCTATTGCAAGATGGCGAGCCCTTGTGCACGTAGCATACTCCATAAAGTCTTGACCCAAGCCTTTTCCTTTGGCTCTACCAAAAAACCGCCAACCAGCGCAAGCGGTGTGATTTGACGCACGGTAATGCCAAGCTCAAAGCCGCGGCAAATGACATCTTGGCTCAACATGATGCATTTGCGCACAAGCAAGGCCGTCTGACTGTTGAAGCCATTGAAGCATGCTTCCAGCTTGACGATACAGGCAATCATCATGGGATAGAACCCAGTCAGTCGCAGATGCTTTGCGCGGATCGACGGCAAAAATGGCGACTTGGCCAGGCAAGGCATCAAGTCATCATCCGTGGACTCTGCAAACAAGCCCATCTGCTCAACCGTCGCAAGCGATTCCTTTAAGGTCGACAAGCAGACTTTGGCCCTCGCCTCATTCTCTGCCCGCAACAAGGGCAGATCTGGCGAAGGTGCCATCCCTGCTGCATGACAATCAAGCACCTGCTTCTGAAAACCATTTTCACGCGCCATGACACGCGCCGCAACGGCAAACAAGCCGCAAAACTTGCTGACGGCTGCTGGAAACTGTTCAGCTGCAAGTGCCAACCACGCGTCATCTGCGAGAAAGGTATCCCGGTTACCAATGAGTGCACAGTCTTGCTCTGGCTTCATGAGGGTTGCGAAGAGGAGGGCATTGAGACCAGTGCGGCATTGGGCGGGTCCGAGTTGACGCAGCATTTGTGAGAGGGCATTGACGTGGGCGACGTAGCCGATTCGGTTTCCCGAGACGAGTTCGAAGATCATGAGAATGGCCATGCCCACCATGGCACCGGAATCCGGAACGATCGATGCTTGATTCGACAGGCTATTTGACTTTTGCCTGATGACGGAGGGCGTCAAGGCGCGTTGCAGAGCTTTGACACTTGCTGCATAATAGGTCATGGCTTCAGTCGGTTTAGGTGTCGATCCTTCCATACGATGGGCATACAAGCCACCGACTGCTGCAACAGCATTACACACGCCATCGCTTAAAGACATGAGGGAGGGCAAGAGTTGTTTCCAGGCGAGGCTGGAGGCGAGCATGCCCATGTTTGTGCAGAAGTAAGTGAAGAAGATGTCAATGCAAACTTCGCGGCGTTGGATGACGGGTCTGCAGAGCGGCATTGGTGAAGAGGCGCGCGAGGGGATGAGGGAGGCGGTTGCTTCACGAGGACTACTGAAGGGTGACCAACTTGAATCAGCGCCCTCGTCACCTGAAGTGAAGGCTTGCTCGTCCGTATCGGAGAAGGGGCCGACTGTGTCGACAGGGTTTGGATGTGCTTGCCCAGGATCCAAGTCGACAACGACGGTGGCGGTTCGTGCCGGTTCTGGTTCTGGTTGCGTCAACCAGGCTAGCTCGTCTTCCTGCCCGAGGTGGATCACATCAGGCGTGCAAAGGATATCTTCCACCTGCAACCGTTGACGCACCCCGAGCGCTTGAAACGAAGACGGCACCAGCGGCTGCAAAGGCTGCACCGGTCCATTCGGCATGGGCCACCACAAGTCACCCAAGACATGCCCTTGCACCTCCGTCCAATAATGCCCGCGTCCATGTCCATGCCCACCGGCAGTCAAGGTAGTGTTACCTTGCTGCATCTGCAGGAGCGGACCACGATGGGTGTAGAGGTCGAGGGCACCTGGATCGTGCCTGGCGGCGGCAGGCCAGACGCAGGGTTGTTTGAGTTTTGCGCAGCGTGTGCAACTTGGTTTGGCGAGGTCACACTTGCGTTTTCGCTTGGCGCAAGATTGGCAACTGTAACTCGTTCTCATCGTGCACTATAGCCGTACCTTGTCCGCGTTGTCGTGAGAGGGAGGTTCTGGGTCGGCACTGAATATGCAAGCGGAGATAAGTTTATACATGGATCTTGCGAGCACACGTTTAGCCAGAGATTGCTTCAAGGCAAGACTTGGAGTGTCCCACAACGGTTTCAGCGGTTGAAGCTGTTAAGGTTCCACGCACATGTAACCGTCAACGGCATCTGAAACGTTGTCATCGAATCGTTGCAAACAGGGGACAACAAAGAGAGGAATGAACAGGCATTAGGTAGGTACTCTATCTACTTCTACATTAAAAGAATCCTCGTGTAGGACAGAGCGTAGGATAGAGCGTAGAGCATGGGAGAAGCAAGAGTCGATTCTTTGCTAAACAAGGACCGTCTTAGAAGAGCAAAACAGCAAGACCGGCAGCCAAGGCGACAGCAGCGTTCTCCTTGTTGGCGACAGCAGCAGCACGCGACGTGGCGCCCGTAGCAGCAGCAGACCCCGTACGCGACGCAGACCCACCAGACACGGCAGAGCCAGACATCGTCATCGTAGCCATACCGGAACCAGTGCCTGTAGCGGCGCCTGAGGCACCCGAGGAGCGCGCGATGGTGTTGGAAGAAGCAGTCATGCCTGTTCCTGTTTGTGTGACACCGGCACCGGCGCCCGACATGCCTGAAGTAGCGGCAGCGTCACCTGTAGCGACGGCACCCGCCGAAGACGAAGCGGGTGTTGGGAAAGCTTCAGTGAAACTCTGACGCGTGACGAGTCCAGCGACCGAGACGGTCTGTACTGAGAAAGACGAGGTGGTCGAGCGTGTGCTGGCAGAACAGGTGGAGCAGAGTTGAACAGTAAAGTAGGGTGAGTACTGTGTGGGCGCTGCACCAGAAAGGTCTTGGATGGCAATTACGTAGTCATTGGCCGCCGGGAGCCATCTGCTGTTAGTCCTCATTCATTCCCGCGTTATAGTGAAGACACTTACGTCTCGGGAGTCCAGAGGAATGTACCGGTGTTGGTGATGTCTGTGGCGATGGGTGTCACCTCCCTGAGCGGGTTGGTACCTGAAAAGAGCGAGACGCTGACTTTGCCGGAAGTCAAGTTGGTCCAGGTCAAGGACTGGACACCACCGCCAGCTTGAATCACGACATTGTTGGCCGGGAAGAGGACTACAAGATGGTGTTAGCGAGCTTATCTGTTTGTTGTTTTTCATTTTTCCTCCTTGTGCAACATGGGCTGACAGGGGTTATTTGTGCGACGTACTTTGGTTGAAGGCGTTTTGAGCAGAGACTGCGGCGATGAGGATGGCTGTTGCAAAGAACATGATTGATGAACGAGTGTTGAAGTGTCTAGATGGATGTAGTAGCCTTGGAAGGGATCAATGGAAGGAGGAAGAGGAAGAGGAAGAGGGAAGAAGGAAGCGCTGAAAGGACTCAGGGACGCGGTCAAGGCGAAGGCTATCTTTAGAATGAGAGCATAAACAGTCACAATATAGAATAAACAGATAGAATTGAACAAAAGAGTGACAGAAGCAAGCAGTATACTGCCTCTCTATCTAGACTCTTTTACTGGCTCATTCACTTGATCATCTACTGACAACCCTCTCATCTCTTCATCTTCCCAGGTTCGCAACAAAAACAACAACAAAAACAACAACAACAACAACAACCTTGGAAGAAAGCAACAACAAACACCACTTGAGTTCCGACCATCACCCGACCATGAACAAGGAAAACGTCCAAGCGACGCCTAATGCATCCAGAAAACGCGCCAAATCCTTCTCAACGCCACCCAGCGCACGGCCTGCTCCAGCTGTTCGACAGGCGCGTGGCATCTTGAAGGGCAACGGCGATGATGCCCACACGATTGCCTTTATCCCAATCCATTCAGCCAACAAGAAGACTTCTGGATCGGCAGAGAAGCGTCGCAAGTCACTCAACAGGCGCGTCTCTTTTGCATCGCATGCCAGCGTGCGTCTTTTTGAAAAAGCAGGCGATTCGCCAGAAGCTACCAGTAAACAACCTCAGCAGCTAGGATTGGCCTCGAGCGTTTCACCGCGTCGATCGCCGCGTCGGGCCTCGCCTGCCAAATCGCCCATTGGCCGTGGCATGGATGATAGCAATGATGACTTGACCATGGACTTAACGGCCATTATTCCGCCCTCGTCATTGCGCTTTGGACCTGCCGCTTCGAATCTGCAGCAGCGACGGGATGATTCTTCGTCAGAGAGTGATGATGAACTCGCAAGCGAGGACGATACCGCTGCCATGGATTTGACGGATATCGTGCCCACCTTGACGCGTCAACACACGCCCAAGGGACGATCCGTTGCGTCCCCAGTCAAGCAGATTCTCAAGAGGACGCCTTTGCTTCAGCCCAAGCAGCGTCAGCCCGTGTTTCAGGCTGCACAAGAAGATGCTGATGCCGATGCCAGCATGGATATGACGCGAGCCATTGGACATATCAAGCCTGCCTTGCCATCTGCAGGCTCGCCACGCAAGCAACCTGCCGCGGCCTCCGTCTTGGAAGATGCCTCTGAAGCAGACGAAGAAAGCGAGAGTGAAGTCTCGATGGAAGAGACGCGCATCTTTCAAGCCCAACTCCTCGGCGCTCAATCACCTAATAAGTCTGATGGGGATCACACAGGTCGCAGCACGGTGGCCACACAAGAAGACACGACGCAACGTGCGTTTGTTGGTGAAGGAACAGCTACACAGATGGATGTCCCGCAAGTCATGGCACGTCCCGTGACACCCGGTAAGACTGTTGCTGCTGCAGCTCCAGCCCGCTCGACCCCGAAGTCCAGGTCGCCGCTCAAAATGTTTCAAAATGCACTTGGCTTCAACTGGGGTTCCCAACAAGCCCCTGTAAGTCCCATGGATGTCAGTATGGCTGATGCAAGCGGTTGTCAAGACGCCGAAGAGGACGACATGACCATGGACATGACGACCGTTTTGGGTACCTTGAATACCGATAGACCCGACTCGCCCGAGGACTTTTCAATTATGGACGAAACCATTATGCTGCCTGCATCGATTCATCAGCGTGATGTTGGCGATGACAGTGTCGCTGGTGAAACCACCGAGATGGACATGTCCTTCACACGCGTCATTGTCCAGCCTGCACCCGTCGTTTCTGCAGCTTCTGCGCGTCAAACGCCAGTCAAAGCCCAGTCTCCCGTCAAGCCTGCCTCGTCAGTCAAGACGGCGACACCCGTCAAGGTTGCTTCGCCAGTCAAGCAGAAATCACCCGTCAACATCCTCTCGCCTCGCAAACGCTACTCACTCGGCTCAGGCGCCGTGCGCTCACCAGTCGTTTACATCTCGCCTGTTGTCGCTGCGACGCCGCCCAAGATTGCGGAAACAGTTGCCGCGCCAGTAACACCTGTTCAGCAGCAAGCCGACCCTGCAACGCCGATTCAGCGTACACCCTCGCGTCGCACCTCGTTGGCGGATGCACCTGTGCCCTTCTTCAACAGTCCAGACAAGGTGCTTTTGCGTTCGATTGATCGTCCTGAGTTCGGCAAAGATCTCATCAAAACCACCGATCTGCGCGTTTCCGTCCTGCGCGAGAAATTGGCACTCTTGACGCCACGGAAGCAGGAGGTTTCAGCCTCGAGTCGGGGTCCAACGCCCAAGACGGGGCCTTGGTCACCTGCTAGGCAAGTTACGGCACCTGTCCTATCGCCCTTAGAGGTGCGTAGTGTCAGTGTACGTCCCGAGACACCGCACAAGACGCCGAGTAAGCGATCGTTGAGTAGGATGGTGACGCCGGCGCGGACTGTTGCGCCGCCACTCGAGCCGATCACGTTGGATGCCTTCTTGGACATGACGGGTGTGACCTTCCTCACAGGCCTGACCACGACACGTCGTCGCGAGACGATCCAACCAAAGCTGGCCGAGTTGCCGTCAAGTCCTGAAGATGCCGATGCTGCGAAACTTGAAGCTGACAAGGGTATCTTGCCCGTCTTTGAAATGTATCAACATTCTTGCCGCGAGTTGACCAACTACATTAAAGAAGGTCGCGCCGTGTGTACCGAGATCGAGGCAGACATGAACAAGACGAATCCCAAGTTGTTTTCAGCCTATCGCTTGGCCGATGCCGCCGGCAAACGTGCCTTGGAAGCTGGGTTTAGGGAGATGAAGGGATCTTGTCGTTTGATCGTGAAGGGCATGTGGTATGCCTGGCGATCGAACCTCATGGTTGGCGTTCTGCAACCGCTTGGTGAGAATCTCGCCGCGCTGCAGCAGCAGGCTGCACGCCTGGCAGACGAAGAAATGGCCGTGATGGCACGAAAGCAAGCGTTGGAAGCTGCACATGCGGAATCCACAGTGCGTGCGCAAGCGCTCTTCAAGGATCTCGAGGAGTATGATGCACTGGACGTGGATCGGGCTCAGACGCTTGCTGCGCAAAATGAAGAGACGCAGCAACAGCTTGCGCTTGCAACGGACGAAGCGGCCGTGTTGGCTCGAGAGGAAGCGGCACTCGTGGCTGAGACGACAGAGATGGCTGCTTCTTTGGCTGAAGCTGTCAAAGAGGCGGCTTTGCTTGAGCGGGATGCACAACAACAGCGTGGCTTTAGCTTATCCGAGTTGGCCGACTTGAAGCATGCCTTGGTGGCACGTGGCCGTGAGAGTGGCTGGGAGGTTGTCCAGGTTGCAGGCAAGATGCTCAAATTGGTGCTCAGGGAGAGTTTGGCAGTGTCCTTGCCGTTGAGCCAGCAACTTGTGTCGCCAGAGGTGTCGTTGGTGGCGGCGTCGGCCGATGCGCACGAGGCAACCTTGCAAGGTTACTACCTGGCGCAGTTGCAAGATGCGCTTGCTGAACAAGCTCTGCCGGCCAAGGAAGCGCTTGCACTTATCAAGGAACAATGGACAGCCGTGTTACTGCTAGGCAGCCAAGTCAAGATGCTCGCCGGTGTTCATCCTACCAAGCTCTGCATCAACGCCGACGACAATCTCTGCATCACCACGACCATCTTGCTGTGCGCTTCAAGGACAAAGTTCAAGGTATCCTTTACGGTGCCGCCGGTGTTGCAAGATCCCGTCGGGCTGACGGTCGATGTGGCGATTGTATATGGCAGGCTCGATGGCAAGGCTGTTGAGCGGAAAATTGCGGGGCGCGTGACGGGAACGGCTGCTGCGGCTGGTAAGCCTGGGTGGCTCTTGGAGAGTCTCAAGATGCCGGAGGGTCTATAGTATTCTAGCAAGCTAGAGAGTGAGTCCATGCGTTCATTGTACAGGATCATTCCAAGGTCTGTCGGTCCCAGGTCATCTGATAGCAAATCTCCCGAGGTCTGTCAATCTAATCTCTTGGCAACAGACCCACACAAAATAAATTCATCGCAAACAAGCAACTCCCTGCCATAGCTAGCGCTAGAAGAGGCGATTGCGAGGTGGATGGGCAATGGAGACGCGACATCGCAAGCCGCAGTGCAGATTCTATGTGGATCCGTGTCTGGCATGGTTGGCAAACTCTTTGAGATGCCCTTTGACACGCTCAAAGTCAGGATGCAATCACAGACGAGCAGCTCGCGGCAGTATACCTCAACACTCGATTGTTTTCGACAGACGGTCCAGCATGATGGCTACCGCGGTCTGTATCGCGGATTGAGTGCACCGCTTTGGGGCGCCATGGTGGAGAATGCAATGCTCTTCTTTGCGTTTGCCAAGGCGCAAGACTTTGTTCGCTCAGTCCGCGGCCAAGCGCCTGGCCCAAGTGGAGAGCCGGCCGTCGTCGACATCATGACTGCTGGTGCACTCAGTGGTGTTGCTACGTCCTTCATCTTGACACCTGTCGAACTCGTCAAGTGCAGGCTGCAAGTCCATACCAGTCCAGTGCCCCTGGCGCAAGGCACCGCTGCCGCCGCAGTCAGTCGTCCACCGAGCGTCTTGGGTCTGATTGCCCAGATTCATCGGACAGATGGTCTCCGTGGCTTCTGGCGCGGCCAACTCTCGACCCTCTTTCGCGAGTCTGGCGGGTCACTCTGCTGGTTCAGCATCTACGAGATTATGCTACGCTCGCTGCGTCCACCCAACACGACAAAGCGGGAAAACTCACAGACAGATATGCTCATGAGTGGTGCCGCCGCTGGCGTCGGCTACAACACGCTCTTCTTTCCATTTGATACCATCAAGTCGCGTGTTCAAACGAGTGTGGTGCAAAAGTCTTTTGGCGAGGTTGTGCGCGAGGTGTATGTGCGGAACGGCATACGAGGGTACTTTAAAGGCTGGGGCATCACTGTCTGTCGTGCAGCGCCGTCGAATGCTCTCATCTTTTGGGTCTATGAGACCTTGAGCAAGCGTTACAGTTGATGTTTAGAAGAATTGACCCATTGACGATAGAATGTACAGATTACATAGACCACCCATGCTCAAAATGGCGTACCAGCTCAAGATGCCCATGCTGATGCTTGCCAACGGCGTACAGATACCTGCGCTTGGCTTTGGCGTCTACCAAGCTCGAGGCGAAGAATGTATCGAAGCAGTCTGCCAAGCCGCTCAAGCTGGATATCGCCACTTTGACACGGCCCTTGCCTATCGTAACGAAGCGCTCGTCGCCGCAGGTCTCTCTAAAGCAGCAATGAAGCGTGCTGATGTCTTCATCACCACCAAGCTCCCGCCGAAATGTCGCGGCTATGCGCAAACGGTCACTGCGATTCAAGAATCACTGCTTAATTTGTCCATGCCGCCAGCTGCTTCCTATATTGATCTCTACTTGATTCATGCACCCTATGGTACAGCAGAAGAACGACTCGGCGCATGGCGCGCTATTAGTGAGTCACTTGATCGCCGTGAGATTCGCGCAGGCGGCGTCAGCAACTATGGCATTCACCATTTGCAGGAATTGCTCAGCTCGACAGAGGTGGCACGGCATCGGCCGCTATGTAATCAAATGGAACTTCATCCGTTTTTGCAACGTCGAGAACTGGTCGCATTTTGCAAGGCGGAGCAAATTGTCATGGGTGCCTGGGCACCCTTGACACGCGGTATGCGGTTGGCGCATCCTATTATTGAAAAGCTTGCCAAGTCGCATGGCGTAACGCCAGCCCAGATTCTCATTCGTTGGTCTTTGCAAAAAGGCTTTATGCCGCTGCCGAAAAGCGTCACACCTGCGCGCATCACAGAGAATAGCGGCCTCTTCGAATTCAAGCTGTCAGACGTAGACATGGCCGAGCTCGATGAGTTGGAAGAGGGATTGACGACTAGTTGGGATCCAAGCAGCGCGCCGTTGTAATCAAGCAGCCTGCTCCGCCAGAACTTGCCTCAACAACGCACTATGCTCACTGATACCCCGGATCATGGACAAGACGCTGGCGAGCTCATCTGATTGAAGACCGGCATCGCGCACAACAGCCGCAAGCGTCGCCTCAATCCCTTCCGCAACATGCCGGCGTGCCGTACCAAACCACTGCCGTTCGCCTGCAGGACCCAGGCCAATCTCTTGACCAGGCGCCTGAATGCCGCGCTTATTGCGCGCATCACCAACAATGGCTGCACGTGGATTGTCTTCCTGGGCAACAGGTCGCGTCGTGCTGATGAGCGTGACGGAGGTGTAGGGTTTTGAATGAATGAGATTGCCACGAGCGTCTTTGGGCGGTGAAAGGATTTCTTGCATACGCCAGAGCAAGTCTTCCGTCACGCGACGGCGCATGAAAGCACCGGCGAGCGTGATGAGTTTTGAGACGAGTTGATAGGCATTCGCGACCACGTAAGCTTGCGGATCGTCGAGTAGGTGACAGAGCGGCGGCCAAATGAGATGAATAAAGGGCAGAAACTTGTTTTCATTGGCGGCGAGGACAGGCAGCGCCGAGGTGAGGAGACCCAGGAGGCTGATGCGGATTTGTGGGTCAGCGTGGGAGAGAAAGAGTTGTGCTTTTTGACAGATTTGGAGGACGAGCTTGTAGGCTGTGACCACTTGTTTCTCTTCTTGTTCATCTCCTGCTTCGTCTGCTTGACCAGCTTCAATCGCCTTGGCAAATGCATCTGGCTCGGCCACCTGAAGTGCCGCTGCCGAAACAACGCCTTGTAACCCATCAAAGATGCCTGTGACAATCGCTTCGTAGCCATGGTAGGCGTCTAGGACGTCAAAATAGGCTGCCACGACGTCTTCCACCAGGTCTACCATGCGCGGCGCCAGTTGACAGAGGAGGCCTAGTGTACGTGGCGTACTGGGTGTCAGATCCAGCGTGACGAAGGCAAGCGAAAGGCTGTTGATGAGGTAGTCTGCTTGATCGACCAGCATGGCGGCCGTGTCGTCGTAGGTGCAGCAGACTGCAATCTCTTCTAGAACATGGCAATTCGGCTGCGGCAGCGTCAACAGTGGAAACAGAGCATGACGCAGGTGTGGCTTGAACAATGATCCATCGTGCCTCGCTTGCTGCAAAATAGCCAGTTGAGCAAGCTCCGTCTGATCTGCCAAATGACACAAGGCATGGTTATAAGTAGGCTGTCCTAGCTGTTGCGCCAGGTAAAAGCCTTCCGGTGTATCGAGTGGCACTGTGACGGCAGGTGTCAAAACTACCAAGAGCGAACATAGACACGCTTGTGCTTCTTCTGATAGATGCGTCAATCGCGGAGCCCTCGGCAACTCATCTGCCTGAACACTCTTGACGAGCTGCGATCCTGGCGTGAATTTGCAGAAGTCCATCAATGCAAACAGCAGCTTGTCTGACAGAAACGTCTTGCTTGCAGGATGAAGTTGTTGCATGGCCAAGGTCAAAGTCTTGAGCATGTTGCACTTGCGGTCTTCGTCTGTGCTCTGAAGAATGCGCACGGCGCTATCAACGTAGCTGTGCACCACCTCGGCTACCGTATCGTGCTGTGCTTCGCCAAGCGCGTCAGGCTCGACCTGGAGTAAAAACTCTACAAAGCGTTGCGGCTTGAGCTTGGTCTCGAGAAGCGCTTCGCAAAGAGCGACTGTTGCTAGCATGACGGCTTCGCGATCAGACTTAAGGAGATGGGCGAGGATAGGCGTGATTGCCAGTTGAAGCTGTGACGCCGTTGCCTCAAACCACTTGCCTGCGCGGTAGCCATCATAGACTCCTGTCAGACTCTTGAGAATACTCGCCTGCAGCAGTCGAATGCCCTTGACGAGGATGGTTGAGTTTTGATTCGACTTGGTCAGCGTGCGCGTAAGGCTCGAGACGGTGCCGGGAAGGAATGATGCGGCTGTCTCGGGATCAATTTGACGGTAGAGTAATGATAGCGCACCCAAGCCAGCTTCGTGCAGCACAACATCAGTAGAATCCTCGAGCAGCGTCGTGGTCAGGTGCGCCAAGGTCGGTCGCGCTTCCAGCACCTGCAAAGCCACGCCAGCATGATCAAACAGTGCGTGGATAGACTTGACAACCGCACGCTTGAGCTCTTCCGTCTTGGCACGCGCAAGAAAGGTACTGTGTAATCTCAACAGCTGCACCGTCATCTCATGCTCTTGCGCAAACCATTCAGTCTGTATGAGCCAAGCGAGAATGGCAAAGACGCGCACAAGCACAGCTTCTGGCGCATCTGCCACGAGCAGTGGCTTGACTGGCATAAAGACATAGTTGCCAACGCTCTGTGAGACGACGACGGGGCTCGTCTCTGCCGTCGCTGCTAAAACAGCATCGAGTTGCTCGATTGGCGGAGGAAGCTTTGTAGTGCCATAGCTAGGTAGAAGCGTGGTATTAAAGAGCGCGATGCAGGCTGGTTTCAAGCGGCCAAAGGCTTCTTTAGCAAGCGCATCCATACATGCCTTGTGACTGCTCAGCGTGTCTTTGACACTAGGAGGCTAGGTAGGTAATCTTCTTTTATGAGCGTGGGACGTGGTTGTCTGAGCTCGAGCTTCGAAGCTTCTATGGCGTTCTTTGCTCAAACAAGGTGGACATAGCTCTCTAAAGCATATAGGTCAATATCATAGACCTGAATACCGCTCTAGAGTGCCATGAGTCTGTCTATACTTTTCTCTGCATAAAAAATGCATTGATTCGCATTTGTTCCCCTGAGGAGACTGCGAAAATCCAGTCACGCCGGTCCAAACAGCCATTAGCCGAATTCTTTGTTGCTGTGCCCTCCAACCTCCCCCTCGACCCTTAAGCAGCAACCTCGCTCCCTCTCTTCCATCCCCCAAGAAAGATCCACTAGGCTAAGCAACTCATTTCACGATGAGAGCAAGTATGTTTCATCACTAGAGCATCGCAAGGACAACACACTAACCGTCTTCAGAGTGGAGAAAGAAGCGAGTCCGACGACTCAAGCGCAAGAGAAGAAAGACTAGAGCAAGATCCAAATAGGCCATCTTTGCCTTCTCATTGACGACCTCTCAGCAATGAACGTATCTGGTTGAGACGCGTCTCTTTCAAAGCGGCTTTCCATCGCTCTTCTTCAGCAACTCCTACCTTAGTCGACGCGCGGCTTGTCCTTCAAGTATTCGCATCAAGCGCCTGGACCTGCCTCCGACTAGATGTTAAGCCATCGACGGAGAACGACGGGAATGTCGTGGAGGCTCTTCTCAATTTGATGTCTCGGCGTTGTGTATGGCGTCCAGAAAATAACGAATTGAATCATTTCTCTTCACCCTTGTGCATCGTGTCGTGCTAGTTCTTTCGCCGTGTCTGCCTATCTTGATTGCAGCTGTGTTCTCGATTACGGCCTGCCACAGTGCCAAGTTGCCAACTCTCGCGGATCATGAGCCTGCCCAAATGGAGACTCGGGGGATAATGGGCGACTCCGCAACGTCATGACCGCGATACTCAACTGGGCACCCATCACGCTCACCTAATCAACACTCATCATGAGCAGTAGTTTCGCACTATTTGACAAGGCAAAAGCCAAACTCCAAGCAGACCTCACCCCCGCTGAACTCGCCGCCCTCGATGCCGGCGGCCGTCGCGTGCGTCGTAATGCTCAGATCGGCAGCATGCTCGGCGCCGCCCTCGCAGTCCTTGGCATGCGTCGACGCAAACTCTGGCCACTGACACAGTTTCCAGGTCGCGCCCTCTTCTTTATCGGTGGCGCTACGGTCGTAGGTATGCAAGTTGGTGCTGTTACAGGCGGTGTGCAGGCGTTGCGGACGGTGCAGGCGTTACCGGAAGAGGCACAGCGGCGGATTTTACAGGCGATGCGCGAGGTGCAGGTTGAGCAGCAGGATCAGATGCGTCGTGGTGGACCTTTGGCGCAGTCGAGACCTTGGGAGCAAAAGTCTACCACGGAAGAGGGTGGTGCGATGCAAGGCAATGTGCCGGCAGGCGAACCCGACGATGGCATGCGATCAGAACAAGCTCCTTATAATGGTCCTGGGCCAGCACCCGTGTCGCCTGCTGCCAATCCCGGTCAGACTTCCGCAAGTGTCTGGCAGCAAATCAGGGGCGACCAGAATGGGCGTCCACAAACGGCTTGGGAGAAGCTACGGGCGAATCGATTGCCGGGCAACCAGACAGGCACGCAAAAGGAGGCTGATCCATTTGCAGAAGGACAACAACAAGGTGCCTCGTCAGCTGGGAATATGTCACAGACCCATGCAAGACAGAACGGTGCGTTTGTGCCACAGGACGACAAGATTCGGTCACAGACCGAGTTTGACCGCCTCTTGGACCGCGAACGTGCAGGCTTGGGTGTCGACATGGTTGACAATACTAGTCAAGCCAACAAGCAGCCGCGCCGCAACAAGTTCGGCGACCTTGAAGTATAATCTACAACCTACAGACACATAAGAAGCTAATTCGCCGCCCTGCTGAATCGTGACCCGCGTCGATCCTTGACACCCTTGTAAAACTTTTTACCACCACTGCGCTTCTGTTGATCAATCTCAGCCTGTTTTCTCTTGAGATAGGCACGTCGATCTGTATCGGCGAGCAATTCAGCCACAATCGTCTGCTTCTGATCCTTGCGACGCGTCTTGTGTGCTGCCGATTCAGTCGCATCCGCCATCAACGTGCCCATCTCGAATCGAGGACCAGCAAGTTTCTTGGCATCAGCACCGACAGTTCTTGTGTTTTCCTTGCGGTAGTGCCGTTTCGGGTCGAGCACGGAGCGCATGCGGAGAATTTGCAAGTCGCGCTTCAATGTATCCGTCAATTCGGGCGTCTGCATCTCGAACCAGTCGGTGCCTTTTTCCTTTGCCTAGCTTGTTAGCCTTGCTTCATGATTTCTCAAGCGCTGCTCAATGCAAGTATAGGTCAGTGTAACTATGACAAATAACAGTCAATGCAAGCGAGAACCAAGACGGCTCCGAATATACTTGCTCCATTCCTTTGGAGTTTTATCATCATGTGTACCATGCAACTTGAGCAGCATTATAGGAGGCTTACCTTTTGAGCAGCTTGGGCAGCAGTGAGCTTGGCTGTTTCTGCGTGAAGGACATCTGGCGCTAGCTTGACAACACCATTCGTCGCCGTCATGAGCTGTTTTATATGTGAAGGGGCAGCTGCCTCTGTGGATGGCTCGCGCGCAGCAAGAGCCTCAGTAGCAGCATCCAGCAGCGCGTCGAGATCCACCTCGTCGTCAGACACATTTATGCCAGTGCTTGCAGCAGCGACATCTGCAGTGGATGGAGGTGGTGATCGGACGGTCGTGAGCGCGCCATGACTTGTGGCTGCAGCAGTGTTTCTCAAAATACGTCTCGAAGGCTCATGTGACTCTGCAAACACATCTGCAACCTTTCTCTTGGGCATGACAGCTGTATAAAAGAGTCAGTGGATGTCCTTTAAGCTTGTCGCCTGAATTTTGTCGTTGACCACATTTTTTGAAATTTCTCACGCGTGGCACTCGCTCGCCATTCATGAGCAACCCCTGACCGACACAGCCCCAAGCAGCTGCAGCCATACAAAGTCCCGTGAACCTGATTCAGGAGTCTTTCTCTGGCTTTGAAGCTAATCCAAGACCACCGCTGACACAGTGTTGTGGCTGGCGCCATCAGAGATCACCGGCATCGCCACTGACCCTGAGGTTGATCATGGTGGTCTAGACTGGCAGGTCCTGGGTCGTCTCGCGACCCCTGAATTCTGGGAAAGTCTAAGCAAAGGGCAGGAGGGTTGCTTGCCAGCGCATCAGAAGATAAGGGAGATCAATAGGAAGCAACGCTCGAATAGCTTCATCTCCTCTGATCAAACATCTTTTCTCACAAACAATCTCGTCACAGCCGGTCCCATGCGTGTTGCTCTACTAGCCAAAAGTAGGACTGAGGAGCACAGTCATTCACATCGCCAGTTGTACTTGTAGACGGCCAGCGGTGCCAATTTTGTTATGTATTCACAGAAAAGCGATTAATCGGTCACCTGGCATCCGTCTTTTCCCAGCAATAACAAGTCATCTCCATGTACCCAGACCCGCCGTCGGTGACAGTCCTTTTGGCGGGCTTAAAGGAAATACAGCTTGCCTGAATTTTGCTAGATAATCTAGCTGGAACGGCATTTCACATACTGAGAGAATCCTTGAGGACGACATGGAGATTTTGCCGAAAGGAGTGCCACCGGCGGCTTGGTCGGCTCTCCATGACTGACTCGAGTCTTTTGGGACTGGAAGATTGTCGGTAGCGATCTTGGCTACTGGCCGAGAGATGGTTTTGTTGTTGAATGTGGGTTGCTGAAAAGGTGCTGCCGAGTTTTGGTCAGAGGAACTTGTTTAGGAAGGAAACCACGTTGGATACGATTGTCGACAGCCGTCTAGCGGTGTTGAACGACAAGCTCTTGACACACTGAGATGAAGGCTGATCATGGCCAAGGTGACGTCGACGAGAGCGATGGCAGGCATGCGATTTGTACAAGCTCAAGATTCGGCGAATGATGATCCATGGCAGACCTTGGTACATGCATTGATCAAGGCAAGGCAGTATTTTGAAGTTTTTGGAGTGAATAGCAGAGCGGTATTTGTCTAGACGAGAGGACGAGAGGACAGCTCGAGCAAATGCAGTGCTCAGGCCGAGGACGCAAGCACATATGGGTGACTTTTGAGAGCAAAGTCAGCCAGAACGCCACGTGCAAACCGAGTCTCCAGATCAAGAGCCTCGAAAGCTGGCATGATGCTTGTTGCTGATCAGCAGCCAATTTTTAGGCCCAATTCTCGAGCAAGTTCAAGGCTCAGAGAAGGTGGTGGGTCTTCGATGTCCCCTGGATTATCTCACGCCAAAGACACGACTCCACACTTCATAAGCTCGCCATCGACGTACGAGCTTTGTC
This sequence comes from Protomyces macrosporus, assembly GCA_003717175.1. Lineage (NCBI taxonomy): Eukaryota > Fungi > Ascomycota > Taphrinomycetes > Taphrinales > Protomycetaceae > Protomyces > Protomyces macrosporus. The sequence goes on along the minus strand of QXDT01000009.1, from coordinate 101,469 downwards.
AACCATGGAGATGCAGGCCTTTTCGATTCACGACGAGGAAACAGGCGCCAGCGTGCGCATCGCTCAATATGGCGCGACGGTAATTTCGTGGAAAGTGCAAGGCAACGAGCGGCTCTTTCTCTCAACAAAGGCACACCTCGACGGCAGCAAGGCGATTCGCGGCGGCATTCCGCTCGTCTTTCCAGTCTTTGGCAAAGCCAATGAAGGGCCTTGTGCGGCACTACCACAGCATGGCTTTGCACGGACAAGTATGTGGCGTATCAAGGAGCGGAAAGCAAGCGAAGCGACGCTCTCGTTGACTGCTGCAGACTTGACGGAAGAAGCACGCAAGGCGTGGCCGAGTACCTTTGAGCTACTCTACACTGTACAGATTGCTGGCAACACGCTCAAGACTTCTCTCGAGATTTGTAATACAGACGACAAGGACTTTGCGTTTCAGACGCTGCTGCATACGTACTTTCGCGTCGCAGACATCAAGAAGGTCACCGTCACAGGATTGCAAGGCATCACGTACAAGGACAAGGTATCCTCGAGCGAGATTCAAGAAGAGGCGTCGCACGTCGCCGTGACTGCCGAGACCGACCGCGTCTACCCCAATGCGACAAACCAAGTGACGATTCTCGAAGATGGCGAGGCCAAGATTCAGCTCGAGCGAAGCGGACTGGATGACATTGTACTTTGGAATCCGTGGACGGGCTGTACCAAGATGCAGGACTTTGCGCCGGAGCATGGCTACCAGCAAATGGTCTGCGTTGAGGCTGGAGCAGTTGCCAAGTGGCACACCTTGAAAGCCGGCGCGACCTTCTTGGCGAGCCAGACTCTGACGGCCATGTTATAGCAGCATAGTATATACAGCTTACGAGCCTAACAGTATACGAATAGACAGTGCGCAGATTGTGGCACAAGACAGCGGTCTCGCCCGCGGCCGTCGTTCCAGCGATGCCGCTCCTTCAACCAAGCGGGCTCCATTTGCAGCTCTTGATCAGCCTGACCACATCATCAGTCCGCAAATCTTGGCGAGTCGCATCCGCCGAACGCTGACTATGGCCCTTGTCGTGAGCTGCGTGCATACTATTTTGAACAGCTTGCTCATGACTGGAGAGTCGAGACTTAGTGGACAGTCGAGAGATCGGAAAGCTCAAGAAGTTCGAGATCAGTGCTCCTATTACGATAAATCTCAACTTTTTCTCAAGCTCAGAGAGCGATCGCAAGGCTCGCGAGTCGCGACATAAGCCGAGCTTGTACGCGCGCTCGATTGATTATCAGCTGACAGCCTGACACCTGGTGTCCGCACTGACTTCATAGAATCACAGTCTGTCAGTCTCGGGCTCCAATCTGCCTCCAATTGCAAGTCTCCCGGGCCCCGGTGTTGGTGTTACGGTGTTGTTGGCCGTGGTCCGTGGAGCGTGTTGGGGACACGGGCGCGAGATTGCAATTGGCTGAGTCACTGGAGCTGCGTCCCAAGGCAGTAATTAAAATGACTCCACCACCCCGGATAACTTCAAATGCGTTAATGGCCGACATCCGCGATCGTAAACAGATGAGCTAGCTCGAGTCACACAAGTTGGGCAATGAAGCCTTCTGTAACAATAATATCCAAGCTTCTTAAATAACGCTGGTCGTGCCTTCACCCCTTGCTTCCTAGCTTCTCACCCACCTTTTTTCAGTCATTGCCTTTCGCCATGCAACTGACAAGCACCGCCCTGCTTGCAGCTCTTGCCTCGACGGCCTTTGCCCAGAGCAACGTCTCTGACCCTCTCGTCATCAAGACCAATGTTGGAACGTTTCGCGGCTTCAGCGCAACGCCTGGCGTACGCACATGGCTCGGTATCCGTTATGCCGCTCCAGCAAATGGAACCTTGAGATTCCGACCTCCTCGACGTGCGGCCATCATTCCAAGTGGCACCATCTTCAATGCGACGAGTTACAGTCCATCTTGCCCAGAACTCGGCGGTGATGTTGCTTCCGACACAAACGGACCGCGAAGACAGTACGGCGAAGACTGTCTCTCGATCAACATCTGGGCTCCGTCCATGGAACGTCTCAACAGCTCGGGACCGGGTGCAAACGTGCTCGTCTGGATCTACGGAGGAGGATTCACTGGCGGTTCGAGCGCTCTTGCTCTCTACAATGGCAGCAATTTCGTCAGGGACCAAAACAACACTATCGTCGTCTCTGTCAATTACAGGACAAATATGTTTGGATTCCCTACCAGTGGCTCAGGCGTGGACCTCGCCGATGTAAATCCGGGACTCAACGACCAGAGACTTGCCGTCGAATTCATCTACAATACCATCCGGGAATTCTCGGGGAATCCTGCATCAATCACCCTGTTTGGGGAGAGTGCTGGTGCCGCTTCTATCGGCGCGTGGGCATATGCTTATAGATACGACCCGCTCGCTTCTGGCTTGATTATGCAGTCAGGCTCTGAATTCCTCACGTCATCTATCTCATCGACGAACCTTACCTCGGCAACGCAGCTATGGAACACGGTTGCGAATAAGACTGGTTGTGCCTTGAATGCTACTGGGCCGGCCGTTGAGGCACGGCGACAGCAATTCCTCTGTCTTCAGCAAGCAAACTTCACGCAGCTGTATGCTGCTGTCCGCAATACCAGTAACTCGCGCAATTTCCTTCCCACCCCGAACGATATCACCGTCTTCAACCAAACTGAATATCTTCGTCGCGGATCCCTTGGCGATTTCGCAAGGCTGCCTGTACTGATCGGCTCCAACGAGAATGAAGGCACGACCCTCGGCAGCTACGGTGTCTCGGCTGAGGCTCTGGTTACTCGTGTGGCCTTTACTTGTCCTGCTGGAGAGGTAGTTGGAGACCGATGGAATGTCAGCGTCCCTACATGGCAGTACCGATTCCAAGGGCAATATCCGAGTGCCAATCCGCCTGGTACCCGCCTTGGCAGTTTCCATGGTTCCGAGATTTCGCTTGTCTTTGGCACTTACAATTTGAGCACGCGTGCCAACGCAACCTCTGAGCAGGTTGCGCTCTCCAAGACGATGCAAAACGCCTGGGCTGTCTTCGCAGCAAACCCTTCTTCAGGCTTGAAGGATGTTTTCAACTGGTCGACGGCGGATCCCAAGGGCAACGATTTGATCCTCTTTGGCAACCGCAACAGCTCTGTCGTTCAATTCAATGCCACACGTGCCTACACGTTTGGCTGCGGTGGACTGTACGAGGACTACTTCCAGACGAATGCTGAAGCAGCCAACATTGCGATGCCGGTGAAGCGCAGCTTGCGCAGCATCTTGCACTTTTAAACTGGAAGCTTGCCAAGTCGACGTCGAGCGCAGCCTGCGCATCCATTTATTCTGCCAAGGGATCAATTGTGCTTGTACAGTAGTAGGTTAAACCTTATCACGTAGTGTTGGAGTTTGAGGGGTACCTAGGGAGCATTTGAAACACAAGATGACAAACTCCATCTGATCGTGCTCACACGTGTTTCCGCTCACTCACACGGCCCCACCTGCTGAACTCGATGGTCTCCCGCGACTCCTTAAGTAGGTAGCTGACTGCAGTGGATCTGCGACATCCCCAACGTGAACGCATCGCGTGCTCCTAGAATGACATTGCTAGTTCGTCGGCCAAGCGATTGGTCTGTCGTCTTGTAAGTATGCCCTTAACTCGATCTGCCTCTGCTCATAGACTAGGCGCACGCCACAAGGCCAACAAATCTCCTACGATCGCAGCAATAGACGCATCACAACTGCGCACCGCGCGCCTTCGCGTCGCCCAAGTATTGAACAGCAAGCGCGTAGTCAATCAGCTGATAACTTCTGTCCACTTTGTCAGCAGCCTCTCAGGCAAGAAGGGTACGGCGCTGATGGTCAAGAGGCAGGCTTTGTGCATCCAGAGTATTTTGGCTATCTCGCCTCCTGTCTTAAGCAGGAGGAAGGCATTATTGATGATGCAGAAGGCTATACCTCAAATCCAGACGCTATTCAACCGAGCGCCTTCAACGACGGCTATCTCGCGCGATTCTTTCATCTTGAAGGCCTTCTTGGACGCGGCGGTCGTGGTGAAGTCAGCAAGGTGCGCCACGTTCTCGAAGGCTGTGACCTTGGCACCTTTGCACTCAAGCGATGTAGTGTCGGCGATTCGCACACTTGGCTCACCAAAATGCTGCGCGAAGTGCAAAACCTCAAGTTTCAGCATGAAAATCTGATTCGCTACAACCACGTCTGGCTTGAACATGCCCAGCTGACTTTACAAGGCCCACGCGTGCCTGTGCTGCATATTCTGCAAGAATACTGCAATGGCGGTGATTTGGAAGCGTTTGTCTTGAAACAGTGTGGCAAGGTGGAGCCCACCGTCGAAGAACGCAAAGCGCGTCGTCGCAGGCAATCTCGCGGCGCAATGCGTGATGAAGCTGAAGGCATGACGATGGAGACTACGTTTTCCGTCTTCAAAGATCTCGTCACGGGTCTTGCTGTTTTACACGAGCAAGGCGTCTTACATCGTGATCTGAAGCCTTCCAACTGTTTGCTCGACTTTCGCAGCGATGAAAGAGGACAGCTTCCGCGGGCTCTTGTCTCTGACTTTGGCGAAGCGCAGTTTGGCCTTTCTAGCAATGTCGAAGCACGTCAAGGCGGTACAGGCACACTACTCTACACGGCGCCTGAAATTGTCCGTGGCGAAGCATGGACACCAGCAGCGGACATTTTTTCCCTCGGCATGATTTTACATTTCATGACTCATGCAGGTCAACTACCCTATCAAACGCCCGAACAAGATTTTGAAAGATTGCGCGGCGAGATTGCAAGTTACGTTGGTTATGAAGGCGATGCAAGTGGTGCTTCGCGCGAGCTAGGTGTCTTGCTTTCAAGAATGTTGGCGCCTGTGGTAGCATCGCGTCCTTCATGTGCCGACTTGCTTGCCCTTGTGCAAGCGACACAGCGACCGTGGGCCAGCGCATCACTAGGAACTGCAGGAGCAGGTTTACGACGATTATCAACCCTCTTGACGCGTGGACCCACGACGCAGCCTGTCTTGCCAGATGGCAACACTGTGCCTGAAAAGACGTTGGCCTTGCCGGCGCCAATGCCGACCGTAAAGGCGTACAACATCTTGGATGTGGTGACGCCAATCTTTATGCCCATCTCGTTGCTCTTGGTGGACAGACTGTGCCGGCCCAATGCGGTTGCCACGACAGTGTTCTTCGGCGTTTGTGCTCTGAATGGCGCTTTGGTCTTGCGAGCGCGCCTGCCTCGATCGCCCATGATCATTATGCTGATACTGGGTCTACTGGCCCTGCTCAGCTCGTCATCCCAAACGCTGCTCTGTCGTGCATAAGACACTTACCAAGTATCTCGTAGACATTTACTCAATACAAATCCCAAAGACTGATTTTGCCATCCTTGCCGCCAAGCGCCACTTGACCCGCCTTGCCCGGCTCGACGTCCGCCATCGCGACGACTTGAACGGCGCCTTCACGGTGCCATTTGAGAACAGCGACTTGTCGCGCTGGCTTGAGCGTTGGTGCTTCGAGTGGACGAGCATAAACGCGTCCACGGCCATCCCAACCGGCAGTGGCGAGTAATCTGCCGTCATTGCGAATCGTGATGGATTGCTGACCGGCGTGCTTCGTGTTTTGCGCAAGGACTTGCAAGCCGGTGAATGGATCGGAATCGACATTGTCTGTCAGCTCGACGATTCTGCTAGATTGCTGCTGCACAGGCTCTTGCTTGGCCTCCTTGAGTTGCGCCAACGCAGTTTCTAGTAAAGCAGTTGGTAGATGGGCATGTCCAATAATAGCATCCACGCCGCTCGAATAGACAAACAGCCCCGAAGCTTCAAGTCGCAAGGCGACACTCAAGACTGCATCGCGATGCTGCTTCAAGCGGACCACTTCACGCCAACGGCCATCTTGACGTTGCTCGTTTGGATCAACGCGCGACACGTCAAGAACAAAGACGACCACGAGTCCAGATTCATAGCCTGCCGCTAGATAAGGGTAGCGCATGGCCAGCGACATAACTGTGCCGGTACCCTTGTGAAGACCTTGCGTTGCCGGCAGCGGCTGCGGCGCAGTTGTGTTATCTGCGTCGACAGATGCATCAGGTGAGGTTGATTGGATGCGCGTCACGAGACGATGCGTCGAGGGCATTTCATAGACGTCAACATACTCACTGCCAACAAGTCCAGGCACAGCGACAAGGACAGAATCCTGCACTGGCGTGGCTAACGCAGGTCCACGCGGAATGGCAGGGGCAAGCGCCATTCTACAAAAATGAAGCGCATTGACATCCAAAGAAGCTTGCAGAAACGGTTTGGGCCGATGACAAGAATCTGTTTCACCTTGCTGGAGCGGCTTTAGTTCTGCAGTCGTAAAAGGCAATGTGGTTGATAAGGAGAGGGGCCCGTCTTCGAGACGTTCCCAGACACGCAGTTTATTATCTCTGCCGTGCGTCAAGAGCCGATGACCGATACTTGCAAGGGATAGAATGGCATCTGTATGAGCGCGCCAGATGGCAACAGCACGACACGTCTCGAGCGACCAGAGAATGACAAATCCTAGGCCGTCGCCTGAAAAGAGAAGGTCTTGATTCGTATAGCAGAGTGCTTGTACGGGACTTGCATGGCCACGAAGAATAAAGGATGGTACAGGCGGGCGATCGTCCTGAAGCAGCTTAGCGGAGCTCATGCATCTATCCGTGTAGCTTGTGACTGTGTCTTTTTTACGTAGTCGTACTGTACTTGAGCCGGGACCGTGAGAAGTGACCAAAAAAAGTAGTTCCTAAACAACGACCATCGCAAGGACAAGGACTAGACAATCACAGCATGGCCAAGAGCGCATCAAGCAAGACGCCCAAGACGGGTGAGAAGCGCAGTGCAGATGCCATTGACGCCGAAAATGCCCATAGTGAAACGACCCCAGCGATCCCTTCGAGCCCCGCGACGGCCAAGACAACCGACGAGCCCTCGCCCAAGAAACAACAGACGCGCTACGCCGATGCCCGCAAGGCCCTTGGCAATTCATTCGGTACACGCAAGGCGCAGAATATTCAACGCACGCGCGAAGCCAATGTCATTGATACGAGTCATCTTGGAGGCATCATGGGCCACCTCGTCGCCCGCGTCAATGCCGATGCCGCGTCTGTACCCAGTCGCGAGAGTGTTCAAGCAAAGCAAGACGCCTTGCGCCCAGTGCCACCTTATCATCTCGAGGCTGAGTCTGTGGAGGATGTCTACCCGCTGACGTCGCTGATTCTGCCGGCCGAGTCGGAAGCTATGAAGGGCGCCATCTCAGCACTAAAAAAGACGATCGAGGCATCAGCACGGACGGCCTTGTTGCCCTATCGTCGCTCACGCTATCTCGAGACGCGTCTTCAACGGACGTTTGAGGTGGCCGAGGGTGAAAAAGTGGATGGGAAACGCCTCAGACTTATCTACATGGCTTCCCTGCTCATGGGCATCTATTTCAACAAGCGCTGGCTCGCTGATCGCGAAAAGCTTGCTGAAAAGCTAAATAGCCCGCCGCCGCTGTTGCTCGAGTCGGTGATTGCGCGGTTCTCCAACAACAATAGTGTCGACAATCGCAACGCCGACCGTCTCTTGACGCATCTCTTTGCGATTGCCTTGTTTTTGGATCATTTTTCAACAGAACTCAGGCAGCTTCAAGAAGACCTCTCGTTGCGGCCGCCGCAGATTGCGACCCTCTTCAAGGAGATGGGATGTCAAGTGTCGCCGATTACAGAGACACAGCGTCTTGTGGCTGGATTGACCAAGACGGAGGCGCGGCAGGTCAAGCGGGCGGTGCTCAAGGTGCCTTTGACGTTTCCTCCGCCGAAACGCGGTGGGCCAGTCAAGCGGTAGTGTTTCTCTATGTACTACAGTGATATTCTTGGCATCTCAATTACAGTAGTTGCTCTGTATCTCGAGTCCACGGGCAACTTCGCAAAGGCGTGTAAAGATCTACATTTGCCCTATCGACTTGCACATGAAACTTCTACATCCATTGTTCAGGTTGACGCTTAGCATTTTGTTAGGCACATGCTTTGCGCATTCGGGATAAAGAAACCTTTGGAAGTCTGGCGATGACGACATGCTTCAGTCCCGCGGATGGCACGTGTGGGATCGCTGAAACACGTGCAAAGCAATCTTTCGTGCAATTGATAGCCGTATGATGGAACTCAATATTTGGCTGTGCTCTCATGATGCCACCATACTCTGATAGTATCATTGATAGCAGACTGCGACCTGGTTTACAGACTGCAGCTGCGATGCTGTCGACTCAGTGTCGAGTCGCGGAATGTTGTGCCATCTCGTTGTGTGACCTGTTCTTTCCTTCTCAGCCAATCCTTTGCTCCCTTGGCTAGACCTTCTCTTTCTGCTCGATGACGGCCTGTGAAACCGGCTTTGGAGACGAGCCTGGTCCGTTGCGGGTCAGAGCCAACTTCAGCGAGCGAGCAGTGCTCCCCTCGAGGTACAAAACCAGCCCTCCTTCCCCTTCTTGCCTTCCTTCCCTCCCTACGACTCACTAGTCTACTTCTATCTCCCTCCCCCTAAAGAAAAGTACTAGCAACTCTTCAAAGTCATGCACCGTTCATACTCCCTCAGGCAAAACAGGACTCCCAACGCCAGCCATGCCACCCACCCACCGGCACCCACCTCGTCCACCAAGTCCAAGTTCTTCAGCGGCTCCCTCGGTGGCACCTTCCGCAAGTCCGCCGCCGGCGCTTTCGCTCCCGACCTTGCAAAACGTCTCGCCATCCTCGTCAAGATGGAGAAGAACGTCATGCGCTCGTACGAGATGGTTGGCCGTGAACGTAAAGAGGTGGCCCGTCAGCTCTCCGTCTGGGGTGAAGACTGTGATGAAGATGTCTCGGACATCACCGACAAGCTCGGCGTTCTTGTTTACGAGATTGGTGAGCTTGAGGATGGTTTCATCGACCGTTACGACCAGTACCGCTTGACGATGAAGTCGATTCGTAACATTGAAGCCTCGGTGCAGCCTTCGCGTGACCGAAAGCAAAAGATTATGGACACCATCTACATGATGAAGCACAAGGAGCCTCAGAACCCCAAGTTGGTTGTTCTCGAGCAGGAACTCGTCCGTGCCGAGGCCGAGTCCCTCGTCGCTGAAGCCCAGCTTTCCAACATCACCCGTGAGAAGCTCAAGTCGGCCTTTACGATGCAATTCGATGCCCTCAAGGAGCACGCCGAGAAGCTCGCCCTCATTGCCGGCTACGGCAAGCACCTCCTCGAGCTCCTCGACGACTCTGCCGTAACACCGGGCGAGACGCGTGCCGCCTATGATGGCTACGAGGACTCGAAGCAAATCATTGTGGACTGCGAGAATGCGCTCATGGACTGGACGCACGCCGGTGCTCAGGTCAAGCCTTCGCTCTCGACCCGTCGTCGTAACCGTCAGTCGAACCGTTCGCTCAACGATGGCGAGTGGGTCAACGCCGATGAGCACGAGGGTGAGCAGAACGAGGAGGATGTCATTAACGATGTCGAGCTCGGTCAGCCCATTGAGCGCGATGAGCGCGAGGTGGTTGCTGTCTAAGCGTCTATCGCACTTCAGTCAATCACTGTACAACGACTGCCGCCCCTGTTGTCCTTTTAGATGGACAACAAGGCTTATACTTGTAGCTCAACCGGGTCGCTCTATCGACCAGCAAAACATCAGGATCTCTCAACTAAAGCTCATAGCTAATGCTTAATAACCTTATCGATTGACTTCCTAGGTTGTTCTCGTCATTAAAAGAGTTAATGTGTAGCCTCGTAGCCAACTTGCATCCAGACCTTTAAGCAGGTCATAGCTATAGATCATCTACGCGGCCCACCAATCTCTGTACCGCCTCCTGTCGTTTTCGCAACCGCTGTAGCCTCGCGATGACCTGTCGCGCCCCTTCCAAACAAGCCAGCCGGCGCTTCGCATTCATCTACCTCCATCTCACCTGCTTCTTCCTCCGCTTCGTCTACTACCTCCTCCTCCTCATCGTCGTCGTCATCCTGATCACTCGCAGCAGCCTCGGCCGCCCGTTTCGCAAGCTTCTTCTCTCTTGCCAATTTCTGCTGTACTTTACGACTCGGCACACGTCCATACAAGATACCACCTTGATTCACCGTCTTGGCCACACGACCACCGCGAACCTTGTCCTTTTCTTTACGTGTCCGGCCAACGACGGCATACTTGGGCGCACCGGCACCTACTGTCGTGGTATCAACGGTGGTCGGGTCAATCACCGTGCTGGTCCGCGCACGACTGCGTAAGCGAGCGGAAGCGGCGCGGGAGGTATGTTGATGGTGTTTGAGATTCTTGGCCTTGTTGACGCTGTTTTTGGAAGGCATGAGGACAAGAGTGGATGAGTTGTTTTTGTGAGAGCTTGTGGAAAGGCGCTTTTTCTTGCATGTCGCCGACTTTTTGTTTTCAGATGGCCCGGTCCCATGCGCATCGATCCAGAACCTTGGAGGGGACTTGCAATGTAGCTCCAACGAACCTTGGACATATACATGAAACTTCATCACTCATGTTCATACGTATGATACTCAACATCCACTCTCAACCTCGAGCTGCGAAAACCCGCCTTGCACTCTCGGCGTCTCCTGCTCTTCCACCGCCTCCTCCTCCTCCTCCTGCGCCCTCAACATCTGCGATGTCGCCTGAAATTGCGAAGCCCGCGGCGTCAACGGCAGATAACCATGCGTATCCACCGAAAGACCTGTCGCCTCACCGTGATGCAAGGCACCCGGCAACGGCATCGCGCCGTAATACCCACCCGACAGATAACCCGTTTCATCAAGCGTGGCACCAGGCATACTCAGCGCCTTGATCATCTCCGTTGTGGCGAGATCAAGCGGATACGCTTGCATCGGTAAATCAGCACCGCCGCCCATGGTATAATCCGGCATGCCATCACGCTGGAAGTAAGGTAAACCAGGAGCAGGCTGTACACCAAGTTGTCCAAGCTGTCCATGGCTCGTGGGTGCCATCCCTTGGCCGCCATAGAAGCGCGGTCCATACGATCCAGTCATCATACTCCCTGTCGTGGCAGCACGCTGCATCGGCATCGCCTGCAACGTTGTCAATCCCTGTCCGGGTCCCTGTCCCGGTTGCTCCATCAAATCAATCACACTAGCAGCCGGCGAGCTCGCACCACTCGCATAACCACGTTCATGCGTCCGTCGATGTTGCGCCAGATTATCACTCCTGCTGAAGCGCTTGCCACACAGAGCACAGACAAACGGTCGCTCGTGCGTATGCGTCCGGACATGACGTTTTAAATGTTCAAGGCGACGGAAGCCACGGCCACAGCCAGGGCGTGGACAGGCATATTGTCGAGCGTGGGGGTAGGGTTGGCCGGCACCGCCATTGGTACTGGCGGGCGAACTAGCGCGGCCAAAGGCAAACATGCCGTCAAGATCCGAGCCATCGCGTGAAACAGGGCGTGAGCCTGATGAGCCTGATGAGCCGGTTGCCGGCGGTGGACCTTGCATCGGTTGAAGCGCAAACGGTTGGCGCTGTTCTTGAAGACGATGAAGACCGAAAGCCATGCCGTCCATGGCGCCTTGCTCAAGCGATTGCATAAAAGCAAAATCACCGCCGGCCTCGGAATACTGATCGACACTGGACAAGAGCTCGTTTTCGGTGGTATCGGTAAAGTCTTGCTGCGAGGTGGATGTCGACATGGCGGTCGATCCAGGGGCCTTGCGTGGCTGCTGTAGTTGCTCTTGCATCAAGACGCTGCTTGGAATACTTTGACGCCGACGACGCTGCTTGTACGTTGGACTGCCTTCAAACATATTGAATTGAAGACCAAGACTTGGGCGCATGCCAGGTTGCGGTACGAGTGGCATGGCAGAGAGTTCAGAATCTCCTTCAAATGCACCAGCGTCGAAGCTGCCTGGTAGAGGCGGCGCTTGACCAGGCGACAGGGGCACTTCGTCTGCAAAAGCCGCCGTCGGCTGCTTCGTGCTTTCAGTCTCTGTTAAATCCGGCGCCAGGTCAGACGACACCCGCGGCATGGCAAAGCCAATCGTCTCGTCATACGAGTACTCGCGTCGAAACGCAGCCGCTTCAGCGTCTTCCGATTCTTCCGCGATCCGCGCTTCGGCCGCAAACGGATCATGAAAGAGCGCCGGCGTGGAGTGCGAATGGGCATGACCTGGTTGAAACGGTCGTCCTGCTATTGGCTGCGACGGCTCGCCAGCCAGACTCGTCCAAGAAGTTTGCGGCACGCGGTAGTCCAAAGGCACGGCAGACTGCACACTTTGCGCGCGCGCATAGTAATGCGCCGATGGCATCTGCACAGGTGGACCACTGCTGCTGCCGCGATGCGCAAGTGCAAAGGGAAGGCCTAGACTGTTGCCACTCATACTGCCATACTGTGCTGCCATGATGTTGTTTTGCGCTTGCTGAGCGGCAAGGGAGGCGCCCACCTCGGAAGCCGCATTGTGCTGAAGAGACTTGGTCAGTTGCTCAAAGAGAGATTGCGTCGCGTCAAAGACAAACGAGAGGGCTGGCTCAGCAACGGCAGCCGTGGTGGATTCGGTACCCATACGCTCGCGCTTCAGATCTCGCTCTAGCGCATCGAGAAACAAGCGATCATGCGGGACGCTGAACCAGTAAAAGACTTTTTGCTTCTTTTGTGTTCGAATGCAATTATTTTTGTACAGCAAGTCGAGAAAGCCCGACTTTGGCTCTTCCAACGACGCGTCGGTGCCATTTTTGAGGTTGCGTAAGTCGGAAAATACGCCTTCTTCAAACTTTTTGATGTTTCTGACGGGTCTGCCAAAGGCTTGAAAGCGATACGTTAGGGCGCGAACGATATCCGTTCCGGTAATGTGAAACAGATTACGCCAGAGTACACACGACACGTATTCGCCAGTCGGCAACAAATACCGTCGAATGATTTGGTCAACTTGCCAATTTGCAGGGGCAGTGGCGAGAAAGTACTTTACTGTTTCATTAGCTCAAGTCAATGAAATCAAGACATACAATCATCGACCTGCTCTAGAGCCATCTTAGACTCGGCAGGGAGGGCATCCTGCTGCTCGGCAGTCAACATAAACGTCTCTGGCTTTGTCGAGTTGAGCAACAGCTGGCCTGCAGTGGAGCCCATCTTGGCAGTCTGTCGCCAAACGTCGGCACTGAGACCTGACAGTCAAGGACGGGTGCTGAACGCTCGGACGGAAGATCCGCTTCACGTAAAATTGATCGCGAGAGGAAAGCCGGGAACAAGAGGTGGCTGATGACCCAGGTCTTATGCAGGCGACCGAGCTTTCCCCAGCGGTGCACCGGCCTCGCCGACCATTTAGACTCTCGTTCAACAGACCAGGGCCAAACAAACGTTGAAAGGTCACGGCGGGCTCGCTCAGGCGTGTTTGCGTGACAGTTCGAGACGATCGTGAAACGCCTCTGGTAAGAGGGTCGAGCGTCGACCGAGCAAAGGCGATGCCGTCGACGCGCGGCTGTATGATATCGTAAGACGGTCTGTGCAGAATCGAGCATCGCCTTGACAGCTACACAGCTACCGAGCATGAATCACCTTGTCGTGCAGAACTCGTGCAGTCTTCGTGCAGTCTTGTCGAAGAGAGAGATCAATCAGCGAGTGAAAGCTTGCCAAAGCGGACTTCACAAATGTTGTGCGCGACATAGAGCAAAGCTTGAAACAACGACATGAAACTCGGCCGAATTGGTCGTGCCCGGATGACGAGTGCGAATTTGCGCAAACATGAAAGCTAAAAGATGATGTGATCCTTTGCATATAGACAGATGCGCCAGCCGTGCGCAAGTCATGATGTTATACAGTAGACATCAGCAACGCGTCCCGCTGTCAAAAGTTGGACGGGATATGATATACCAGTGCTAGAGAAGAAAGGTCCGTGCGTGCTTGTTTAAGACTTGCTGTCAAAGCCAGGCATACTCGATAGCAAGTCCAGCTTCTCTGAAATTCTTTGACGACTGTTGTAGCGTGTAAGATCTGGCTTTACAAGCAAACAAGGCGATGCTCGCAACATACATGGCGTCCAGATCTGCAACAGATCGCGCTTAAAAATGAGCCGCGATCGCGCTCGTCCTGTCTTCCTCTGATTGTTTGACGCCCGATGACAGGCTGATTCACCTTTATGTAAATCCCGATGCAAGTGTTAAATGCCGCGAAGCTGATCAAAGCTCGTCAGCAGCTCGTCGCCCGCATCAGGCGCGTTCTTTCCCTTTTTGCGAACCAGAAGCGACGGCTTGGCCGTTCCGACCGACTCGCTTGTCAGCTCCTTGTCAAGTGCATCCTTCATTGCTCGATCACGTTCGCCATTGCTCGCCTTTTTGCGAATTTTGCGATCGTGTGTGATTTGCTTCTTGAGGCCAGCGGGCTTGCTCTTGACGGATTTCTTGCCTGTTCTTGCCATTGCGATCGGATGTCTATGAGATCTTGATCTGATGAGTCTTCGAGCAAGCTTCAATAGCAAACCGATATGATGGCGATTGATGCACTTTGCACCACAGACAGTCGAGGTGTTTGGGCTCAACTTTTTTTGTTGCGCCACACGAGGCTGAGCAGCCAGCGACATCCCTGAGGTCATCAGATAGCGAGAGCAACCTACTTCACAATCAAAGTTGCAGCTGCTAAAATGACGCGAGATACGCTGCTAGATGAGCAAGGTATACCGCTCATACAAGGTCGAGATGCCGAACCTGGCAAAAGAATGAAGCAACCGCAGCCTCGTAAGGCACAACGCGGACAAAAGAAGAAGAAGAAACCTGCTGAGCCTGCGGGAAGCTCTGAGCCCGCTGCGGAAAGCTCGACCACTCAGAGCACGCGCAAGAAGGCTCCAAAGAAGCAAGAGCTGCCAGTTTTTGAGACTGTGCAGAATGGAACCGTTAGTGCTGATGTGATCTCGCCAAAGCTTGCTAGGGCTCGCATGGCAACAGAAGAGAGGAACGCGGCAGTGAGTACGCCCGATCAGAGCAGAATTGAGCAAGTCATCCAACGCCAACCTACACGTCCCACCAAGATTGTGCCTCAATCTAGCTCTGCGAGTGCGGTCAATTTAAGAGAGCGTGACATTGCACAGCTCAAGCGTCGTTATGCCGCAGCCTTGACGGAAAAGGGAGATGTATTTAGCCTTCCCTTTACGCCATCTGATCCAGACTTTCCCTACGACGTACCGAATCTGGTCATCAGCCTGCGTGTACCAGTAAAATACCCAGCAGAGCTCGTCGAGCTCACCATCAAAAGTGGCCTTGAAGTTGGCTTCGCGCGCAATGTCGAGCGGGAATTTGAATCTGAGCGGGTCGGTGTCGCCTCCGGGCGTGGATTGCTCGGCATGATTACGTGGCTAGACCGTAACCTCGAGAGAATGTTGGCATTGCGCAAGTCTGAAACAGTCAAAGTTGTGCGACATCGGGCGGCCGCGCCAGCACCCCAAGAAAGCGAGTCGAGCAGTTCTAATGAAGACGACGGCGATTATGCTGCATATCGATTACCCATCAAGTTTTGGACGTTTGAAGAGAAGAACGCGGCTGCCGCCACGCGTGCCGAGGAGCTGAGCAGACTGACCAGTCGCCTCAAACCGACCAATGTCACTACCGATTCCTTTGACTTTCAGCTGGAATTTGAAAGTTTGCGTCTGCATGTCCCAGAGCTGTATCCGCTCGAGCCGGCTTGGCTGCTTGTGTTGCAGGGTAACG
This sequence comes from Protomyces macrosporus, assembly GCA_003717175.1. Lineage (NCBI taxonomy): Eukaryota > Fungi > Ascomycota > Taphrinomycetes > Taphrinales > Protomycetaceae > Protomyces > Protomyces macrosporus. The sequence continues at coordinate 85,817 of QXDT01000009.1, read as the reverse complement.
AGCTGATTGAAGCGCCTGCCAACGCACAGCTCGCGAAAGGTTCTCGAGAACTGATTCGCCAGATGAATTGGATCGCCGCTAATGTCAAGACGCTCGCGAGTCAAGGACAGCAAGAGCGCGCTCTCATGGACGCCCAACATGCCGCCGAGCGTCATGCATTCGAAAAAGCACAAGCAGCGCAAGAGAATCCAGAACCATGGCGCGCAGATCACGATGGCTTCAAACCAGTCGAAGGTCACAATTACTCGGTAGCTGAGCATGTTTCTGAGGTCGAAGAAGACTTGATCGAGCCTGAAGCTGAGCTTGAGCGACTCACATTGCACGGTACCACGACCCAAACTGCTCGAGGCACCGCAATCAACTGCGCACTTTCCATGCAAAACATTGCTTCATTACAGGCGAGCAATATATCACTTCTAGTCAAATGCCTGCGATGCAAAGCTACGAATGTGCCAGCAACAGACGTATCAGCCAACCAACCTCTACAGTTGGCCTGTCCTCAGTGTCTTGGCGTGATGACGATCCGATTCAGGCCCTTACTCATGCACGTCAGCAATGTCAAGCGTCTTGGCTATCTCGATCTAGACTGCTGCGTCGCCACGTTCTTTTCTCTCGTCACGCTCAAGGCCATTTGTGCCGAATGCCCAGTCCCGGAGCAAGAAAGCATGCTGACCGAGCAGACGTTCAGCGGCGTAAGCGCAGGCCAATCTCAATCGAAGCCTTGTCGTCAATGTCACGGCAAACTCCAGGTTGAGCTCAAGGACCCGCACTTTCTCGTTCTCAGTGCATCGCAGTCAAAGCCAAGCAAGCGGCTCAACCCGGGCGCCGATGCAAACCCGGCGGCTCTACCGAAAGGAGCCCACAAGGATGCGCTTCGCCAGGCACGCAAACACAAAGGCCAGCCTTTGCCTGACTTTGGCATCTGTCGCCACTATCGACGTTCCTTTAGATGGTTCCGCTTTCCATGCTGCCGCCGCGTCTTTGCCTGTGATCAATGCCACGATCTACTCACTGGCGCTGCACCAACTGCGCCCGCCTCATCAGACGAGGGCGCAGGCAAAGTTGCTGTTGCTGGGCTAGCTCAAGGCAAACATCGCCATGAATTGGCGCGATTCCAGATCTGTGGCTTTTGTTCAACCGAAACGGCCGTCAATCGCGAGGCTAACTGTACGGCTTGTGGCGCATCTTTGGTCAAGGCTGGTAGTGCACCAGGCACACAAGGCAGTGGATTTTGGGAAGGCGGCGAGGGAACGCGTGATCAGACACTGATGAATCGACGCGATCCACGCAAGCACAGAAAGAAGATTTAGCTAGACGGATAAAATAGCATACAAAAAAGAGTATAAAGCAGGAAGGAGATGGCCATGAGCTGATTGCGAAGTAAATAAATCTTAATGGGTCAAGTTGAGTAGGACCTTTGCATAGTCACCATCCGTACTCTCAGCCATCGCCAAGGCGCGATCGGATTCTTCAGGTGGGAAGACCTTTTCGTTGATGAGACGTACTGCACAGGCACGAACGCTCTTCTGGCGAGGTGAAGCAAAGATCGAGAGAGGCGGATAGAGGAGGGCGGGAGGCGGCTGTACCATTGTTGCGAAGGTGAAGGCTTTCTGGGCCTGTTGAGCGGCCTGACTTGTCTGGTGATTGGCAGAATTGGCGGCTGGCGCGGGCTTGCCCATGATGGACTTTGCGATAGCAGGCGCACTGCGGTCAGCGTCGTTCGCACTTACAAGACCTGCGAATTTGAAATTGGCTGGAGTCTGCGGCGGAGACGCTAATTGGGTTGTGCTTGTCAACGCTTCCTTGGAACCAAACTTGAAGGTTGTTTGAGAATTTATCGTCGAGGGTGCCACCGAAATGGAGGAACCTTGCGGCGCCAAAAATGCAGATTGGGTCGTGCTTGTGCCAAAGCCAAAGGCGGCAGTCGATGCAGGTTCTGCAGCAGATTTTGTCACGGGACCAGAAGGGGCTTGTCGTGCAAAAGAAAATGGATTCTGAAGAGGCTGATTCGATGAGGCTGGCACGCTAGAGGCGGATAGACTGCTTGTGACAAAGGGATTTTGCTGAGCGGGGTTGCCTGCGCTCGGCTTTGAAAAGCTGAACAAATTGCCCTGGGAGGCCTTTGGAGTGGCAATAGATGCACCTTGTGAGCCGGAAAAAGTAGATGCGCCAAAGGGGCTCGTTTTACCTGTCGCATACACATTTGGATCAAACAAACTGCTTGAAACGAAAGGATCCTGCTTCGCAGAGCCGGCTGACCTTTGCGCTGGAAAACCAAACAGAGTGTCTTGTGAGGCCTTTGACGGCGCACCGGGTTTGCCTTGCGCCAGCGAGCTGGAGTCATTACTGGGAAACCCAGTGAAGGATTTCGACTTGATTACGGCGTTACTGGTGGTGCCCTTTGCAGGTGCCGTCGAGACTGATGGAATCGGCTGCTTCGGCTTGCCAATGCTGACTGAGGAGACGGAAGCTGGCGGCGTCGGACCAAAGCCCACTGAGGCTGACGCCGCAGCATTTTGCTGAGTAGTGCGCGCCCCGCCTGCGAGCGAGATTGATGTTGACGTTGCAAAATTATAGCTGGGAGGATTTGGCAAAGGCTGGGTGGAACCAAGGTGAGTGGTCTGAACGGGCGCATTGGAGCCAAAAGTAAGAAATTCTGACGTCGGCTGAGATGCGGTTTGCGGCGTCGGTAGACCAGACGCGGGACCGGGCACCCAATGATGAGGCATCTCACCAAAGTTGAAGCTTGACGGTGGCGTTGCCAGATTCTGGCCTGCCGGAGGTTTCGCAGAAGCGTCACGTGCAGAGCCATTGGCGCTTTTGCTTTGCCTGACTGCATCATGCTGCGCTGGCATGAATGACATATAAGGTTTGCATGCCGACCTGGCCAAAGCAGCCAGACGCACTTCTTCCGGGCTGACTTCAGGTCCAAAGGTTTCAGCTGATACCGACGAACATGCGTTTCCGAAGCCACGACCAGCCGATACAGGGGCCGGAGCGCATGAATTTTGTTCTAGCGTATTGACTTCAGTGAGGCCTTGCGAAGCAGCACTGTCAAAGGAATGCGACGCTTTTTGTGAGAGGTTGAAGAGATGGGTCTGCGCCGCTTGTTCCGGTGTCTGCAAGGTCGGCGGCATCGATGCGAAAGCTGTTGGCTGATGCCCATATGCGGTTGGATCAAACCTGGTATTGAAGGACTGCAAGCGAAGACTTCCCACACGATACCGAAGTTGATCTAGATCGCCTTGAATTCTGTAGATTAGCAAAGGTCAACAATGGCAAAAAGCGAAGAAGGTCCTCACGCATAAAGAAGCTTTGGCGCACGCTCATGGAGCATCTCGAGCGGCATGTCAAAGAGCTCACCTGTGGCCGGCTGAACGCTTGTCAGAAAGTTGCCATCGCCGAGAAATTTGATACCTGTGACGGAAGCGGCAGCCCAGTCGCTGAAGGAGTCTGATCGAGATAAGGTGGCTGTTCCTGTGGTGTCGGCAGTGGCAAGCGATTGCTCGACAAGAACAGATTCAGGAACAATACCCGATACAAGCTCTGGACTAGTTGCTTGGGCGACTGCGCACGGTGCAATCCCTTCTGGAGAATTTGGCGAGACCGGCGCCTCAAAAAGGACTGACGCGTCTTCCTCTGTCGGATTCATCTGCGACTGCTCATGAGCCGTCATGTTATTCACGATACCGGCAATATCAGACTGGAACCTGGCCACCTGACTATTGAATTCCCGCACCGTCTTTTCCGCCATGGTCTCTGCTTCACTGACGACGCGCTGCACGGATGCAACCCCTTGCGCTTCAGCCTCTTGCAGTCGCTGGCGCAAAATTTGACGTTGAGTAGAGATAGTTTGACGCACGCGTTCGGCCGAATCAGCAGCGACATGGTCCAAATTGTGCATATTGAGCGATCGACTGAGTTGCGCAAAGAGGGGCAGGACATCTTCATGCACAGCTTGTCGGACGCTCTCAAAGACGCTAAAAAAGTCTTGCACGAGATCGGGCGTTGGCTGTTGAGTCGATGCGGATGCGTGATTGGATGGCTGTGATTGAGGCTGCGGCCGTGCAGAAGGGCCACAGTCAAGTACGAAGCTGTCGAGCTCGGCTTGCGTCAGCGACTGGTAGGTTCGGCTGTGTTGAGGCGGCGGCGCAACAGGTGCGCTGTCAACATCCAATGATTGAGGAGAATAAAGGGCCGCTCGAGCGACTGAAGACTCTGTTGCGGTCTGCGATGGTAGATCAGCTTCATCAAGCACAGTCTCGAGCTTGACTTGGCGCGGCACTATGTCAACCTGCGCTTCATCTTCTTCATCACTCGTAAAGGCTGCAAAGTCATAGTCATCTTCATCATGCACAGCGCCCTCTGCCTGGGTAGCGCCCTGGTCTGCACCGTAGAAGGAAGGCATGCTAGATGAGTGGGTTCTAGCTTGATGTCGTGGCGTTCGTTTGATTGTCTTAAACTGTGGAGAAGCAAAATCAAAAGAGACGCCGATGCTACGATGCTATGGCTATAGAAAAGGCCAATATCCATATACAAGTGCCCATCCTATCGTATCCATACCAGAAAAAAGATAATGAGAGTGCACACGCGAAAGACACTAGCGCACCTGGAATGTCTTTTGGGAAAAGGGCGAACTCATCGGATTTGTGCCTGTGCCTGGCGCCGACTCATGGCCATATCCCATCGTCATACCAGCTTGCGCTCCCCCTTGCTGGGGTAAGTAACCAGCGCCCGCTTGTGCTACCAGTAGCCCTTGTTGACCCTGCACTTGACCAGGCCCGCCTTGATGCGCCGGCACCATCTCCACCGTCTTGCCAATCCCATGAATCTTGTTGCGAAACTCATCTGGAAAGCCTGTTGGGTAAAACTGCCGCCAGACTTCGAAAAAGACGCGCGCCGTAAGCAGACTATCCGAACCGGCTTGATGCGCAACACCATGACGCGGGCAATTAAGATCTTCGGCAATCTCGGCAAGACCGCCTTTGAGCGACTTGACGGTGCGGGCTGTATACTTAATGTCGTGAAAGTTTGGGAAATACAAGCTGAGTAAGGCGAGAAAGTCCGTCTCGGTGGTTGGCAGAGCTGTGGCCGTCAGCGCCTTGAGCAGGTAGCCAAAGTCATAGCCGCCGTGAAACGTGAGCCACTTGACCTCTTGTGCCAAGACGAGTCCTGATGAAATCATGAGCTCGCCAAACGCCTGCTGTGTAATGCCATGCTCTTGATGTTTTGCGAAATCAATACCGGCCTCTTTGAGCAACGCAATCGAGTCGCCGGCGTACATATCCTCATGCAGTGAGAAGCTAAAGTTGAATTGCCACGTATTGGCGCCTTCAGGTTGCCGACCTTGCTCATCGCAAAACGTGATGCCAAGCTGAATCATCTTGAGGAGGTCGACGTTACAGCGCATCACTTGATAGCGATAATCACTCGCACTTCGAAATTGACCCATGGGTCGCGCCACGATCCCAGGGAACTCAGTATCCATGGCGATATACGGATACCGGTCAACGAGGTCACGAATCATGTACATCTCAGCATCGAGGTTGTATGCCCAGACTTGCCGGATGGGGCCATTGTTATCGGCTGAAGGTCCTGTGATTTGGCCGGGGAGCGGCGTATGCCTTGCGAGGTTGTTTTGTGAGAGTTGCATATAGGAGACCATCGCTGCAGTCTACCTGTGCTAATATTGAGCTGGCAAAAGATGCAGCGAATGCGCTTTCGAAGCTTTTGCAATGTCGCGGGCGGTGGATCTTCTGCGAGTCTTAACCCATGGTGTGGTTGAAGGAAACGTCGAAAAGGCAAACACCGCAACCATCCATTCTTCCTGTATAGCTACTTGGCAGACATGGCACAGCACCCTTGGTCAAGGAGGTATATCTATGATTCATGACTATGCATTGCGCTGACCTAGTACAGAGAAGCTTGGCGACACTCCGGCGTCTTTTCGCCGCGCGCACGATACATGGCCGCACTTCCGGGTCTTGGACTCGGTATCGGCGCCTTTGCCGTTTACTGCGTCGTCGAAGCAGTCATGGACAAGACTTCATCAAAGGAGGCACATCACTAGCGAAGTAAATGCATGGACTCTACAAAACTTGTTTGTTGACTGCAATTGTGCTTGTATGCGACGACCGAGATTTGATGACGGACTGCTTTGTATTGATTGCCATCTAAATGGGCCGTGGCATGACCGGTACTGAATCTGCTTGGCTCATTGGAGGTTGATTCGCCTTGTTCATGTTCCAAAAGTCTGCAATCATATCGCGCTTGGCATGCTGATTGATGGATTTGTCCATTCGCGGAGTCGCCTGAGCGACGATTGCCCCGAGCATTGTGAAGAAGTGTATGAGGGAAAGGTACATGTTGCTGTGCATCTCATTTGACGCTGCAGTGACCTCTTATACGAGAGCCCGTGACCCATGAAACCTTGGCCCCTGTGCTATGAAGCTGTGATGAGCTATGCTGAAACGGACCCAATGATTTCGACATCCAGAGGCACATCTCAAAACGAGACCACCTTTTTGTTCGTCCCTTGCTTAGGCCGACTTGCCGCTGCCGAGCTCTTCGTCTTGGCTTGCGCACCACTCGACGCTGCCGCTGCAATCGGTATCGCCGCACTCCGCTTGTGATTCTCAGCGCGTGCCAAGTCATGGAAATCGTCATCATCTGCACCGACACTGCCACCGACAGGTACTGCATTACTCCCTTGCAAGCTCTGCATGCCCACCACCGTACCCAGCCGTACTTCATCCGGCAACGGACAGTCTTTGGCTAAATGTTCGACACTCTTGCAAACCTTGCAGCAGCCGCCTGAGGGATAAATGCCGCGACTGTTGGTGGGACAGTTGGACGTGATGTGACCTTGTTCTTTACAGACAAAGCACCGTGCAAACGGTAAACCCTTCGATGGGTGTACGCGGCATTGCTTCAACGCATGATCGCTCTTGCCGCATCGATAACAGATACTACCGCCAGCACCGGCACCGGCTCCTTCCCCACCTCGTTTCGCAGAGACTGCTGCACCAGAGGCTGCCGTCTCAGGACAATCTTGGATACGATGCCCTTCCTTGCGACACGCAAAACACACCTTGCCGCTATTGCGATCGCGTTCACGGCGTTGTCGACGCGCCTCGCTACGAGCTGGCTTGAGACCAAGTTGAGACTCAAGTTCACTTTGTGGCTGCAATGGCGCGCGCTTGCCTCGAGAAGCTGCAGCAGCAGAGGTCGAATCTGTCGTAGTGGAGGGATAGGGCGCTGCAGCAGTTGCAATGAGAGGCCGGTCGTAGGGTGTTGCTTGCTCGTGTGTCTTGCAACCCAACTTGGTCACGCGCGTCATGCTTGCAGTGTCTGTCTGTCCGAGGCAGTAGAAGATCTTCACTGTTGGCTGTACGGGTTGCTGTTGGTCCGTAGCACTTTTTTTGTGATTGTCGCGCGCTTCTGGCGGTGAGTAACAAATTGACTCAACTAATATCTGTCGCATCTGCTGCAGTCATCGTGAAGAAGACGTGATCAAAGCTGAACGAACACAAGTGAGGATCACGATGATTTCGATGCCGACTAACGGAGTCATTTAGACCCATCGGTGCTGTGATGTCGAATCAGAGGTAGGGCTGGTAAAAATTGGTTTCATCTCTCACTGAAGAGCCAGATGCTCATAGCTGCAGTATATTTATGCTATGTGCTAGAAGCCTATAGAAGCCGACTGGTCAAAATAATCATACCAAAATCACAAATGCATGCTTGACTGGCAAAATGACGAACATGAACAGTGTGTCTAGGCGAGCAGAACTGCAGCTGTGAGGCTTATACTTCCATGGCCAGCAAAGCTGAGGTCAGCTTTATAGTCACTGCTGCTGCAACGTGTGGTACTGTGAGAATTTTTGAAAGTTTGTGCAAAGGCAAAGAGTATTCCCTGAGCGGACTGCAGCCGCAGCTAGTGGGGCATTGAGTCGTATCTCCTCGATTGCAGACGGCTTTGTGAGGTCCGAGGCAGGCTCCAAGTTTTAGCTCAAACGCTTACCCTCAAACCCTCAATTGCGATTGGTGTACGTGGCTCATTCTTTTTCTCTTTTTCTCAAAGCGGACATTTTTGCACAACAACTGCAACCTCGCGCGAGCTCGATCCTTGCGGTGGCATTGTGTAGCATGTCATCGCATGGCAGTGTAACGCAACGTCGTCCGCCTTGTGACATTTTGTGATACATGGGCTCGCGACAATGTGATGCGAGAATGTTCTACCTGAATTGCCTGTCAGTTCAAGCATCTCCTAGACAACAGTCCCTATTCGCCACGTGCACTGCAATTTGCATCAATTCTCAACAGTCTTCAATACAAATAAGGCTTCGAGCTGCAGATAGAGCGGTCGAAAGGAAAAATTCTCTACGCATCCGACGCATCAGCTTGAGCTTGAACTGCTATAGATGACACATCAAGTGCCGGAATGATCCTCATACAGTGGATGATAGGGACGCTTGTCCTTTTTAGCGACACATTGATGGCTGTCGAAAGATGTAAGAAACATCTCATCGGCCTGCGTGGTCATGTCATCGCCCAAGATGTAACTGCATGTGAAATGGTCTGTCTCGGTAACGGAGGACAGGCTGTTCAAAACATTGCAGAGACCGTCTTAAGAACGAGAACTTGCCACACGCGCTTGAGGGCCGGAATTTGCATCAACTACAGGAACACAAGGGCAGAAGACACGTTTGCCGAATCCATGACCTTCAGCGGTGGACTAGAAGGAATGATGAATCAAGCTACATCAGCTACAGCCCAGGGCTATCAGTACTTCCAACACGATCGAGGAAGCAACGTTGTCGTCGATGCCTTTCGCTACACTTTTCGAATGGGCCCTTCCGGAAAGATTGGCGACTTTTCCCAACTCAGGGACTCGATACAAGCAAGGTGCTGGTGTAATTTTGTGCTCGAATATCTGCAGATGAAGACTGTACCTGCACAGCATCATTGTACCGACGAGACATTCTATTTAATGCATAACGGCATACATGAGTGGCAGGTGATTGATCTCGCGAATCTAAACTGGATCGCGACCCCAGAAGATGATGAGGATTTTGATTGCGTCCCATCAACGACGGACTCGAACTCTCCGCGGTTGCGATGTCGATCGACAATTGAAGAGCTAATTTCATTTGCTGATCTCACAGCTAGGCTGGCTCTGCAGCTGCCACCACCACCATTCGTGTGAGACGATCTCTGAGCTGGTCAACTGCAGAACTCAGACTGATTGCAAAGTCGTCACATCTCAAAGTTGCAAGCGCGAGGTAGCATATGAAAGAGCAAACAGATGGGCGCCACATAGAAATTGAATTAGCCAATTTTGACTCTGTTGAAATGACGACCGCCGTGATCATGTTGAGATAGCCGCCTCAAGCTGCAACGTTTCCGGCCGCGGATCACTTGCAATTGACACATACTTGCAGAGAAAATCAGATGGGCACGCTTAGGCGGCAAAATCACTTGGCTGTGGGCAAAGATTCCATGGAAATCCTTGGCTTCTTCAAGTGACAAGACGCTTGAAGCATGCTTGAAGTATGACGGACCGGAAGGTCCCGATTACAGCATGCTACAAACATTTGTCATCAACATTTGTCATCGCAAAGAAACTGATATCATGTCGGCTATTTCACCGACATCCACCAATGCCACCCGCAATTTCCATGCAAGCCTCAGCAAATACTGTCGACCGAATAGCAAATAGGGAACAAACAGCAATCCCTCAGATATGAAAGACGCCCTATATAAAGGGCGATCTATGTCTGTTTGCGAGCCCAGTATCAACGCTGCTTCAGACTTTGACAAGCCATCATCATCCGCCATTGAACGATCCGACATGTATATCGCTCTTTTACGCTTTGCAGCATTTTGGTTCAGTCTATCGGTCGTAATACTGCAAGCAGTGTCGACGGCATCGGAGACTCAGAAAGAAAAACTTCTGGTCTCAACTGCAGCCCGAGCTCCAGTCTGTACCTTCGATGCATTGGGACTCTCGGGATTCATTGTCGAAAATGGGGCAGTGTATTTCGATTTGCAGGTCAAACGTGGTCAAGCAGTGCGAGGGGCTGAACCACATCCGATCAATTTTCCTTCCAAGAAAAAGCCCGACCTATTCAACAAATTTGTTTCAGAAATGACCGGCGGAATCTACTTGTTTGGTCCAACTACAGTCAATTCTGCCATTGACGAGGAGACAAAAACTTTGCTATATAAGTTCGTCGATTCCGATGCAGTTTGTGCTTTCAAACTCGAGGATGGCTGTTTCGATAACAGATTCTTCGGAACCAAAGCGCCGGACGACTTCTTATTCGCAAAATTGGTGCACTACAACGGCACTAAATTCTACATACAACAGGTTTTGCGGAAGCAACTAGCGGCCCAGAATTCTTACAAGTGCCTCACTGCAGCGACCTGATACTGTCAGATGGAAAAGCTGTAGACTATATCAAATAAGTACCAGCCAAGTGGTTATTGTCATAGTGGAAGCCTTTCAATCAGCTGATTGCCAAAAACTGGCCACTGTCAGAGGTCGTGTCTGTTATCTCCGGGTTTTGAGCGGGTGACTCCTCTCACCAAAGGCTATTCTACAGTTTGGTAAGGCCGAGGAGCTTCATATCACAACAACATTAGTACCGAACAATGGTGCAGAGAAAGCTGAACCTCTCACGAAATGCGCCAACACATAACCGCAGCATACAATCAAAGGTGAATTTAGGAAAAGAATCTCAAGTAAAATATAACGGACTATGACCCCGATGAATAGAAGTTGTTGTAAGTGAGCGTGTGTTGAACTAGTCACGTGCAAGAAGGACATCTCCTGAGTCCTGGGGATTCTTATATATAGGGGGTGAAGAGGACACGTAGGAGAGCGAAGAAATATACTTCCTCATATCACACTCTTCAACCCCTATATATAAGAATCCTCAGGACTCAGGAGATGTCCTCCTTGTACGTGACTAGTTCAACACACGCTCACTTACAACAAAGAGGACACGTAGGAGAGCTAAGAAATATACTTCCTCATATCACAGAAGTCTGGGATACGGAAGTGTTGGTCCACATGGGGACGCCCACGAGTGCGCGATACGACTAACATCAACAAACAGACAAACAGGAGGAACCCGGGGTAGCTGCAAATGTTACCCCTGACGAGTCTGATGAGTGAATAAGAGCAAGCGGACACGCTGGCACTATTCCTCATCTAGCAACACACCATTGACTCTAATCTTTTGAAACCTCTTAGGATAGTATACTGTTAGTGCACTTACTGAAGGCCCGTGCTAGGCGATCTATTACAGTTTGCTAGATCTTACGATCCACGGAACCCTGAGTTCAGCTCAACAGTCGCTACTCCATGGCCATCACAAGAGGCTTGGGACGTCAGACTCCAGCACCTGAAGAGCGTCGACCAGCGTCCACTCCACCTTCTCAAGTTCGGCCAGCTGCAGCAGACACTCGCCCGCAGCCAATACTCTTCCCGGTTTCATTACGCGCCCGAGCACTAGTGAAAGTAGTCAGTTAGCAAATGCTTTTTCATCTACTCTACTTCCACATGTTGCCTCCATCGCTCCATCTGCACCACTTATCAACTTGCCAGACGCACTCAAAAACGCGCAACCGCTTATGGTAGTACAAGTTGTGTTGAGATGGGCAAACCGAGAAGCGCATGCTCTCGCTCTTTTGGACACTGGTTCATCTCTCGACTGTATAAACGACGACTTCGTGCAGAAATATCATGTCCCAGTCGCTCCTCTTCGTCAACAAGTTCCACTGAAGGACTTTAGTGGCAGCTCTGCGTCTTCTATTTCAGCGACTACTGCAGCGCTTAACTTGGAAGTTCGTGACAGCAGTCATTCGCACGGAGTTCACACTGAGATGCGTTCCTTTGTCGTTACAACTACATCGTTCGATTTGATTCTTGGTCTACCGTGGTTCACAGCTCACAATCCTGACAATGATTATGTGAACGGAACTCTTCGTTTTCCTTCAAACTGTGCAAGTCACACCAGTTTGCAAGACTTCACCACGGTACCAGACAAATTCGTTTCGCCAAATTTACAAATGATTACTACCAGCATTGTGGATTCAGACGTGTTTGACCAACCGGCTCACATTGCTCTCGCAGGAATCTCGGAGGATTTGGACAATCAGCTCTTGCAGATTGTTCAGATTGGCCTAGATATTGTCTCAACTATTGCAGTCGTTTCAAATCAGGACCCCTTGAGTGTTATTCCGGAGAAGTATCATGATTAACAAAGAATCTTCTCACCGTTTGAAGCAGCACGTTTACTTGAGCATACCAGATTTGACCACAAGATCAATCTGAAGCCTGGCCATGTCAAGCCATGGAGTGCCATCTATCAGCTCAGCGCTCACGAGACGGAGATTTTGAACAATCATCTCGATCAGGAGCTCGAAATCGGAAATATTGAGGAATCTGACAGCCAATATGGCGCAGGTTGTTCCTTTCATCCAAAAAGTGATGGTTCTCTAAGACCAGTGGTTGATTACCGCAAGCTCAATGCCATTACGGAGAAAGACCGCGTCACTGTGCCTCTTATTTCAGAGATTCTCGATCAAATGGCTGGTGCAAAGGGCTTTACCAATTTGGATCTACGAGGCGCCTACAATCTACTGCGCATTCGGGAGGGAGACGAGGAGAAGACTGCCTTTCGCACACATCAAGGCTTTTATGAGTACAAGGTTATGCCTTTTGGACTATGCAATGCGCCTGCAACTTTTCAGAAGATGATGAACGAACTCTTCAAGCAGCAGATTGGCATGGACGTTGTCGCATACCTTGATGACATTTGCATCTATTCCAAAACACAAGAAGAACACAACACACACGTAAAGAAAGTCTTATAAATTCTCTTGGACAACAATCTGTTTGTCAAACTCGAGAAGTGTGTATTTGATGTTCTTTCCGTCGCTTTTCTCGGCTATGTTGTTTCAGTCGAAGGCGTTTCAATGGACCGGTCAAAGGTCGCAGCCGTTCTTGATTGGCCGGTGCCAAAGACTCGCCGTGACGTGCAAGTTTTCTGTGGTTTCGCGAACTTTTATCGCAGATTTATCAAAAATTACAGCGAGATCACAAAGCCTATGCATGCTTTGCTCAAGAAGGAGCAGCGTTTCCATTGGGATGATCAAGCTCAAACAGCTTTTGACACCTTGAAAGATGTGTATACCTCTGCCCCAGTTCTTGCACATTTTGAAGCGGAAAAGGCGATTTTTATTGAGACCGACGCCTCAGACTTTGCTCTTGGCTGTATCATCTCGCAATACGATGACAAAGATCGCTTGCATCCTGTCGTTTTTCACAGCCGCAGCTATACTGCACCGCCAATCAAGTATCCGGTCTATGACAAAGAGCTTTATGCTATTGTGGTTGCGTTTGACATTTGGCGTCATTACGTCGCCGGCGCAAATTATCAAGTCACTGTTTACACAGATCACAAGAACTTGGAATATTTTATGTCCACACGCAAGCTGAGCAGCCGACAAGTACGTTGGGCTGAAGCGCTCTCTGATTATGACTTTTGCATTGTCTACAGACCCGGTAAACAGCAAGCCAAGCCAGACGCACTCTCGAGACGGCCTGATCTACGTCTTTACGAGGCTGACAATGGTCTGGAAGAGTGCAACAAGCCTCTTTTTCGCGAAGATCAATACCGCGTGGCGACTCTTGAACCGTTGACTGTTATGTCTCGACGAAGCGAGGCTTGGATACGCAAGATTTTAGACGCATATGTCGATGACGATATCGTCATGAACCTTTATGACCGTATCTTCGATGATGACGCCGCAGACGACCTCGAGCTACAAGATTACACTGTCGACGAAGATGGACTGCTCAGATTTCAAGGCAGAGTCTACCTACCTGATGACACGTCGCTCAAACAGTTTCTGCTCAACGAGTGTCACGACCAACCATACGGAGGACATTGGGGTTTTGACAAGACTTACAGAACTGTCGCCCAAGAGTACTATTGGCCACGTATGCGAAAGTTCATCACTTCTTACGTGCGTACTTGCCAAACCTGCGCTCGTGCGAAAACGCTTAAGCACAAGCGTCATGGGTTGTTGGAGTGCCTTCCTATTCCTAGCCGGCCTTGGAATCCGTGTCTATGGACCCTATCGTCAAGCTGCCGACGTCTTGCGGTTTTGATTCGATTACGGTTGTTGTCTGCAGGCTTACGAAGATGTCACATTTCATTCCTTACCATGAAGCAACAAGCGCACCCAAGTTTGCCAAGATTTTCATTGACAAGATTTTAAAGTTGCACGGTATGCCTCGAAGCACTGTTACCGATCGTTGCACTGTGTTTGCGTCCAAGTTCTGGAAGGAATTCTTATCACATTTTGTGCCCAACGTTTCGCTCGACATGTCTACGGCATATAATCCTGAGACAGATGGCCAAACTGAGCGCGTAAACCAAACATTGGAGCAATATCTGCGTAAACCAAACATTGGAGCAATAACAGTCAGATTGGGTCGATCTTCTGACGATGGCAGAATTTGCCTACAACTCGGCTTACCATGAGTCAATCAAGATGTCTCCGTTCTTCGCCAACTTTGCTTTTGAACCTGATTTTGGGTTGCAATTTCATCCTACTGCCGTTACAAATGAAGCTGGATTTGATGCTGCAAGTCGTCTTCGAGACACACAGGACATGTTACGCAAGCATTTGCAAGACGCGCAAGAGAAGCAAAAGCTCTATGCTGATCCTCGTCGCAAACAAGCACCAGACTTCAAAGTCGGACAACTTGTATGGCGAAGCACAAAGAACATCAAGACGACAAGACCATCTGCGAAACTTGATCACAAGCGTATCGGTCCTTTTCCGATAATAAAATCTTATCGCGACCGCGCATTCAAGTTACAACTTCCTGATTCTATACGCATCCACCCGACGTTTCACCAAAGTCTTCTGTCTCTTTACGAACCTGCTGAAGGAGATCTCGCGCGCGAGCAGCCTCCAACTCTCGACACCATCGAGGACGGTACAGCTGAAGTTGAGAAGATTGTCGATATCAGGACTCGCCTAGACCCATACTCAAAGATCAATCATCATGAATACCGCATTCGCTGGAAGGGCTATGATGAGACTGACGACACTTGGGATAAGGCAGCAAGTCTCTGGAATTCAGTGCCTGAATTGATCTCTGATTTTCACAAGGAGCATCCTGACCTTGAAAAGCCTACTTGCGTCAAACGTGGTGAGAAAAGTGCGAGACGCCCCTTGACAACTTCAGCCGAGCGAATTTTAGTCAAAGTAGACAAGTTATCACGCAAGACGTGTATGTTATAGTCGCAATCGTTTAGTGAGGAGTTCACCAAAAGTTCGTCAAAGTTGGCGGTCCAAATCAACGCTCAAGATTCGTGCAAAGGACGCTCAATGCCGCTGGTGTCACAAACCTGGCGTCGATCTATGTGGATGTGCCCATCAGCGTGTCTTCACCCTTAAAATGCGATGCGATGAAAGTCTGCACTCTGCAGCTGGCGCATACGAGTGCTTGAATCTCTATGTTGGCAACGATTGGTTGGTGTCTCGTCGGCTTGAGGTTCTTGTACTTGTACTTGTAGAATGAATCGAAGAAGTAGGATGGGGAGAAGGTAAAGCCTCTTCCTCCATCAACGTCTGTCCTGTCATGAGCAACTACTGTGCCCTCCTTTCTTGCTTGTTCTGCTCGTTCTAGCCAACCACCCGAGGAAAGTCTCAGTACTGTTTGCCTACTGCGGACCCATTCCGTCACCACTGCAGCTGGGACTGTGGTCGACACATGATTTATGTTCCTGTTCACAGCCGTCTTTGAAGAAAGTCTCCACCTGTCCGAAAACATTTGCTCGCAAATTCGTCAACTGTGCGAGATGAGGCCACGTTGAAACCAGAGTTCCCCTGAGCTTGCTGCTCAAACATATGTAGAGCGCTGTCGGGCCGTTCGAACTGCTACCAGACCTAGGAAAATAGCAGCGATGCGTCTTTCTTTCTCTTCGCATGCGCTAGTAAGCATTCGGCTGATCGTGTATGCTTACATGCTGAGACTTGCAGTCGCCTCGCCTTACCCATCAACAGACATGGAATCAGGTTTTATTCAGGTGAACCCTGGAAAAACCCCAAGCAGCCAACCTCCTGCTGCCCATCAGCCGTATTGTCGCTATCAATCTTACTAGACTCCGGTCATATCTCTGCCTTGCTGGGGACAATTTACTAGCGTCTCAAAGAATCCGCAGCCATCCGAAGAAGTGGTCTGCCATAAATTCCCTGGGTCAAAAAGCGAGTTCAAAAATTTCACAACGCTGATTCCGACGCTCTATTTTCTCTTCGATACAAACTCAGACAGGTTGAATGAGTTGTTGGAACCGGTATTGTATCAGGTTACAAAGCAAGATCTGTGCGATTTCGACTTTGGCAAGGACTGTCCAGAAGAGGCTCAGTACTTCGCCCGACTCGTCCATTACGAACAGCCGAAGCGTCAATTCCTCGTTGCCCAAACTCCACGAAGTTTATTGAAATGCCCTAAGAAAGCAGTTCCACCGCCCAAGAACCATTTAGCCTGATTTATAGTCGTATTTCATCTCCATATTCCAATCTCCCAGACGCAATGCAGAAAATTTGTGTAGACTCTGGTTTCAAGGCTCGTATCGTCAATCAACCGTAGCTGATTGGACTCGTAGAACATATTAAGGGGTCGCGCTTGCAGTTGCCTGGTGTTGTAGCACGGCAAACATCAAAGACTGGTGTTGTAGCACGGCAAACATCAGAGAATTTTCGCGTCGAGTACACGTGCGACCCCTGAAAATCGATGGCTAACGACACGTCCGCTGATTTTTCCCAGCTACACTCAAAAGGTCTGACCTCAACATTCTGGGCAGCCAGAATTCAACTAGCTGCAGTCCTTCCTACAGTATGCGTGCCTGGGTTAGAAATGGAATTGTCTTCGCGGTGGTGACGGGCCTAATCTCTACCTTTTATATGGAGTACAATCGCGTGATGGAGCGCAAGGTCAACACTCTTGTAAAGAACTGCAAACTCGGTCCAGGAACCATCAACCACGACAATCAGAAGCTATTTCACCCGTGCTTCAAGAACGTCACAATGCGATCCCCACTTGCGATTCCAGAATACAGCACAAAACATTGCGTTGATACGAGAAACAAAGCCGCAGTTGCAGAAATGAAGAAAATGCTATGCGCCTTTGGCATCTACTCAAAGAGGAGCAGTATGCGCACCGTGCTTGGTTGCTGGCACGAGGGTGACCCAAAATTCAACCCCCCAGCTTGCCTCAAGGAATACTGCCGTTTCGTGCGTCGTGGTAGCAACATGAATCATGAGCCAGTTTATGCTGTTCGCTGTGGCTACAAATACACGCCGCCGAAGAAGACAAAAAAGGTGCGCAACTAAGCTCTTTTGGAAGGCGTGCCTTCTGTTACTGTTAAGTGGAGCAGACTTTAAGAGGCCTGATAGCTACAGAACAACTACTTGATTGCATAGATGTACCGATCCATCGCTTCCCGGAACCGCACCTTGTACTGCTTCGGTGTCACGACAGTCGGCTTACTTGACCCCCCGCCAACAAGTCCGCGCTCCTTGACCCAGCTCTCTAATTTCTTGTCCCATGTGTAAGTCCGAATAAAGTCGATGATGCCCACAATTAGTTCATGCTTGTCGTCGTCGATCCCGACCACGAGTGAATAGTCCATGACATTGTTTTGGGCTAAGAACAGAGTGTCATTGTGTAATGCAGCTTTCAAGAACCGTCGAGCGTGGTCCCGCACAAATAAGGGATTTTCTGAAACCACTAAAGTTAGCCATGCACGACAATCCAGCAAGCTCACATTCGACAAAGTTCTCGTCTAGCAGAACCTCGTTCTCTTTTCCGGTTTGCTGGACCTTGCGATTTCGCATGCTGCCCTTGAGATCGAAAATGCGACTCGTCTTGCGCTTGTAAAACAAATTCTCCATAACCATGACGTCCAGTTTGAAAAACTTGCCTGTGACGGGGTTCTTGCTCGTAATCTGATAGAAGCCAAGAATCTTGCAAAGAGACGTCGGTAGCCCTTGAAAGAAACTCTCCGCCATATACTCAAAGTAGTTTGGTGCAAATTTGAGAAACTGCTCAGTCTCCATCTTGGTCATTTGCTTGACAATCAGGCGATCATCCAACGTCTTCAGGAAAGCCGCACCAGATTTGCCGCCGGAAGAATCAAACTTGACACATCTCGAAAGTGATGCGACATAATTGTCGTCGCACCCGCAGAAACGTCGCAAGGCGTCAAATTGCTCGGCGAAGAATATGCGGGACGCCAACTTGGCGCCGACTTTGCTGCCGGCACCTCCCCAACTGAAGCGCATGTGCGTCCCTGTCGCGTTCTTGAGCGTATTGTGAATGCGCTGATCATCAGCTTTCAGCTTGGAGCGCGTATATCTCAATTCGTCTTGAGCAGGTTTGCGTCTAGCAGCTTCACGCAAAGCGGCAATTTCGGCAATGTACTCTTCAGCGCTGAGGGTAAAGGCGATGAGAGAGCTTGGCTCGTCTTCGCGAATGACAACGTCGCTTTCCAGAAACATATGCTCAGATGGTGGCAGGGGATATTCCAGAGCTGTCCAAGCGCTCGAAGAGCGATCCGCCCAAAAGTTGGAAAGCGTTTTGAGAAGTGTGGTGCGTTCTGCAGCGGGAACTAAGCTACTGGTCGATTCTGCCTCTGACCGCATTGAAGCGCGCTTATTTGGCTCTTGGCTGCGGCTTTCGGCCTCGCTTGTCTCGCCGTCCAGCTCTTTACATTCTGGCCCAGATTCGAGCTGCTGATCGGGGATGCTTGCCGTTGGTAGAGCCCCGGGCGACTTGGGCTGCTGCAAGGGGGTCGACTTGGGCGTGTTTTCATTTGTGACCGGATTGCTAATCTGATGCGAGTCGGGACTGAAGTCAAGCAAAGGCTCTAGATTCGGTTCCTCGTCGTCAGACTCGTCTACAGCGTCGTCAACATTGTTGAAAACTGCGACTTTCGGCTTGCCAGTAGCAACAGCAAATGTAGGTCGGCCGCGTGACGTGATGAGCTTGCGCGCTTTCAAGCGTTCCTTTTCAAATTCGCGGGACAATTGGTCAAAATGCTTGGCTAAGCTGGACACCTTGGTTTCACCAGCCTTGTTGCGCTGTGGTATATCCTTATGCTGTGCACTGAAACGCTTCTGTTCGTGCCAACGTTTTTCAACCGAGCCGACAATGGCCTCGCCTAGATCCTGAATCTGCTTACTGAGGACGTGTGAATTACTGTTGATCGAGCGCTTGCGCACATGTGCAGAGTCGGCGGCAGTGCTTTTGAGGATCGGGATGCCGCTGATGCCATGGCGCAGATCGACGGAGGGATTTCGAGACTGATTCAGCGCGCCAGATGGACGATACGATGGCACAGCGTCCTCTGACTTGGTGCGCATAGTCAGTGGCGGCTTTGGAATGCTAGACATTTCTGCGTTGCTTGTAGCCACGGCGCCAGCCGAGTCAGAAACACTGGCATTACCCTCCTGTGGCGTTTCACGCTTGAGCTTGAGAAGATCATCATAGGCGCGCCTTGGATGGAAGCCTTTGGGTTCCTCATCGTGCTCGCCAATGACGGGCATTGACGCTGCAGGATGTATCACTTTGTCAAGCACAGCTTTCGGACGAGGCTTAATCTCCCCTTCCTGCTTCTCCGAGCCCAAGTCTTTCTCTGGAGACAGAGCGACAGGCATACTGACCGAGCGTTTGCTTTCAGACTCGACTTCCTCCTCGACGACTGGGGCGCGCGGCGGCTCGTCAGGCAAAAAGAGTTTCTTGAGATGGGCCGTCGTCAGTCGGCGAATATCCTTCTCAGAAGGCAAGTACAGTCGTTCGAGCTCGTCAAAGGTCTCGTTCCAGCGTGTCACTTTTTCTTGCGTAGCACGTAGCGCTCGGTTCAGGCAGAGATAGTCAAGCGGTGGCGAATTGTCATAGATTTCTTGCAACAAGCCGATCAGAAACGTGCGCTCATCCTTGGCCTGCTGCCGCATAATGACAATGTCTGCCTTGTATGCCTCTGCTTGCTCAATGACGAGTGTTTCTGCGCTCATGTTATAAAGCCGAAACTCGAGCGAATCGTAAAAGACCGAGATTTTGAATTGCATCGACTTGAATTCTTCATTCTTGAGTCGGATGAAGCCTTCTGGTTTCCATTCTACCCGAGGTTGTGGGACAGATAGAGCCATGATCTCAATCGGGTCATAGTCGAAGCGGACAGCCATGTCTCTGAAGCCAAAGTACCTCACATGGTCTCTGCACAAGTTGTGTGGACAATTCTCTACGCGGACACACAGGTCTTTGTCATAAAACGTCAACTCGAGGTACTTGCCAAAGGAATAGGCCCAAGAGTTGTCAGACATGGGCTCAAGTGGGCTCGTGATTTTGCACTGCTTGCAATAGCTCCACATCAGTATGGTGTCTTGCATGCCGGGCAAATGACATGGGAATGGCTCAGTCACAACGGTGACGCGCGCCTCAGCATGAACATAACTGCGGTGATGATCCATGTTGCGACGCTGGCACAACGTCGTGGGACACGGCTGCATGGCGCCAATGATGCACTCCTCGACATACTGACCAAGAGGAAACTCATTGTAGGTGTCTTTGTAGTACTCAATCACTTCCGTCTGCGGCAGACTGCAAGGCGTACCAGAATCTGTGCAAACTGTAGAGTAAAGGACAGAGATAGACTGTCTCGTCCAGGGACTGGTCAGGTCCGGTGTTTGATCGAGCAGACTGTCCCATTGCTTCTTGACATGCTCAAACTCTTGTTGAAGTCGATTCTCCTCAGCTGCTTGCACAATTTGGCGTACATTACGCTGCTGATCGGCACTCAAGTCGGAAATGTCGTCCAAGTTGTTGCCATAGAGCAGCTTGACTTCATCCGCAAGCAAAGGCTCAGTCTCGCTTTTGACGAGCAATCGCTTGTGTCGCTCTAAGCGCGTTTCGAGGTCAAAAGCCTTGCGCAAGATGTACGGCGGCTCAAACTGAACTCCAGGCGAGGAAGATAGTATGCGATGCTCAAAGAGTTCGATGATTTTGCTGAACGGCTTGCCACGAAGGACATCGTTGGACGTTACGTCGAGCAGATTCAAGTCTTCCGTGTGTTGCAAGGCCAAAAAAGATTCCGGTGCACGTTGTATCGCATGTTGATCCTTGATCAGACTCGCCTCAAGTTTTTGGTTGTAAACCACAAAAATCATAAATTCCATGATGCGCTTGAGTTTTTCGAGCGTGGCCATCGCAGCGCCGCGCAGCACCACAGTACATCCCAATTCTGGCGGGCAGCCTTGAATAAACATATAAGTCTTCTTGTGGGGTTCAGGCGGTTCGTGATTGTTGTAGGTCTTGACGCTGAAGCTCTCGCACTTTCCGACACGAGGATGGAAGGCGAGACGGTCCACAGAAGTGATGATGTCTGCACCTGTCAATTCAGCGACAATCGCCATAACAGTCGGCTTGACGCTGTACGCAACGGCCACATTCTTTTCTAAGAGATACCCGAGCGCAATGCCGCTGACACTGCGATCGATGAGCACGAGGGTTGGACGCAGGCTCATCATGCGATTGACCAAATTTTGCAAGTATTCCTTTTCTTGCGCAATGATAGGCTCGAGCGACATGAGCTGTGAGTCGGCTCGGTGATACTCGAGGGGGAAGGAGATGAGCAAGATGCGGGGATTGTCAATGTGTCTGGCCATGCGCTTGTGGGCAAGCTTGTTGGTAAAGACGACGCCCGAGATGAACTGAGTTTGACTTGGCCGCGTGCCAGAGATACGCTTAATCTTGACATAATTGTTGATATAAGCACTCGCACCTTCTTTCACTTTCGGGCGTATATGCTCAGCAATCAGCGCCAGGATAGGCGAAAGAGTCTTTTCCCATTCGTCAAGATTATCAACTTGTGCATCATGCATGAGCTGGCGAAGCAAGCCTTTGATATGCGCGCGACCAATCAAGTTGAGTTCAGCAACGGGCGCAATATGCGCTGCAGAATTGGAACTGCTTCGACCACGACTGCGGGTGCCTTCAGTTGGTCGTGGCGTGCTTGGTGTCGACGCACCTTGGATCGACAAGTGACGAATCAGCGAGCGTGACTTTGTACGTGCATGAAGACCAAGCGCTCTGCGTTTTGACTTGCGCGACTCGACGCTTTGTGAGTCTGGCACAGAATAAGGCGATTCGCGCAGACTCGAGTGACGCGCGAGCTTGCCACGTGCCACGCCCGTCGAGCCGGCGCGCGGCATGCCGGCCCATTCCTCCTCATCACTGGCGGATCGAAAGCCTTGGGCAGTCTCTGATCGTTTTGAGGGAACTGGAGACTCGAATGACGGTGTGCGCGATGCTGCTTGAAATGTGTTGCGGCGTTTGAAAGGTCGTGCGGCATTGAGATTGCCGAGTAGACCGTGCCGCCACTGAGCGGCGCCTTTCGACGGCTGAATAGCGGGTGTAGCTTCGGAATCGTCGTCTTCAAGGGGCAGTGCGGGTCTAGCGGATCTTTTCGCTGGAGAAGCAACAGCCGCTAGCTGTATGTTCGGTATTTCTAGACGCTTCGAGCCGGCGCGCTGGTCAGCCAACGTACGAGCTGCAGGTATCGCCATCAGCGGAGTCTGGACTGGTTTGAGATTGTTTGGCATGGTGAATGGACCTTGTGATGAAGGAGACGCCTCGGGATCGACCGACGTGTCAACGCGCACCTGAGGCCGCTCCGGATGCTCGAATTCAGGTGTAGTAGACTCTGCAGACCTCTTTGTGTAATCATTCAGAATCCGATGGCAGGTCTTGCAGGTGCGAAAGCTTTCCTCGAAGCCAATCTTTTGGCCGGTCGTCATCAGTGTACAGTTGCTGCAGAAGATCTGGTAGCATAAGCGACAATGGTGTTTCCGGCGAAAAGCTGATTGTTAGAATGTGAATACAGGCCACACAAATAACTCACTGTTGAAGACCGCATCGCACAAGAAGCAAGCAGTTGCGTTCTCATCCTTCATCCAAAATTTCTTGCTGAGCCGACCACTGCGCAATCTATTGAGGACTGTCGAGATGGAATCTTCTCGAATGAGGGACGGCCTGCGGGATTGCATCTGAGAGGGTGTTGGTGGTATGTCTGTTTCTGAAGAGAATTCGCGCTGCAAGGCGAATCCAAAGCCCATGACGGTCGAATTGCCAACGCCCTTGTCGGTACGTGGACGCGCCGGGCTTGAAGTCGGCGTGGAAGTGCTCACGTCCCCGACCAGGGCGATTGACTCTGCATTCACTTGCTGAACAAGAGGCGGCGCAGCGCCCGATACGGATTGACCAGTTTGTCCAGGCAGAATCCGCTTCGCTTTGGCATCTGTAGATTGGTTTTGGTCGCTTGATCTGATATTAGGCTCTGTAAACTTGACATCAGGTACAGCTGGAAACGTGAAGCTTGACATGTCGGATGAATAAGGCGAGCTGGACTGGACGGACTGCACCGATGCGCCTCCAACTCCGCCTGGGGTTTCCGGCACAGATTTAGCCTCAGGCACTTTGTGTGCTTGCGCAGACTCCGTATTCATGACCGTAGAGGTTGCAGTCGTCACAATAGAAGCGATGCGCTTGTGCATCTTTGTGTAGAGCTTCCCAATTGCCGTATCTTCTTCCTCTTGTGGCGGCGATGGAAAGGAGACGAGCTGAGGCGGGCTCTCTTCTGACACGTGGCGCTTGTCATTCCGGTCATCCTGAAACATTGCCATTATGTGAGGCTTCCGTCAAAGAGCTCGTCTGTATGTCTGCAGCGATTTATGGACTCGCTCTTGGCATCAACAGGTCGGCGCAGATCACTGACGTCGCAAAAGATGGCCGGTATTTGCAGCGCTGGACTCCTGGATACATACGCCTGCTATCCCCACAAATCTCCGGTTCGCCCTTGTCTCTAGGCCTTTTCTTCCTGAGCCCTTGCTTCCTGTTTGTTCGCGTGTATATATGTGTGTGTGTTGTGTCGCGTTGTTGCTCTGAAATGCATCTCTCGAGCTGGACATCCTAAGGGAGCGAACAAACAACGCGACAAGAAGCGACAACAGGTCCTATGGTAGTGAGCAGCCGCTAGCTAGGTCGTCTGATAGAAAAAGCGAGAGAACATGGCCAACCTGCTTGTGCAATGGCTGGAAAAAGATCTCTGTCAGCGCATCGACACTGCTCAGGCCTGCAAAATACCGCTAGACAAGATCTATCCGCTGCAGTTGCGCGACTTCATCACGTATCGCCATGCCGAAACACCCGATGAGCAGACGCTTTCTGGATGGGTCTCGGACAAGTTCATCAAGATCGAATGCGAGTTTACGCGTGCTTGCGAACGGGCAATCAGTGCGCGACACCGTCTACGACTGACGGAGCTCAAAGGCGCCGTCATCAACAAATACGAGGGACATCTCCAGATTTACTTCCAGACAGACATGTCTGGGCGCAGGATCAAGGCAAAGCTCGTTCTGAATGATTTCTTCGTCCATGGCGGCATTGGCGAAGGTCTGTTTGGCGAGCCGCAAGACTTCAACAGGTCCGCCGAAGCGCGGAAAGCGCTTCACTCACAAAGACTTGGTGTGATTGTACAAGCGAGCCTCAAGCCTGTAGAACCGGCAGAGGATGACGAAATACAGAGTCAAGCGCACGAGTCGGAAGACGACGATGACGACTTGGAAATCGAGGATCTCGAGCAGTCGACACAATTGTTCACTCAGGCGCCTGTTGCTCGAGCAAAGAAGCCACATTCGGCGTTGAACGACTTTCAAGCGAAACCTCAGCTTTTATCGTCGCCGTTTGTGGCTCCACCACTAGTAGTACAGTCTGCCGTGATGCCCTCAAGTCAAAAGGTAGCAATTGCGACGCCACAGGTGAGTGCAACGAGTGCTGCCACGATAGAGTTGCGTGCAGCTATCCAGGACGAAGGTCAGAAACGATCTTCTGTCGTTGGATCGCAGACATCTACGACAATACCCGCTACAAAGCCCATCTCGCAGAGTCAAGCGGCCCCTGCAGCAAATCCATCTGCCGCAAACAGCGCGTCTCGAAAGGCAGCAGTTGAACGTCCCTTGTCGAAGCCTGATCTTTTTGGCACAACCACAAAACCTGCCAAGCCGAGACAAATACCCGCGCAGCCGGCATCTCAAGCTCTTGCCGAGCCAGATCGTGCACCTTTGCGCGCTGCATCACCAGACGTTGACGACGATGACGAGGTTGAATCTCAACCCTCGCAAACACAGCTAGCTATCGCCAAAGAGCCCATCGCCAAACGTGTCGAGCGTGTTCTCCTGCATGAGGGCTGGGGTGATTTCAAGGATTTGAGCTACGACGACTCGGTCATTCCGCCGGAGCAGATGGACATGCTTGCCAACGAAGACTGCTGGCGACCAGAGGGTCCACATCCGATTGAGACGATCAAGCATGCAGGCAAGAAGTCAAAGGAGGAGCCTGAAGTGCGGCGCACGCTGAATGGCAATGTGGCAACTTTGATGCAACAGCAGCCCGCGATTGTGAAGCCAAAAGATATACCGACAGCTGCTGAAGCGTCTCCGCCGTCTCAACCTTCTCGACCAGCTGAAGAAACGCAGCCTGCGAGTTCATCGAGGACAAGAGTTGCGGGCAAGCTGGCAACGCAGTCGACGCCGCCGCATTCGTCTCCCATGCAAGCATCTTCGCGATCCGAGTCTCCCGATGAGATTGCTACTGACTTCGTACTCGTACCCGGGAAGCTTTATGAGCCATCCATCACGAAGGACAAATCGTCCATCTCGATGGCTGTGCGCGAAGCTCAGCCGGCCAGTTCACCCAATGCTGCACCGCAGGCGAGTCATGCTGATCCAGAGCTCGGTGTACCACTTGGTCAAGGTGCACGCCGTTCAGCACAAGATTCAGAAGACGGCTCCGATGACGACAGTGACGCCGACTCTGTCAGCTTCCGGACTCGACCCTCACATATGATGGCGTCTGTGCCAGATGTGTCTTCCATTCCGGCTTCTGCTTCCGCGCTGGTCGAGCCAGTGCTAGCAACGACGCAAGTATTGCTTCCTTCTTCTCCAGCGCAAACGTCAGCCACAGCTGCCGCACAAGGCATCATTTCGGACATCATGACAGCCGTACAGGAATCTGTGGAAGAGGCCTCTGCAACACAGCGACCACGCACGCCTCCGATTCAATCTTCTGTGCCAATGCCACCGCAAGACCCAATCGGCGGCCATCTTGCTTCGGCGCCTGTCGCTGCTCAACTGCCAGACTGGAGTGGTTCACCTATATTTGTGAATAAAACTGTTTCTACGACTACTTCTACGTCTGCGTCTGTAGTCGTCCCAACAGCCATTGTCGAAGAGGAAGGCGATCTCATGGACGTGTTGGCCGCGCAATCTGAAACCGAAGCACCGGCCGTCCAAAAAGGTATCTATCTACAAGGCGAAAGAAGTACATGAACTGACTGTAGATGTGCCCACCAAGACCGCAACCGAGAATTCAGAGTCTGCCAACATCAGCAAGCAAGCATTTCAGCAAGAGGCAGTAATCGAGCTCGAAGCTGAGCCTGCTCCGACAGCATCCTCGCGTCGCATTGCACGTCCTGTTGCCGAAAGCAGCGACGATGAAGAAGGTGGCTTCCGGGATATTGTTTCTGCCAAGCACATGCAGCAGCGACTGGTGCAGCAGCGACTGGAGCAGCAGCAGGCAGCTGTCGCGGCGACATCAAATCCAGATGAACCCGTCGTCATCGATGAAGGGCGTCCCAGTGTCCGTCGTCCGAAGCAGCAAGCTCCATCGACCACAACCGCAGATCTACCAATTCTGATTGATGCCCAAGTGGAGGCCACGGCGCCAGGAACGGATCAAGATGTTGACATGGACGAAGTTGAGTTTGCCAAGCAACTTCACGGTGTCTCTTCGCCAGGTCGCGTCGTCTCTGAGCCGCCTCAAGCTACCCCTCGGACGCCTCTCTCAGTACGAGACGAGCGAAGCAGTATGCCCACGCCGCCAGATGAGCCCGTCGCTGCCCGGCCGCCAATAGTCATGACCGAAGCAGCAAATATCGCGCTTGAGCCTACACCCATGGAAATTGACCTCCCAGCTGCTGAAGCTGTGCCGACGCCTGCTCGTCCAAGCGATCTCTCCCTCGCAATTCAAACACAAGTCCACTCGTCTGCACCCATCTCCTCATCGATGGCGCGGACCGACCCCGGCAGCCCGCAAGGAACCGATCAAGTTAATGCTGGACTTACGACCCAGGCGCCCATGCGGTCTCCCTCCAATAGCCCGACTCGGACACGTGTACCCATGCGACCTGCCGATGACCGCTATCGAGCCGTCTTTGCGAGTTCACCCATGGCTGAATCGACACCTTTTGAAAAGGCGGCTCCGGCAGCCTCGGCAGCCAAGACTAAGACCATAATTTCAGCTGTTGACCAGGCTGCTTTAGAATCACAAACTGACTTGCCGGCCGTGACGCAAGTCGAGCAATCTAGTCTCGAGACGGGATCAAGTGCCGAGGCCAAACACGCGCAGGCTCAGCTTGATCAAGACGGCAACAGTGCATCTGTGGTGGAGGTGACGGCGATTGATGAAACCGTCGTCCGCGTTGAAGAAGCCGGAGTGCTAGAAGAGGTGGCTAGTGCCACGCCGCGTGAGCAAGTCTCGGTCAGCAATGTCCAGGAGACACCCTCTTGGGAGATTGAACAGCGACAGACGGTTACGGCGCACACAGGAGACGATACAGTGCTGCCTGGCCCAACACAAGAAATAGCTTCGAAGACTGTTGATTTCAGCGCGTCGTTTATTACGCGACAGACGACACTTATCAAGGACAGTCTTCAACGTCTCAAGGGCGATGCGGCTTCTACAGCCGATGGTGGCAAGAAGCGATCGACTGCTGCCGAGCTCTTGAAGCAAGGACGCAAGGCGTACAAGGAGATGCAACGACCGCCGAGGAGTCCGATTTTGGATCATTCGGATGCAAGCGATGATGATCTCTTGGCAGAACAGATTGTGCGTCAACGTGCCAAGCAGCAACAGCAGCAGCCGGTATTCATGCCGAGCGAGCAGGACTCGGCTGGAGAAGACAATGCAGAGAGATCACCAGTCACCCCATCAAAGGCGAGTGCCACGAAGGAAGTCATTGAGGTCGAAGACGAAGATGATGCATCACACGCGTCGTCTGTTTTCACATCTCCTGAAGCAATCGTCCGTCCGGCGCTGTCTATGCGCATGCGCAAGGCGAAACGACGTATTGAAGAAGTCGAGTCTTCTGATGTTGAAGAGCAAGCGCGCTCCCACAAGCGACCGACGCCTGCCATGAATCCATTCGAGGATGTGGAAGAAGAGCCGACTGACTTGTGGACGGAAACGCTCGGTATCGACATGGCGGCTGAGCTCGAGGAGGCAGCCAACTTTAGCAACCCTTGGTGGCTTGATGATACCGCTTCGGCGATGCGGCAAATCATGACCGCAAGTTTCACAAATCCACCCGAAGACGAGCTGGGGCATTTCAATGTCTTGGATTGGCAATTGCGGCTTGAAGTGTGCAATCAAGAAGTATACGAATCTAGCAGCTAGGTCGTCTCATAGGTTGTCATGTCAATTCGTAAATGGATTCTGCCTCATCCATGTTGTCGGCACAAAAATCTCGCTCGCATAACTAACGCTGCCGTCACTGGGCTGAACAACGCGGTTGCTCTGCCTGTAGTCGAGCAAGCGCCACTGCCCTGGGACGTTTCCCCTTTCAAGAGCAGCAAGCATCATGCCAATCGGGTGTCTGCCGCAGATTGTATTTTTGGTCTTGGCAAGGTAATCGGCGAAGGCTTTGTGAGAGCCTGATTCGATGAGCTGGATGCCCTGCTTATCCATACGCTCGATAGACTCCCAGATTGGAAGCGGCAATGACACGCCTTTCTTGAGAGACTTGACTGGCGCTTCAGTTTCTGCGTGATAGTACTTATAGTTGAACCGATCGCCCCAGTGGCAGAAATCACTGGATATGACAAAGACATTGGCTGTGTCTTCGACGAAGGGCTGAAGAAGCACTCCATAAGTGCATTCAGCATCGTAAGATAAGGCCCCGACTAGAATTGGGACCACAGGAACATCCTGTCCGCCAAGAATGTGCTTCAGAAACGGCAGTTGCATCTCAATCGAGTGCTCGTCCTCGTCTGTCTCCAAGCTCATCTCGTCAAACTTGCCAGTCTCATGAAGAGAGGCGATAGCTTGGGTTAGAAGTACACTTGATCAAGATACGAACTTACCATCTGTATCGATACGCAGGTGACCCAGAGGAGTTTCATAGCGCGTACATTGAGACAGAGCGCAACCTTTCAGGTACACATGATGACTGGGTCCTAGCACAAAGATGCGCCTCCTGATCATCAGCCCAAGCTTACGGCACATGAAACAACAGACACATTAGACAGATCCAAAGCTTTGAATCCAAATGCAGCAGTAGGTCCAGAGTAAGAATATCCAGCATGCGGCGAGATGATGATACGCGTTCCTGGCAACGTCTCTGAGTCTGGGCCCACTTGGGCTATATAAGAGTCAAGCTTTTGTATCAAGGTCTCGGCACGGTCAGGGTACCAGCTCCCAGCATGTGTGGCCTGTCTCGAGGTCATGAAAGCAGCTTTGCGATCAGGCCTACAAAGAAAGCTGAGTGACTTGCGGTTCGCTATTTGGTCGGTTTCCAAGGTGGCAAGGTTGCTCGATGAAGGTCAGATGCACGTGCTTGCTTCACTCGGAGCCCAAGTTGGTTCGGGATTGGCTTGACGTCGGACGAGCGAACAAGCTTGCAATAGTCGAGTAGTCGACGCGAACACAAGCCATGAGAGCTGTTAGTCGCATCGTCAGGCAAAGGCCCTGTATCCGACACTATGCCACCAGGCCCGAGATTCCAGTCCTGCCACGTGTCACTGCTCGGCCCGCCAAGGGCTCACAAGATGCCGTGCCGCCCATGATGCCGCCTCCGCCTGCAGAGACCGTCAAAGCTGCGACAGCCGCAACTAGCCCGGCAGCACAGGTTGGACCTGTTCCAGAGTTGGCCCGTGGTGAAGCGGTGCCGATTGGCACAAAGCCAGTCGTCATTGATGCGCATCCTCCTCCACCACGCAAGTCCCACAAATTCCGCAATACGCTGCTAGCGACAGTCGTCGGCGGAGCGCTCCTCTTTGGTGGTGGCCTGTACGGCTCGCTCAAGAACGACACGGTGTATGACATTTTCACCGAATACGTGCCTTATGGTGAGGATGCAGTACTCTACCTCCAGGAGCAAGAATTCCGCAAACGATTCCCCAATGCCGCCGCTCAAGCCGGCAAGGTTCCCGGTCGCTCTTCGTCTGCATCCGTCTATATTCCTCGATCTGGTGCAAAGGCGCAGATTCATCAGCCTTCTGCGGCGCCGGAAGCCAAGATTCTGCAACCGGGTCCACAGAACAGTGCCAAGCTCGACGAGCACAAGGCTACACCCGGTGGTGCTACTGACGTGGCTGTCATCAACAAGAACAAGCCCAAGCATGCCCTAGAGGGTCAAACACAACCTGCACCCAACGTTGAAAAAACGTCGGAGCCGGCACACACGCCGCGTCAGGCGCCCTCAGCGACGCAGGCAAAGAACGACACGAGGACACCTGTCGAGCGTTCTGCCGTCAAGGATGCTGAGCAGTCTGCCTCCAAGAATGCCGCTGCCGCTGGCACGAACGCCGTGCCGGTCGGGTTTGTCGGCAAGAAGGCAGCGCCCACGAATAACAACATGGAGCAGCTTGCTGCCAAGAGTGCTGCTGCCGCAGGGACCAACACCGTGCCGGTCGGCTTTGTTGGCAAGAAGGACACCGAACCTGCTGATCCAGCATCGCTGACCGTGCCACCGCCGGGTGCACCGCTCAAGCAATTCGAGATTCAAGATGTCGGCGACCGTGTCATTGAGCGTCTCCAATTCGCCCTGAACGGTATCATTAAGACGGCTAACGAGTATGGCTCATCCTCTTACTTCCAGGCGTGCCTTGAGAATGCTAAAGAGGAGGTGCTTGCGCTCAACGAGCGTGTTCATGACATTCAAAAGTCTGAAAAGGCCAAGGCGGATGAGGAACTCAACAAGCAAGCCAAACACTACGGCAGTCTTCAGCAACAGCACATTCGCGAAGTCAACGAGCAGATTGCAGACTACGAGCGCCGCATGACGATTGAACTGGAGCAGGAGCGGGAGCGCTTGAACCAGGCCTACTCGGAGCGTTTGCGTGAAGAGGTCAGCCAAATCGAGAAGTTG
Organism: Protomyces macrosporus; assembly: GCA_003717175.1. NCBI lineage: Eukaryota > Fungi > Ascomycota > Taphrinomycetes > Taphrinales > Protomycetaceae > Protomyces > Protomyces macrosporus. The sequence continues at coordinate 54,525 of QXDT01000009.1, read as the reverse complement.
GCCGAGAAGAAGTTGCAGAATGAATTGATGGAGCAAGCAGTCGAGCTTCAGAGACGATTCAATCGCGAGATTGGAGCTCGCGTTGAAGAGGAACGCGGCGGTCGTCTCGGCAAGCTCGAGAAGCTCGAAAAGGGCATCACCGAGCTCAAGCAGCTCAATGTCGAAGCAGGTACTTTCATCGAGGACCGTGTCAAGTTGCAGGATCTCGAGGTAGCGCTGCATGCACTCAAGAATGTCTTGCATGAGCAAGCGTCGCGACCGTTTATTCAGGAGCTTGCTGCCGTCAAGGAGATTGCCGGCAATGATGAGCTCGTGCGTGCCACAATTGGTGCGTTGGATCGCGAGACGATGGAGGCTGGTATCCCAAGTTCAGGTCAGCTTGCAGACCGATTCCGCGTCGTGGCTGACGAGGTACGCAAGGCGGCGTTGCTGCCAGAAGGTGCTGGTATCGCTGGTCATGCCACCTCGGCGCTCTTGTCCAAGGTCCTCTTCAGGAAGCAAGGCATGGTTCCCGGCACCGATGTAGAAGCCATTTTGGCCCGAACGGAAGCCTATTTGGAGGCCAATGACCTCGACTCGGCAGCGCGCGAGATGAACAGACTAAAGGGCTGGCCCAAGATGTTGAGCGAGGATTGGCTCACGATGGCGAGACGGTACCTTGAGGTACAGCAGGCGGTGGATGTGCTCGAGCAGAGTGTCGTGCTACAGGCTTTGCGGATGCAACAAGCTTAGACAGGTACAACAAAAAAAGATAGTTTACGTTTGCAAACTTGTGACTATGAGTAGACTCTAAATTGCAGCCAGAAGCTTGGTTTGGTCATTGAGCAGCGTTGCCACTTGTTCCGCGTGAAAACAGTATTCGGTGTGATGAGCACGATCAGCGAGGACGCACAGCCTGCTGCAGTACATCAGACTGCAGCGAGGACAAGCTGTACAGCTCTTGACAAGAGTCTTTCGACACGACGATGCGGCACAGCATTGGTAGTCCTTTAATGTCTTGCAAATCCGCACGGCATCTTCATCCAGGGCGCCAAGAAAGTGTTCAAGGAACGCTGCCGAGCGGCGTATTGCTCTGCAGAAAGGCTCAAAGGGTATACCAGGCGGAGGCAACTTGGCCTCAGCATCCAACTCTAGCAGACCGCCGTGGGTAATGAGTGTCTGTAAACGTAGAACGGACAGGTTCGTAGACACCACAGGAGATGTCTGCCAAAATTTGCTTGTGAGAAAGTCAACGTAGCGCCAAGCATTCGCTAATCGTACAGGACGCTCCAGCTGTACATCTGCAAGGCCTGCAAGGCCTGCAACATCCTGATAGGCATAAACTTCTTCGAGCAAAGACCAAGCTTGACACTGAAAAGGATGAAAGGGTCCGAGATCTTCGGAGACGTCCTTGAGCAGAAATGCCATGATATTCAGCGGCGGGAATGCGCCTTGATTCATTTGACTGTCGAGGTTTGTCAAGAGTAAGCCAAGCTGCTTTTCGCGTGTTGTCACTTGTCCATCCCAGAAGCATCGGCGGCATCGATTGCACACCCAATTCTCCTCTACCATGTCATGCCATATCACGAGCCCGTTGTTGCATGCCGGACACGGCAGTGTTGCATATATGTCGGGCTGTATGCAACGTGAACAGCGACAAAGAAATGCCTTTTGACGTAGAAGCAACGCTCTTCGTCTTCTCGTTGAGCTGAGCATATCCTGGCCGGCGATGTAGGTTGTAAGAATTTCTTGGCCAATCTTGATGGGTTTGATGGCAAGCAGGCGCATGTAGCGCTGGCCGTCGATGTCAACAGGTACATAGGTGGCATTGGGACTGCAGGCATGGTTGGACTTGCTTGCAATCTCTAGCATTGCATGACCTTTGCCAAAGCCATGTGCATTGATGTGTGACTTGGTCAGTACGCCGACCATGTTGTCGATCGAGCGGAGCTTGACATGATGCGCTGGACATGCTGTCCAGATCTGGGTACAGAGGGAGGTCCAGATAACTGTCTTGTCTGCAATCAATCGAGCTTCCGACTCTGATCTAGCGACGGCAAAGTCGTCTACTCTGTCTCGTGTGCTGTCATCTGCGGCGATATAGCTTGCCAACAAGTTGACCACATTCGGATGCACCTTACCCTCGCATGCGGCTTGCATCTCACGAGCGATATCAGTGTTTTCAATCTCATCTTCTTCCCAGTACAGAAGCGGTGGATCAAGTGCGAGTGTGTCACCCAGCTTGATTGCCTTTGTAGCAATGCAGCAGCGGCCTCGACCGGGTAATGTCTCAACTTGAAAGCAAAAGCTGCCGGGTGCTTCCCGAAGACGAGCAAGACTGCAGACAAGATTCAAATGATTTGTCATTCTGATACTCTAGAACCGCTAGCAATCCTCGTAGCGAGAACCGTGCCCTCCTTCAATGTCTCAGCAGCTGTTCAGGTGTGCGGTCCTCGGTGGCATCTGTGGGCTATGCAAAATTTTCAGATGGCGGTTGACACAGTGATCGTCGCGGCAGCGAATCGAGCATCTGCCAATGACACACTTCATCACATGACGGCTGCAAGAGAAGAGGAGATCGCTGAGCTCTGGAAAGGCTATGGAAAGATTTCACGTCGCTTCACAGCAGATGGAGAGTCTTCAATCGTCAAGCGCGTCGATATGCGTGCATTGGCAAGCACTTCTCTAAATGCAGATACTCTTCGCAAAGGCCTCTCCTATCAAATTGAGCGCCATCTCTACCAGCAGCATCCTACTGGACGTGTTGGAAAAGCCAAGATTGCCAAGTATGTCGCTAGTGGTCCAGACTTTCTCGAAATGGAAGATCTGCTTCGCTCGTTTCCTGAGACGAAGCGATCAATCGGCGCTGCAGATGCGCGATGCTGTCTGACCTGGTTTGCTCAATTTCACGCGGCGCACTTTGGCGAATCTCGTGCTGGACACCCTCCTGCCATTCCGTCTGCGAATGAAGCCTTCGTGACAAGAATCCGTAACCAGAACTTTTCACAACTCAAGCAGAATGGTCAGTTTAATCCCGTCAATTACTGGAGGACTGGCAGCTATTGGCACCTAGACACTCGGCGCGAAGAACAGGAGAATCTTCCACGAGCTTGGAGAACCAAGTACAGTGAGGCAATCAACAGACTACTAGAAAATATCCCTCCAAAGTTTCAAACAATCGTCCATGGCGACGCAAAAGCTGCCAATATCCTGTTTGATGCCGCCGAAAGTACCGAAGTTGCCATGTACGACTTTCAGTATTGTGGCTGGTCGTCGCCTATGCGCGACGTTGCAGCCTTCCTTGTTACCTCAATCAAGGTTCTTGATGAGGATTTGCATGAGAAGTTGCTGCATCACTACCATAGCGAGTTGATGAAAGCGTTACAGGAAGCTGGCCCAGAAGCGGCTGCTTCCTATTCGTTTGAGATCATGCACGCGCATTACGATCTTTGCCTCGCAGACTTTCACCGCTTCATGCTTAGCTGGGGTGCCTGGGGTAATCATCACTTTGCAGCTGCGTATGTGGAAAGGTGGCTCAAACGCCAGACATTTGCAGCATTAGAATAAAACATGGCAAAGCAATAATGTTATACAGGTTGAGCTACGATCGAAGCTGTCACGCCAAATGCAGGTCACGAAAGGCCTTGCGCACTGATTTGAGGAATGCGCTAAAGTCACGCAGATCATTGAGTTGAGCCACAAGCCCGTCCATTGCAGGCAAGGTCGGCCTACAGTCCGCCACCACATAGTCATGTGCGCTGACATCCACCGTCATCGTAAACGGTCTCGAATGATCCTGTGGGTGAATGTGCGTGTAAGTGAAGTTGAGCAAATCCTTGCCGGCCGTCTCGATTTCAAGCCCGAGTTGCGATTCCCACGCTTGCATCTCAGGTTTGTTCTTTGCATGCTGCGAGGCCAATTCAAGTCGTTTGACACTCATCGATGCGCGTTTCTTGGCCAGCGTAGCTTCTGCTCTGGTAATCTGCTGTTCGAGCATTGTCTTTTGCTCAGACATGTCGGTTTGCCTGCTGGCATACTCTGCAATTGATGCGCCAAGTTCTTCAGCCTCGACGCGTTCGTTCTTGATAGTCTCCACTAGCTCCTCCTCATCTAGCTTTGCCTTCTCAATCGCCTGAAGTTGAGCGCGTTGCTGGTTACGGTCGTCGGTCATGCCCGTGACGAAAGCATGCTTCTCCTTTCGCAATTGCTCGCGTCCTGTTGCGATAAAGTTGTCGAACTGCAAGGTGAAATCGGCCATACGTTTCTTCATCTCATCCATCATTGCCCAGTTGACCTGAGGCATCTCCAATGCGCTTGACATGACTGTCGCCATCTCTTGACTAGACTGTGTTGTGTATCTAGTTGTTGTTGTCTTCCTCTTCCTTTTGTTTTTGTTTTGATTTCGCGCGACAACGACAAGCACAAGACCAACTGAGGCTACTCGCCTAGATAAACAGTTGATACACTAGCGGCGAATCGCTTCATCTGGCGAGAAGGTGTCCTTAGGAATGCAGAGGATCAGATGAACAAGTCAGCTGAAGGACGACTCAAGGGCCTCAACAAAGAGCAAGCTGCCTGTGTTCTACAAGATGCGCAGGTTCTCCAAATCCTTGCCGGTCCCGGCTCCGGCAAGACGCGCGTGCTGACTGCCCGCGTGGCACACATGGTTTCTGAGCGAAAGATTGACCCTGGAAAGATCATTGTTGTGACCTTTTCCAATAAGGCGGCACGAGAGCTCAAGGAGCGCCTGACCGCTTCTGTCGCCAACGATGTCGCCCGGCGGCTCATTATTGGTACCTTTCACGCAGTGGCGCTACGATATTTGCAGCGCTATGGCGCCACGATCGGATTGCCAAAGCGAATCATGGTCGCGGATGCCTCGGAATCGCGGAATGTCGTTGCCAAGGTGCTCAAGAAGCTCAAAAAAGATGCTGGCGATGAGGCCGAGAGTATGACCCCTGGCACTGCGCTTACATATCTCAGTAAGCTCAAATGTCACGGTATCGGGCCGGAAGATGTGTCGTCCTTTGTAAAAGCGCGCAACGGCCCCATCAAACTGGCGCCATCCCTTGTGCAAGTGCTCGTCAAGGTGTACGAAGCCTATCAGGATCATCTCCGACAACACGACCTTCTCGACTTTGATGACCTCTTGATACAAAGTATTCGATTATTGAAACAGATGCCACAGGTCGTCTCACGCATCCGACATGTGTTTGTCGACGAGTTTCAAGACACCTCGAGCGTCCAATTCGAGCTCATGACCCTCTTTGCCCAACAACAGCAAAACCTGACGGTCGTTGGTGACCATGATCAGAGTATCTATGGCTTCCGCGCCGCCGACATTCGCAATTTTGCACGCATGCATGAGCATTACAATTGCATCGAGCACTACCTACACAGCAACTATCGATCGAGTGGCAGTATCGTGTTTGCCGCCACTGCCCTGATTGAGCAAGACAATCAACGACCAGCAAAACAACTTGCAGCGCAACATGGCATTGGACCGCAGCCGTGCTTGCGTGTCTTGCAAACGGCGGCCAATGAAGCCGACTGGCTCGCAACAGAAATAAGCCGGTTGCTAAGTCACACAGGTGGCCTCATCCAGCGACAAGATGTGGCTGTTCTTGTACGGTCTGCGTCCTTGACCTTGCCAATTGAGCAAGCGCTCCAACGGCACCGCATACCTTACAAGCTCGCCAATGCACGCAAATTTCTTGAACGGCCCCATATCCGCATCTTGATTGGCTACCTCCGTGTTGTTCAGGACCCGCGCTCACCGGCACTTCTCGAGATTGTCAACAAGCCCGGTCGAAAGTTTGGCGACAAGTCTGTCGAGCAGTTGCAACGGCATGCCATACAGCGCAACCTTTCGCTATGGCACACTTTACGTTTGGCCTATGAAAGCAGGCTCTCACTGATGGAGCGCGGAGACGGTACTCTGCGAACGCGCCTGCATGGTTTGATTCACGGCGTCGAACGCGCTCGTGTAGCAGTAGCGGCAGACCCAGAACATTCGGTCGTGCTCGTCCTCGAGCGCATCACGGCTGATATTGGCTACGAGACCTACATTAAAAATGAGTATCCCGAAGATTTTGCTGATCGCATGGAGGACGTGCAAGAATTCATTCAGACGGCGCATATCTTGGCGCAGGCCGAGGAGGCGTATGACAGCTTGCCGCAAATGGACGGCTGTACGGACCTGCCGCAATCATCACTCGATCGACTCTTGTCGGCACTGTCGCTCATGTCTGACGCTGGCGCCGATTCTGAAGCTACTCAGTCGACCGTCACGATTTCGACTATTCACAGCGCCAAAGGTCTCGAATGGCCCGTGGTCTTCATCCCGGGTGTCTACCATGGCAGCATGCCCTCTGCCCGTGCCGAGGAAACCGAACAAGACGAAGAACGTCGATTACTCTACGTTGCCATGACACGTGCGCAGGCACTCCTCTATCTCAGTCACCCACTCAAGTCAGCGCGGTTCGAATCCGTCGTGCTGAGTGGATTCTTGGCGGAACCTTGCATGGCGCATGTCTTTGACCAGGTTGGACCGAGGTTGACGCATAAGCTAATCGGCGAGATGGCTGCCATCTTGGGACGTTCTGCACCCACGCAAGGGACGCCTGTGCCGAGCGAGGATGCCTATCGAGATCCTGCACCGGGCGAGGGACCCCGTGTGCCTGCTGGAATCGGCATGGTGCGGCCCGCGGTACGGCAGCAGCCACCGGCTGGAGTGCCACAAGGCTTTACGAATGCGAGCACGGTCTTGCGAGAAGCACCGGTCGAGCGACTCAATGTCACGAAAACCGTCGCCAAACAGGTCAAGCAGGTCAAAGCGATGAAGCCTGTTGCGGCACATCAGCGGATCGATTCGTTTTTTGTACGACCAGCTCCAAAGCCAGATTCGGTGGCTGTTGCAACAACTGCGAAAAGCGCAGTGCCGGCCAAAACGTTTGAAGACCATACCATAGTCTTGCTCTCGTCATCCCCGGATCGTGTCGTCTACCGACGCGCGAAGCGGAAAAAGGAAGCGACCCCTGCAAAACAACCCGTGGCTTGCTCAAGCACGATGCTGGCGGAAGACGCACCACCGTCTTATGATGTGTCTGTGGCGTCACAGCCTGTATTTGGTATGCTGGTCCCGTCACCAACCGCTGCGGCGGATGTGCTGCTCGTGCCAAAGCGCGAGGAGCCATTTGTCGAAGGACAATTGATCCCTGTCAAGAAAAGACTGGGCATGTCGCGTCCCAAACTGCTGCCACGCGTGTAGCCGCAATCCAAAGCACAAGCAGATTATAAAGATAGGATAGAGGTATGAATGCATTAAAGAGTTGCACGCGATCGCGGTACAGATTGAAAGAGTGCAACGCGTCGCTGTCGCCAAAAGAAAGCATAAAGATCCTCAGCAGTATCCGCCGGGATGCGCACAATTCAGACAGGCGTCAAAGGAATCACCATATTGATAGACTGTCATGCTGCAAGTCCGACAAACGGTCGATGCACATCCAGCACAATTCAGCAAAGAATGGCTCCCTTGTGTCCCACAGGTGATGCAGTGCGCCTGTACAACAGGCTCCGGCAACGGCTGCCGTCTCGCGGCTTGTAAAAGGCGCTGGACCGTCTCTTGTGATTGTGTCGCCCGTTGCGTATCACTCTGGACACAGCCGACGCGCTTCCGTGTTCGGACGAGCATACTCGGTGATTCGCAGTATGCTGGCAGGCTTGCCGTCGATGATGGCGAGCTCAAGACATGCTCTCCTCGTATGTCGGAGAAGGCATCATCGCGGGATCGCTTGCGCTGCATTGTCTCGCCATTGGGAGACAGAGGTGACGCGCTGCCTGAGGTGGCGACAGGTGTGGATTGTGCTGAAAGAAGGCCGGCCATGGGTAATGCGAGAAGACCGCTGTTGGCGAGTTGTGCTTGATGAAGGGTCATGGTGATGACAACCATCCAATAGGATATCTGATATCTTGTACAAGTATGAATGCTTCCAGTGATGAGCTTGTGTTGTCCTTTCTTCCAAGATTGTTTGTGGCGAAGACGCGTTTGATTGAGATGGGAAGGCGACAAGAGACCTATAAAATATACATGTGAAATATACAAAAGGTACAAGCTTAAGATAATCAATCCCAGTAGTTGATGACACCATCATTACCACCCGTCGCAACCTTGCTCGTCTCTTGCGGATGCCAAGCAATCTGCGTCATCGTCCCCTTGTGGGCCGCAAACTTACTTAACAGCTTACACGTCTTCCAGTCCCAGAAGCAAGCGTACCCGCCAGCGTCACCGCTGCTGATGTACTTGCCATCAGGCGAAAAGGCCACTTGAATCGCATGACCAGCACAGCCATGGCCACGATACACTTTGCGGCGTTGTTGCTTAATCTTATCAATGGCAGAATAGACGACGATGGAATTGTCGAGAGACTGGGCGGCAAAATACTTGTGCGAAGGGTGAACGGCCACCGCGGGCATACTGTGCATCTCAGGCTCGGCAATATACTTGATAGGTACCGGAATGCCATATTCCCATGCACGTAAGGACTTGTCGTCCGAAGTTGTCACAAAGCGTCGATTCTCATCGATAAAGGTGACTGTATTGACAGGGCCGAGATGGTGCGTATACTCTTGAACAACCTCGCCAGACTTCATGTCAAACTGCACAATCTTCTTGTCAGACATACCTGCCAGGAATTCCTGCTGCTTGTCCTTGTCTGGGTTGATTTTGACAACGTAGGGCAACTTGCCTGTTGAGAATTTGGAAATGCATTGGCCCGTCTCGGTATCCCAGAGTTTCATTTGGGCATCATAGCCGGCCGACAAAAAGCGTGTGCCGTCAGCATTGAAGCAAACATCGCGCACGGCTTTGGCGTGGCCCGAATATTCGCGAAGCAGCGAACGCTCGCGGTGACAGTCAAATAGCATCACTTTGGAGTCTGACGAAGCCGAGAGCAACAAATGGCCCGATCCAGGAAAGAATCTTAACGCCGTAATGCTCTTCTTGTGTACCTTCCATGAATGAATGTTGCGTTTTGGAATAAAGCACTCTTCTTGGCCAGGCTCCTTTTCAAGATCGATTCCCAAGTCACGCGGCACATGCATGTACGTGCGGCCCTGATAGTCACGCAGCGCTTTGCCAAAGAATTCTGACGTTTCAGCACCGTGATTTGCGTCAATGCGCACATCGCTGAGCTCGATTTCCGGCCTGTGAACGGGGACGAGCGCTTCAGGCGCAGCTTCTTCGTCTTCGGCCGCGTATTCGAGCTCGGCTTCCACGGGCGCCTCGACTTTGTACTTGGCCCAGGGTCCTAAGAACGCGTCTTCGCCGTCCAAGACGGCCACGTCGCCTTGACCTTCTCGTTTGCGTTTTCGTTCGCGCTTGACTTGTCGCGTGCGATTCAGATCATGCGCCTCTGCACCTGCTAGCATGACTGCCTTGTCTAGATCACCGACAAAAGTATTGCCAGTCAAGGTGTTTTCTAGAGACGGATCCTTGACATACCCGAGCGACGCAAAGCTCTGATGCTGTTGTCGAAAGAATGCATCATCAAATGCTTGTGTTTCTGCAAATCCGGTCACGACATTTTTGCGCTGCAATATGCGCGCATTGAAAGGATTTTGTGGGCCTTGTGCTGGCCGTGACAAGGTCTCATAGTCTGCGTTGGTCACCATGCCCTTCTTGCTGTCGCTGGCCAGAATCAGTTTAGTTTCGAAGGGGTCCTCTGTTGACACACCTGGCGCAACATCGATCCGCTGTCTTGAGCCGCTTGATGGTATGCTTGGAGGCATAATCTCCTCCTCTGAGCTTCCATCGTAGTCGACGAGGCCCATAATGAAGCGAGTCGCTTGAAGATTGATTGTCGTCGCCAAAAAGTGAAATGATTGATTGATTGATTGATTGATTGAGCCATTCACGCGCCACAACGACCAGAAGGCGACTAAAATAACCTCGACTCATCGAGTACTCTCTCATCTACCAGCTGATCTCTTTCTTGCTCTTGCTACCCAAAAAGAAGTCTGCTGAAACCTATGCAGACTCATGTGGATCCTAGAAATCCCAGAAAGCGCTGAATACAAGCTTCAGCACCATCGCTATCTACTGCCACCTGGCACGACCATCACCATCGGCCGTCACGAGAGCAACCCAAGTGGACGCGTTGAAAAGAACTTTATCGACATTGACAGAAAGGTTGACAAGTCCATCTCGCGTAAAAATACAGTCATCATTGTTGCTGAAGTCACCAAGGGCGCTCACAAGGATCTGGAGCAGCGTTCTTGCGTGACAATCAAGGACACGTCAAAGTACGGCACATACGTCAATGGCTCACGTTATCGGGGATCAGAAGATATCTACATTGTGACTGAACCTCGCAATGCCATCAAATGTGGCAAATTTACACATGCCTTCAACTTGTACTGGGAGCCGGTCGTCCTGACGTTTCTCAAAGGCGCGCTGAGCTCGACTGACGAATCAGAAGTCATGCAGCAGTGTGATGCGATGGACATCAAGGCCTTCAATAAGCCGGATAAGGTCAGTGAAGAAACGACGCATGTCGTTTCAAAGTCTGTGAGTGTACCACGGGTGTTGCAGGCAATCTTGAAGGGTACCCATGTCGTGTCGCGCGCCTTTGTTACGGCGCTGTTGGCTTCAAAGGGGGAGATGCACTTGGATATGCAGAAAATGCCTCAACCTGTGCACTTTCCACCCGATGATCCCATCCATCGGCCTAATCTTGCCAACAAGATCAATCTGCCCCCTGATTCAGAGGCTGCGAAAAGACGCGCCACGCTCTTTGAAGGACTCGAGTTTCTTTTCGTCTGTCAAGATCGCTACGAGAAGCTCTCGCCCGTCTTTGAGCAAGGTGGCGGCAAGTGTATACGCTACGAGGGACCCATCACAGTTGAAGCGCTCGCCACGTTTGCACAACCATTTAAGAAACCCATCTGGGTCGATCCAATGGATATCACAGCCGGTCGTGTCGTCTTTGAGGCTGCAGAGCGCACGTGTACGGAATATCTGCTCAGCGATACACTCCTCGACCTCATCCTGTCTGACGGCACACACTCCATTTTTCGCGCCGGGCCAGCCATCCCCTTGATGGAGCCGATTCCTGTGACGGTGGCGAGTAGTCAGCTACCGGTACCACTCTCTGGTATGCCACCGCCACCGACTTTACCGCTCCTCTCAAGCCAAGTCGTGCCGGCCACAAGCCAAGCAGGTGGTGCATGGCAGGAAGAGGACCTATCGCCACCGCCGCCTGCACGGCCACGACCGCGTGGCAATGCCTGGGAGGAGAGTTTGGCACGATCACGCGCCATGGGATCGAGCCAGTCTGCATTTGCGATTCCGGGGTTTACCTCGTCTCGAACCCGCGACGGTTATGAAGCCGGTGCCAAGACCAAGACGGTGCTTGGTACCGTCGAGACATCAAGGGCCAAACAGGCTGCGTCTCAAGCCGCGGTTACTGCTGCTGCTGTTTCCAAGAAGACGCCAGCACGACAGGCGACTTTAAGTGATTACTGGACAGCTTCGCAAGCGACTGCTGCAAAACAAAGTCAGCCACAACTTGCTTCGCCCGTGATGTCTCGGACAGCAACGCAAGCAAGTCCGCGTAAGCCTGCAGTCACCGAAGAGATTGAAGAAGTGGAAGAAGCGCCCATCTATGCACCTGCGGCCGAGGCCTTCTCCAAAAAACGCGCGGCGGCACAAAGTCAAGCATCCGGTGGTGAACCGGCAGCGAAACGCACAGCAAGGGCTGCATCACCTGAGCGCTCACAGTCATCACAAACACAGACGCAGAAACGCAGCAAGCATCAACCGTTAACGATTACTGCGGAAGAAGTGGTGCAAACGCTAGGAAAGCAAAAAGACAAGCTCCAAAAAGCTGCCGTGCGTGAGACACAGGCTGAAGAAGACAGTGAGGCCGATGAAGAGGTCATGGCGCCGGCACCGGTCGTCACCTTCCAGATCCAAGCTCGGCCAGCTGAGTCAAATGGTGCAAGGACGCATCGCGGTTACTGGGACCCACGCTGGGAGGGTCGCCCTAACTTTAAGCGCTTCCGACCCCAAGGCGACGCAGCGCCCATCGATGACGAAGGCGACGCAGGTCACTACAGCGCGTTGGATGTACACGTCTTGCTAGTGCTCGATGACGCCAAGGATTCGGCCGTTGGCATGCGTGATCTTGATTGGCTTGAAAGGGAGACGCGCGAGGAGGAGGAAGAAGACGAGCCGGATGAGCAGACGGCGCCTGATCGACGCAATAAGTTTGGTTCCGCTAGCAAAAAGGCCGATCCATTGGCGTTCAACCATGACTTTGACAAGACGGATGCTGAGCAGTCCGGACAACGCAGTGACGATGACGAGAAGGAGGCAGAAGCAGATGCGAGCCAGAAATTGTTCAACTCCGAGCCGGAAGATGAGCGGCCGGCGCCTAGAACACGCCACCAGGTGGTGCAGGAAAGCGAGGAGGAAGATCTGGAGTTGATTGATGAGGATGCCTTTGTGGCTGAAAGCGCGACCGTGCGTCCAACGCCCTCGTCGACACGCAGCCAGCGCAAGATAGCGGCGACGGGCTCTCAGTCGTACGGTACGGCCAAGTCGCGACAATCGACGACGGCAGCCTCCACAAGTCAACGTGCCACGCGCACGTCCAAGCGTGCCTCGCCAAAGTCAACAAAGCCTTCTCAGACGCAACGACAGATGCTGGAGAGCATTGTACTGAGCAGCGATGATGACGCGCCGCTGGACAAGCAGCTCAAATTTCGCTTTTGAGAGAATGTTTGAAACAGCTTAAAACTTTCACAGGCAGTCTTTTATCGACTTAGCGCAAAGCTAGCTTCCATCTGTTGCACCTGACGTGCCCCTGTCGAGTATAGATAGCGAATCTTGCTCAGATCTTTTTCATGCCGATGCCTATCGAAATCCGATCGCGCCCATCGTTTCAATTCGAGACGGGATTGTGGGTCTGTAATTTGCCGCACGCTGCGCTGGATACGGCGATAGAGATGCAAGCTGCGGTTACGAGCGAGGAAATGCTCGAGGGAGAGCGTCATTTCCCGCGGCAGACGCGATGTTGACGTGGCCATGCCGCGGGTCATCATTGGCAGTGTCTTGATAGGTAGAGCAAACTTAAGCATCTTACAGCAAGGAGCTAACATGGAACAGCAATCTCAGCTTGAGTATATAAGTATACGTACAATAGTAGCGTGAAGAAAAGATGAAAGTTGCTTTGGCTTAGGTCAGCGCAATGTCCATGCACGTGCTAGGTCAGGGTTAGGCCACAAGCGCGCCTGGTCACCACGAACCGCCCGACCGACTTGTGGACAGCAACGCGACGCAGTAGCAGCAGCAGCAGCACAACGCAGCCCACTAAGAAGCCGGCCATCTCTCTACCTTCTCCATAACAAAATCAGCCAGGCATGGTCGTTCTTGCCGCTTCAGTCTGCACGCGCGGGGGCAAGCCCGTTTTATCACGACAATTTAGAGACTTGCCCAAGGCGCGCATTGAGGCCTTGCTTGCGAGCTTCCCAGGCTTGATGGATACGGCTTCTGGCGCTCAGCACACAACGATTGAGACGGACAGTGTGCGGTATGTCTATCAGCCGCTGGAGGAGCTCTACATGGTGCTCATTACAAACCGCGCCAGTAATATCCTACAAGACATTGCCACGCTGCATCTCTTCGCTCAGATTGTTACGGCGACGTGCAAAGCGAGTTGTAGTGAGCAAGAAATCTTGCGCTCGGCGTTTGATCTCATCACGGCCTTTGACGAGGTTTGCACTTTGGGGTATCGCGAGAATGTCAACTTGGCCCAGGTGCGTAACTTTCTTGAGATGGACTCGCATGAGGAACGGATTCAAGAGATTATCGAACGCAACAAGGAGCAGGAAGCGACGGAGGAGCGTAAGAAACGTGCCAAGCAATTGGATGCACAGCGTAAAGAGATGCAACGTCGTGCACAAGGTGGCGGCGGCGGCAGTGGCAGCATGGGTCAAGGCGGCAGTGGTGGATTTGGCAATGACGGCGGGATTGGACAGCATAGCTATGCCGCGCAGCATGTGCAACAGGCTTGGCAAGAACCTGCCAAACCGGCGTTTGAGTCGAGGTTGAGTGGCCGAGCGGCGCCAAAGGGCAAAGGTATGGCGTTGGGCAAGAAGAGCAAGCAGGCGACCTTGCTCAACAAACTTGGCGGCGAAGAGCAGTCTGGCTTGATGGATGAGGATGCTTAGCTTATCGGCGGCAGAAGGGAACAAACAGTCGTTTGCTAGTCTAGCTAAGCCAAGAAGTAAAAAAGAACTCTGAGTCTATGCGAGTGCTGTGCATGCGTATTCGGCCATGCGCACCAACGCCTGGTCAGGAACCTCTGTTGCAGTGCCCTCCGTCGCCGCCAGCAACATGGCCAAGTCAGCTTCCAGTCCAAGCGGCAAACCTTGCCTGTTGGCAATCTCCTGCTCTGAGCCAACGCCGTGTTGTGCCTCAAACTGCCGCGATGCCTCTGCTGCCACCTCAATCAACTCGGTCGGCAAGCCGGCCATCCTCGCAACATTCAAGCCATGAGAATGCGCACAAATGCCACGCACAAGCTTATACAAGAACGTCACCTGTCCTTGCCCAGCGGCTGCACTTTCATCCAGCAAGAAACTCATATTCTCAAACTTGCAACCTGGATGGTTTTCAAATTCTCGAGCGAGAAGGGCATAATGGGTCGAGAAGAAGCCCAAGCAACCGGCCTGTGTCAACAAGTGTTGCAAAACGGCAAAGGCCACTGCCATACCGTCAAACGTGCCCGTGCCACGACCCAATTCATCCAAGACCACCAACGAGCGCGGCGTCGCTGAAGAGAGGAGAGTGGCCGTTTCAGCCAGTTCCACCATAAACGTACTCTGTCCGCCGCCAATGTTGTCTCTTGCACCACCTGTCCGGACACTGACTTGGTCCATGGGCGTGAGTGTGCACGAGGCAGCAGGCACGTAATGACCGAGTTGAGCAAGCAACACAGCGGTACACGTTGAGCGCAAGAGAGTCGACTTGCCGGCCATGTTGGGACCCGTCAAGAGCGACATGCGTGCATTATCAGAACCTGTGCCGCCAAGCAGGATATCATTTGGGATAAAGGTGGTGGACTCTGCACAAGGATGGCGTACGGCGCGCAAGTCGAGGAGACTCGTCTCGCTTTCGATAAAGTCTGGACGACAGGCTGGTGAGCCGAGGAGTTGACTCGATTGCGCCAGTGACAAGAGACAATCGAGCTGTGCGCCACACATGACGAGGGCATGCCATTTTGTGAAATTGGCATCGAAGCGTTGATAGAGCCTTTGCTGCAATGACGCCACAATCGCCTTGTGTCGTTCCTGCTGCTCTAGCAAGCTGCGTACCAACTCTGCCACTTCGGGTGACCAATACCGCTTGACTTGTTTCGTGGCACTCATCTGTTGCCAATCGCCCGGCACTTTGATGCTGACGGGCACTTCAATCTGATAGAGATCTTTGCTATTGCCGACATCGCGGTAGGCGATTTTACTGCTCTTGAGAGCACGTTGATAGTCCTTGAGCAACGGCCCAAATTGAGACTCGAGTTGCTCAAGCGCCACTTGACTTGCGTCAAAATCATCTTCAGTGCCTGGACTTGGTACAATCACGCCCGGTCGTTTCGGATCACTCGAGCTCGCGGCTTCCCAGTCAAACGCCGCGCGCCACGCAGCCAACGCGTCAGTCATATCCGGTGCCTGTGTCAGAATACGCTGGATCAACGGTGCCTCTTGCAAGACTGGCATGTCGCCCAAATCTGTCAAGAGTTGTGACAACGCCGTCAAGCCAGCGAGCACCTTGACGAATTCTGAAATCTTGCAACGGCCGACATGCAAGCGTGCCAGTTGTCGTTCCAAATCAGGCAACGTTGCAAGACGGGTACCAAATAGGTCACCGAGCGCCATGTCTGTCATGAGCAAGTCAACGGCGCCGAACCGTGCAGCAAGGGCAGAGAGGTCACGAAGAGGATGACAGACCCAGCGACGCAAAAGACGTTTACCCATCGGTGTTTTGCAGCGACAGACAAGGTTAAACAGTGTTCCAGCAGGGCCGCCATCCCATGTATTGTTGAACACCTCGAGATTGAGCAAGGTACCGCCGTCGAGCACGAGACTTTCAGCGCGTTGCAACGGATTGTAAATCTCAAAATTGGCCAGGGAAAGAAGGTCGTGGTCGAGTTTGAGGTTGCGCAGGTACCAGAGTAAGCCACCGAGTGCCGTACCCATCGCTTCATCCGCCAAGGCCGCTTGCAAGACGGGATGCCAATTTTCTTCTTCTTGAGCTTCGAAATAGCGTGCCTGGCGTAATTCAAGGCGAACGCGCTCGGCATCCCAGAAATCAACCTCTTTGATCCAATTATACTGCGTCTGCGGTGAGACAGCGCCGCGAACACATTTCGTGCTTGCAGGGCTCAGTTTACCCTTTTCAAGAACGAGTTCACGCGGCTTGAGTTGAGCGAGCAAGGTATCAAGCTGTGTTCGTGCCAAGTCATCCGTAAAGCGTGAAAAAAAACATTGTCCTGTAGCGGCATCGGCAAAACAAACGCCAAACGTCGGAATGGCCCCGTCCGTATCACAGTCGATTTCTTTGACTGCCAAGATATAGGTATTGTGATCCCCCGTCAACATGTTTGGGTCGACGAGTGTGCCCTGTGTCAAGACTTGCGTCAACTCTCGACGGACAATCTTGTCCTTTTTGGCGCCATCTTTTTCACGAATGTCTTTGCCGAGGATCGATTCCATCTGGTCGACACGCGCGACACGATACCCCTTTGCCACGAATTGCGCAGCCCAGTCGTCAAATGTATAGTCTGGCACACCGACCATGCGCATGCCGCGGGAGGTGAGTTTGAGATCAAACAGCTGATGGCCCAATACGGCGTCATCTTCGTAGAGTTCATAGAATTTGCCCTTTTGGAAAAAAATAACGGCATCCCAATTTTCACGTTTAAAAGACCAGAATTGAGCTTCAAAGTTGCCGAACTCTGAGAGGGCGGCTGCGGGAATGTAGAGTGTGCGTGGGTTATAAAGTGGATCATCGGGTTTACGTCGATCGGCGTCGCGAATGTTTTCGGGGCGTAGCCAAGGGCGAACGGTCTGAACGAGTTCTTCTTGACGCGAGAGGGGCACTTTGGTGGTTGGGAGGCGGGAAGAGGATTCACGCTGAAGAGATGGCGGACTGCTGTCTGCATGGAATGAAGCCAAACTCTTGAGCTGCGGTACTGCTGCTGCTTGTGTTGAGCGCTTGGCTGTGGCAGCTGTTTGAGGTTGACTCGGTGGATGGCTCGACTTGGACTTGGTCTTTGCCTTGACCGACTTGCGCTTCTTCAATGTCACCACGTCGTCGTCCTCGTCATCGTCATCGTCATCTTCCTCCATCGCCTCATCTTGAGGTTCAACCTCCATAGCGGCATCCATCGCCGCCTCAATCTCACTATCAAGCTCAATATCAGGACCATACTCGTCATCCGACGCCGCCTCAACTTGTTTCCGTCGCTTGACAGGTCGTACCGCCAAGGCTTCTTCGTCACTCGACGCGTCCTCTTTATAATTTGTGCGATTTTCTTTACCAGACGCAGTAGCGCCACGCCGACCAGGGCGACCGCGTGAGGGGGTTTGTGAGGCAGCACTCGATTGTGCATCTTGAGTTTGCTGCAAGGCGCGTGAGGCAGGGACGGGTGTGGCCTGGACGGGTGCTGAGACTTGTGAAGAGGTGGGGATAGCCAAGACGTTGATGGTGGTTTCGGGTGCCGGTGTGGACGCAGCAGCTAGAGGCGTCGAGGCAGGGGTCGAGGTAGAGACTGGTGCTGGACCGGGTGTGCGTTTGAAGAAGCCGAGAAGGGTTGCTTGACGTCCACCACTTGCAGGCGTACTGCCTTGTGCTTTCTTAGCGGACATTGCTAGCTATTGACTGCCTGACAGATGAGTCTACAATGTATTGATATCGCATCTGTTGCAAGCGTAAGTCGCGTCTTTGTCGAGGGTCGCGTCGGGATTCAGATACACGTGACCTGACTCGATTCGCGAATCCGAGGCAGCAGTCGGCCGTAATCACCTGGGCAGGATCATAAGTGGCAGGGCCGGGAGCTCAAGAAATATGAGGCACAGACAGGCAGGGAAGGATCATAAATGAGAGCATCGTATGGCGAGATGCTATAAGGATTAGCTTGAAAGCTAGGCGATACAAAGGAGCTGGAGCAGTTTGTTGTATACTTTCAACGCCCAAGGTAGCGCTCAGTTGTAAGATGACGCCTGTGCTGTTACAGGGCTGACTGTCTTGATAGAGGCTATGAAGATAGAATAGGGATGGATGGACTGTAGGAAATATGGGCCTTGTCTCTAGCAATAGATCTATCGCCTAGGTCTTGATCATATTTGCCGGGTGCATGGGCCAAACAGAGAGAGTGAGAGAGAGGCGCGCGTAATGAAACTTTGTGATGCCGAGCACCTGGGAGAGCAGAGCAAGCGGACACCGGCGGGCCCGGGAGCAATCGCAAGCACAGAGAGAGAGAGAGAGAGAGAGAGGACAGCAGCAGAAGGAGACGACGAAGGAGAAGAGAGAGAGAACACTCCAAGGCTTGCAAGGAAGACACAGAGACATGTCCCAACACACTCCCCTCTGATCTCTACCTAGGTAAACGCATATACCCGGACCAGGACTCCCTGCTCTAGCGTACAGAGAACAGTGCACAGCGTACAGGCTGCTTACTAGATACTGGACCTACTGTCCCTCAAAGACAACCACACCAAAACCGCAGCATAGTGCCGCCTCCCTCCCTTCTTACCACTCCCTTTCTCACAGCCTCAGCTTAGCGTACCTCTTTCAACGCGTCTCATCCCGTGCCGCCACACGAGAAGCAGACCTAGCTCGTTGCTATGTACAACGGCGATCATGTCATGCCAGACTTGACGCCCTCACCCGAACAGAGGGCCGTCCTGTTACCATGGGACATGCCACCCACGGAAGACCTTCCGCCCACATTTACACCCGTAAGTCTCCTTCCTCATGGTCCTTCCTTGATTGAACATCATGCTCACCGCAAAGCAGTCCATCTATGGCCGACCGCATGATGCACAGCAGGCCGGCGCGGGCCCAACTTCCGCCAACCTTTTTGTGCAACAACCTCTGCATGCCTACGCCGCCGCCGCCGCCCATGCCATCATGCCAGATCCGATCGTCGGTCCCGTCACCGCACAGGATAACGAACACGCTGGACGGCATGTCAATCCATCCACCTCGCCTTCTGAGGCAGGTGAACGGACAACGGCCGCCTCGCATCGCGTCACACCGGCCATGTCCATTGCAGCGTTGCTTGCGGCCACAGAAGAAGCCGATAGCCAGCCGAGTTCACTGGGCGGTCGAGGACAGCAACACCATGTCACGGTGGCTCCAGATGCGTTGCAGCAATACCCACAACAGCAGGCGAGTGGTAAACAACCGCGGACCAAGACGCCGCGTCGGAAAGCAGCTACGGGCGAGGATGCCTCCAAGCGACGTAAAACGTTGGATGAGGTATGTTCCTCTCTTTGCATGCAATCATCCCAAACAGGGTGCTAATGATATAGAATGGCGCCGTGAGTACGAAACGCAAAGACGGCCGCAACAAGCCGCGTGTCATTGCCGCGTATGACATCGACGCTGCTTTACGGGACTCGGACAATGAACCTGCCTCAGACGACGAAAGCTATGCCGCTTTGCACATGCAGTTTCAACAAACTTGGCAGCACAGACAAACCGCAAAACTCGAGCAAGATGAAGCTTCGCGACAGTCAAGGCATGCCGAGTCGGCAGCACGTTTGCGCGGCCATTTCGAACGACGCGTCAAGAAAATGCAACGTATCTATGAAGAGACGTATAAGAAAGAGGCGAATGACCGTGCCGCCGCTGAGCTTGAGCATCGCAAGATTGAAACACGTAAAGAAGCGGCACGGGTGAAGCGACGTGCAAGGACGGCGGCGCAGTATGCCGCTGCCCAGGCACAAGCACTCAAAGAAGGACGGGTCTTGCCGCCGAAGCGCGGCGTCAAGCGGCGACGTGAAGAAACGGCCGGTTCAGTGTATGAGGACGACGATCGAGGTTCTATTGCAGACGACGGCGGACATGCAACGCCTGCTGCTGCCGCTGCTGCTACTGTGTCTGTTGTTGGACCCTCGACAAGCAAGACGACCCCTGCGCCGTCCGCCAAGTCCAAATCATCCACGTCCGGTCGTAACTTGGAAAAGCTGCATGATCAAATCTGGCGAGACATTGCCAAGAAGGAAGTTCCCAAAGTCTATCGCCTCATGATGCAGCATCAGAACCATCGCAACAATAATCACAAAAAGACGATCCAGTTGTGTGCGAAAGAGGCAAGACGATGGCAATTTCGAACAAACAAAAACATCAAAGACATGCAAAACAAATGTAAGCGTGCCACGCGCGAGATGATGTACTTTTGGAAACGCAACGAACGCGGTGATAAGCTCGAACGTCAGCGTGCTGAGCGAGAACTCATCGATAAGGCTAAAAAAGAGGAAGATGAACGCGAGTCGCGTCGACAGGCACGAAAACTCAACTTCTTGCTCACCCAAACCGAATTGTATTCTCACTTCATTGGCAACAAGGTGGGTACGGCCGAGGCGGAACAATCAGAGGATGTCGAAGCCGATCCACGTCTTTCCGGTCCTGTCGTGGCTGAACCGGCACCGTTGCAAGGCGATGAGACGGCGCCCGAGGTGGACTTTGACGCCGATGACGATGCCGCTTTACAACAAGCCGCCGCACGCAATGCGCAACAGGCTGTGCAACGCGCCAAGGAAAAAGCACAAGGCTTTGACGCTGACAGTGGCGCACGTGCAAATTTACCGGGTGAAGACAATGATGCCATGGATCTCGATTTCCAAAACCCGACCACATTGGGCGAGAGTACGATTGCACAGCCCAAGATGTTGACGGCGACGCTCAAGGAATACCAACTCAAGGGTCTCAATTGGCTCGTCAACTTGTACGAGCAAGGCATCAACGGCATCTTGGCAGATGAAATGGGTTTGGGTAAAACGGTCCAGAGTATCTCCGTCATGGCCCATCTTGCCGAGACGTACAATATTTGGGGTCCCTTTCTCGTCATTGCACCTGCCTCGACGCTCCACAACTGGCAGCAGGAAATTTCAAAGTTTGTGCCACGGCTCAAGGCCTTGCCGTACTGGGGCAGTACGAAAGACCGTAAAGTACTGCGCAAGTTTTGGGATCGCAAGCGCGCCACGTATACCGAGGATGCACCGTTCCATGTCGTTGTGACGTCGTACCAGCTTGTCGTGCAAGATGCGCAATACTTTCAAAATGTAAAGTGGCAGTACATGACGCTCGACGAGGCGCAGGCCATCAAGTCGTCGCAAAGTTCTCGTTGGAAGCATCTCTTGGCATTCAAATGCCGCAATCGACTCTTGCTGACGGGTACACCGATTCAAAATACCATGCAAGAGCTCTGGGCACTACTGCACTTTATCATGCCAGGTCTGTTTGACTCGCACAACGAGTTTAGCGAGTGGTTCTCAAAGGATATTGAAAATCATGCGCAAAAGAATTCAGAGCTGAATGAAGAGCAGCTGAAGCGTCTGCACATGATTCTCAAACCCTTCATGCTGCGACGTGTCAAGAAGAATGTCCAAAAGGAGCTCGGCGACAAGATTGAGCTCGAGGTGTTTTGTGATTTGAATATGCGCCAGCGACAGCTCTACTCGGCCTTGCGCAAAGAAATCTCAACCAAGGATATCCTTGAAAAAGCAGTCAGCGATCGCGACTCAGATCTCTCGAGCTTGATGAATTTGGTCATGCAGTTGCGCAAGGTGTGTAATCACCCAGACTTGTTTGAGCGTGCAGATGTCAAGGCCCCGCTTGCCCTTGTCGATGTACCCAAGACGGGCTCTTTTGCAAAGGAGACAAAGGATATTGAATTGCGGTATGCGTCGACGGCGGCGTTGACATGGACCTTGCCGAAACTTGTCTTTCGACACGGCGGCATGCTCGATGTGCCAAGCGAGTACTCCAATGCCGGCTTTCAGCAGAAATACCTCGGCAACCTGCTCAATGTCTTTTCGCCAAGTAACGCAGCGGCCTTGCCCACGGCACGGCTCGCTGGTCTCTCACCCTCAGAAGTATGGCAGATGCATCAACGCCCTTTGCAAACGCAACGCGCGTCCAAGACCAATACGCATGGTCGATTGCATGCTTCTTGCACGCTGACGCCGCTGTCGGATGATAGTCCGTTGGCACATCTCATGTCTGTCCGAACGAGCTACACGCGTGCTCACAACTTGCACCGCCTCGATCCGATGTATGACCCCAAAGTTACGGCGCCGGTTGTTCAGGTCGACTGCGCTGATTATACCTTTTGTCGCGGACGGCAACAGAGGCAATTCGACCGCTCGACGCGCCGCCTGCTCAATGGCCTTTCTTTGCCAGAAGAGAATGCTGTGGTTGATAAGCGCTTGCTCATCCAACCTGAACCGGAACTCATGCCCAAGACGGATCAAGAGAAGCGTGGCTACGGCGGTATTCGCATGCCGTCGATGCAGACCTTCATCACCGACTCTGGCAAATTGGCAAAATTGGATGCGCTGTTGGCAGAATTGAAGGCTGGCGACCATCGTGTGCTTGTCTACTTCCAAATGACCAAGATGATTGACCTCATGGAGGAATATCTCGTCTACCGGCAGTACAAGTACCTACGTCTCGACGGTTCCTCCAAGATTGCGGATCGCAGAGATATGGTCAATGACTGGCAAACACGGCCTGACATTTTCGTTTTTTTACTTTCAACGCGTGCCGGTGGTCTCGGCATCAACTTGACGTATGTTCTTTTCATTGCTCACTGACTAATGCTAACATACTAGTGCTGCTGATACGATTATCCTTTACGATTCCGACTGGAACCCGACTGTGGACGCCCAAGCCATCGACCGTGCCCATCGACTCGGTCAGACACGTCAGGTGACTGTCTACCGACTCATCACCTCTGGCACGATTGAAGAACGTATTCTCGAACGCGCCAAGCAGAAAGAGGCTGTGCAGCAGGTCGTGATTGCCGGTGGTGACTTTAAAGCCAACACAACCGAGACGGATGGCCAGCCTGGTGACGGCACTGCCGCGGCAGGCGGGTCGGGCGCGACGGCAGCGGGACCGAAGAAGATTGAGTTTCAATCAGCCAAGGGTAGTGGCGGCCGCGACGTCGTGTCTTGGCTTCTGGAAGATGGCGATGAAGATCGACTCCTGGATCGTGCTGCTGCCAAGGGGACGGCTGGTGGCACGGGTGCTGGCAGCAGCAGCAGTCGCAGTCGCATGAATGCTGCAGCGCCGGCTACACTTGAGGCGTTGTATCATGAAGGTGAGGGCAATTTTTCAGGCTTGCATACACCTGATGAGGCCATGTCGGCGCCGTCGAGTCCCAAGCCAGCCAAGGCGGCTGTGCCGCCTTCGGCGAGCAAGAGTCGCAAGCGCAAGGCGGGTGATTCTGCAAAAAAGGTACGCATTCAGGAGCTTTGATTTGGTAGAGGTTTTCAACCTTCTGGAACTTTCTTGTTCTCTTCTTTTCGTTTCGGCAGGAGCTCGTAGGTACCAGGTACAGGCATTGGCAGCATTAGCAATAAATTGTGACTGTTTATATTGTCCGTTGTCGTTGCTTTGTTTTGCTTTTTCACAACAGAGACCAGCGACCATCCCCTCATCAAGGACCATCCATCGTCTTGCCAAGCCCGCAAATCACGCAAGTACTACATATATCAACATGTCGACGCCTCTCAATGTCATCGATGTCAACACGGCCGATACACAGGCTCAATCGCTTCAGCCGGCCGGCAAGCAGACTGTTGAGCAGTACAACCCGCTCGCAGCCATCACGACGGCGCCAAAATCTAACCTAGAGCACCAGCGGGAACTGCTACGACAAAAGCTGGCTGCTGGAGAGGGGCATACGACGGCTTCACCAACGGATTCGCTCATGTCGCCTTGCACGGCCAAGTTGCAAGCCAACAAGAAGGTCCACTACAAGAAGTAAGTACAATCTTGCTTTCCTGTCTTGACGCTAGGCCATTGGCTTTGTCTTGAGGAGGCTTGGACCACGATAGTGTGAAACTAACTAGCCAGGGCCAAGCCGCTGAGCCTACAAAGCCGCTTCTCGATGGCCGCAAACCCTGCTGCGAGCAACAAGGAGAACAAGTGAGGGCCATGCAGACCATCTGTGCCCTGAGACCTCATAGGAGGTATTCATCAGCCAACTTACCTAATTTCACGACCTATGCGCTTGCATGCAGCTTAGGAGCGCTTGTATCGTCATTCCCGTTTCGTTTATTCGTCTTTACTTGCGCACAGTCTCTTGCCGTATGCGCTTGACTTGTTTTGGTCATAGTCTATCCTTTGCATCCCTCCTTCCTGAGTGTGTTCTACAGGATCAATAGGGGCGACTTTGTGTTTTCAATTTTGAAAGCGACTTGAGCTTCACCATCTTCAACCGGTACCACGACCAACCCTCTATCAATGACAGTTTAGACTCGTGCCAGTGCTCCTACCATGTTTAAAAAGAAGGCTACCTACAAGTCTGCCTCAGCCATCAATGGCAAGCTCCGCAAACAGCTCGCAGCTCACTTGACTGCTTCTTGCAAGCACTGTTTGCCCACTGAGCCTGAAGCGCTCAAGGAGAAGCTAGCGCTCCTGCTGCCAGTCAACTTGGAGTCATGTAGTGCCATCACAGCCAAGGGAGACAAGCTGGCTGTCTATACTTTTGCAAAGCAGCCGCGCTATTTGCAGCTGGAACGGACAGGGTCGAGTATGCTCCTCGTGCCAACGCTCTACACGCTCATCCACGAACCAGCGATCCTGCCCGTCGTGCTCGTTCCCTCACAAGTGCTCGCATTCTTGCAGTCGGGCGCTGATCTCATGATCCGTGGCATCGTGACCTTTCCAGAGGTCGAAGCAGGTATGCCTGTCTCGGTCGGTTGCTGCCTCGAAAATGGACGAACCGTCTTGGTGGGTGTCGGTATTGCAGCAATCAGCAATAAGCTGTTCAAGGTGAGCGCTGGTACAACTGGAAAAGGTGTCTTGATGGTTTCCTGCGTCGGCGATACGCTGCATCCGGACTTGCTGTTGACGCAGTCGACAACCGCCTTGCCAGTCTTTGCTAACCCTGACGACAGCTTCGATTCAACTGGCCATAAAAAAGATGGGCATGATTTTGAAATACCAGTCGAGCCTCTCAACGAGTGGCAGGATGTATCGCGGACCATTGAAGAGTCTACGACCTTTCCAGCGACTTCCGAGACGCCAGCTAGCGATTCAACGACAAGCCCTGTCAAAGTTGACAATCGCCCTGTTCTATCTGCGAAAGAGACTGATCATGCCTTTGAGCAAGCACTTCTTTATGGTCTTTATGAGATTCAAGAAGAGGCAGTCTTTTTCAGTCTGCCAATGTCATCAAGCGCCTTCATGGAGCGCCATATCCTGCCGTACCTTTTGAACGACGAAGATTTTCAGCCGCCCCAGATGAAGCAGTCGTCGTGGAAGAAGACAAGCAAGTTCTTTTCAAAGCAAAAGGAGAAGCTCAAGTGCAAGGAGCAGAATGGGCAGACCATCATCACCGAGATTTTTTGGAGTACGCCCGATCTGCAGTCCTTTGTGCCGTATCGATTGCCAGCGCAAGAAGTAGACGAGGTCGTCAAGCCTGCAAAACCAGCGCCAAAGATGCTCGACATTCAAATTCTCTACACGCTTCCGCCAAAGCTAGCGGGTCTTGCGCTCTTTGAACGCTCCCATCAACTGACTGAGTCGCAAGTCGCCGACCTGCTTGAGCGCTACTTTACACACGAACAGCTTCACGTCTCAAAAAAGCTCATCATCATCAATGCGGAGCTGGCAGAATTGCTTGTGCCGTCGAATGATAATCAGGCAACGCTTTCGTCCAAGATTCTCCTCCGACAATGCCTATCGCTCGCCTCGACCTCTTATCGCATCGGCGAGACTGGTGCTCTTCGACGTGGCGCACCGCCTCAAATCAAAATTGTCGAGGGAGCACGCAAGAGTAGCGCAGGCCGCATCGTGACGCTCTTGACGGCACTCGAAGCATTCTTTACAGATGATCAAATCGAAGCACTTGCAGAGCAGCTTCGGAAGCGATGTGCAGGTGCCACAGCCGTTCGGCCAGGACTTAAAGCTGGATCTATGGAGATACAACTACAAGGACCCTGGGCGACAACAGCCAAAGCGATTGTCATGGAGGCTGGCGTCCCTGCTGCGTATGTTATGGTAGAAGTCTCTGCCAAGAAGAAACGGTGACAGTGCAGTTGCTACTTTAGATATTAACCATTTGCATACGTGTATCTATCTGCATTACTCATTCCATCAAGGCTGCAAGCACAAGCTTCAAGCAGACGCAGCAGCCTTGTTGTCAGCTTCCTCCTTAACCTTGTCCACCTTCTTTTCGCCCTGCTCTTTGGCATCAGCCGCCTGCTTTTTGCCTTCTTCCTTGACCTCTTCCGCCTTCTTTTGCCCTTGTTGAGCAAACTCCTGTGTCTTATCCTTGGCCTCGCCAGCCGTCTTCTTGGCCTTGTCGCCGAGCTGCTTGGCGTCTTCCTTGACCGACTCGACAGCATCCTGAGACTTGTCGGCAGCCATACCAAAGTGCTCGCCTCCCTGCTGGCTAAAGCTGCGAATGTACGACTCGCCCGAGTTCAACGTGGCTTGCAGGCCGCGGTCTCGAATCGATTGCACGCCCTTGACAAATAAGACCATGCTCAAGATCCAAGCAGAAATGGTAAGACCAATAAAGAAGAGGACCGAGAGGGTGGCGAGCAAGATGGTCAAGGCCACCGCGACAATGGCAAAGATCCAGAAGCCTGCAATCGTGGCGATACCGGCGATGGCTGTGCCCACCACCATCAAGAAAATAGCGACCGGCACTGCAAACAAGAGTGCCTGGACCGACACGAAGAGGCCCAAGACGGGTCGTTCTTTTTGTAATTGGCCATGACGGCTGACGGCACGCTGGACGCCATGGTAAGCATCGGACTCGGTCACTTTGGTGGAATACTCTTGTGCCTTGTCTTGCAGCTGACCGGTGGTGCTGCTGAGCTGCTGCTTGATGCGCTGGATGTCTGCCATGGTTGGTTGTGGTTGTACAAGCCGTCCAAAGCAAGGAATGTTCAATGACGTTGGAATTGTTGCCGCCGCTGACATGTGCCTCACGTGCTTTCTCATTGCGTTCGCGGGTTAATTGGGGCAGTCTATTTGCGACACGGACAACAGGCCCCTGAACCTATAGCTATACGACCTTGCTGACGAACAAGCTGCTTTCGCAGACAGAGACATGCTTCTATTGCCCTCATGCGGCTACATCTGTTCAGTCTAGTGCTTTCTGTCTCTAGCTCATTGCTCGAATACGCTCCAAAGCTCGTGTCACGGCAAGAGCAAGCCAACACAACACAGCCGATTCTAGATGGCCAGGTTCTCGAGGGATCGGTCACCTGGGGCTCAAGTGTCTACTACGCTTATATACCGGCAAATAGGTCTATACAGCAGCTACAATTGACGCTGAATGCATGTACGCAGCCGGTACCGCTCAATCGGACGCCCGAGGTCTGGGCTTATGCACCGGACTTGCGCGTCCATGTCGCCGATCACAGTCTGCCAAGCGCGAGAAACAATACAGACAGCGCGCGGCTATCCTTTGGCTTTGCAAACCTGACGATTGAAACAAACAGCTCGCTCTATATTGCCATTCAGGCGCCGACACGCAACAGGACGTGGTCGGACGACCTCTTCTCCTTTCAAATCGGACTCACGACAAATGAGCCTCTTCATGGTGCCCTAATCGGTGAACGGCACCGTTTTCTTTTTATTCAAGATACAGATTTTGGTGCAGCGCTCTTGACAACGGGCAACCTGTCGACGTCTGAGCTGCCCAATTACCAAATATGGGTCGTGCCAAGCGACGAGCCCGCTAAAGACGGTATTGACGCCGCTTTACAAGACAGTCTCCATGCATCTTACTGTGGCATCACAACAGCCAAAGCGCAAGTCACCCTCGCCAACGCCGATCGAAGCATGACGTTGCGCGGCGGTGGCCAACCCAAAGAGCAATTTTACGTTCATGGACTCAAACCATCGACCTCCTATGACGCCTACATCACGCTGCGGAACAACTTTACTGAAGGCGGTACAGTCTGGCCAATGCAGCAATTCCGCACGCGCGATGACACCACCTGCCAAGTCATCTACAATCTTGCCTTTTGCAATGAAATTGCATACAGCGTGCCAAGCAATAGCACGCTCTACAATGCTGTCGCCCTTGGTACCTACTACGACAACCGTGCCCTCGCCTACTTCCAAAACTTTTCAAACACGATGCAGCTGTATAATTGCAATGCCACCGACAGTGCACGGTACAGCCTCGTCTCCACCTGCGAAGACTGTAAAGCAGCCTATAAAGATTGGCTCTGCGCCGTTACGCTGCCACGCTGTGCAGATACCACCAATCCGGCTCCTTTCCTGACGCTTCGGAATACTTCGCGGAGCCAAGTGACCGACCGCGACTTGAAACCTGGTTCGTACAAGGAGATTTTGCCGTGTGGTGATCTACCCAAGAACGTTGCACGGACATGTCCTGCGCCGCTTCAGTTTTGGTTACCGGCGACGCAAAGTGCGTTCGATGCCGTATATGGACAACGGAGTGGAAATGCCACCATCAGCTGTAATGCGCCCGGTGTTGATTTTTGGATTGCAAGGGCAAGTC
This sequence comes from Protomyces macrosporus, assembly GCA_003717175.1. Classification (NCBI taxonomy): domain Eukaryota; kingdom Fungi; phylum Ascomycota; class Taphrinomycetes; order Taphrinales; family Protomycetaceae; genus Protomyces; species Protomyces macrosporus. The sequence continues at coordinate 25,759 of QXDT01000009.1, read as the reverse complement.
ACCTTTCGTGGGATCCTTGGTTGGGCGTCTCTTGTATCATCTTTACGGCACTGTTGATAGGCGTAGCAAATTGAGCCTACCAGTCGAAGGATCGATTCCTTACACGGAAGAACACCTAGCGAAACGACCATCTGCAGCTGCGAGATTTGAAACTTGTGAATGGCGTTCATAATAGATCGTCCGTGTCGGTGCAAATCCTTGGATAGCTGAAATTGCACACAATACACTGAAATAGAAAACAAAGTAGACCGAGACCAGCGTGTATGGGAAGGTGAAACAATGATCGCTAAGTCAGTCTTGACGGTACAATTACTCGATCGTCGTCGAATCGAATCATATGCTTCTGCCTTAACGTATCACAGACACTACGTTTAAAATACCAGCGGACAATCGGAATTTTTCAACATTGACGATCGCAAGTGATGGACAATTTTTCTCCACTAAAAGACGGGCTCGTCAGATCTCATCTAGCAAAGAACTGCAGCTCCAGAAGTGTCTGGTCAAGTAATGATACGGTATGATCGCCAGAGAAGAGCTATAGTTGCCGAAGATTTTCATGAGCTGTTGCCTGCCTCGCGGTTCAGCAGGAAAATGATTGGTGGAAATCCAAAAATGCGCGTCCGTTTAAAATCTTCGGGCAAGCTAGGTAGAGGTACTCTCATAGATATCGAGATATACAAGTACATATGGCAGTCTAGCTCATGAGAGCTACCTCTGTTTCTTCGACTAGACTACCTCGGCCTGACACCTCGACAACAGCTCATGTTCTAGTGACGAGCTGGCAATAAAAAAGCACTGTTCATGACCCAGCAGCACATCTCGACTGAACAACATTTGGTAATCATTTAAAAAGCTATGGTTGTACTGGTGAGAACTCACTACGAGCCCGTACTGGGCAATCTAGTACGAGTGGAAAGAAAACTTGAACAGTCACCAAACGTTCAATAAGATTTGACGTTATGTTTGTGTGATTGTAGACGGATGAGGTTTTGGCAGGTTTTGATCCCAGCACCAACAGATGATGTAGCCATTCGAATTTTTGTTTGTTGCTTCGACTTGACATGTCCAATAAAGTGAAGGATTATATACAGTATTCTTGTAGGCCCAATGACATTGATGAAACGGTCCAGGACAATTGTTTGCCCAAGTGTTTCGATTAACTCCCGGATCATTATATGTCGCATCGCAATCTCGATAACCGCGAAGAGTTTGTAATCTATACTGTTGACCAAGTGGATCGTAAGGAAGACTTTGAACGCAACAGACCAGGAAAGTCCAATGAAAGAAGAAGCCAAGATCAAGCATGTCGCCGTATCTGTAGCTAATTTGCTTAGTGACAAAAGTTGCAATCAGCTCCTTTGGGAGAGATGTTGAGCGACCCTTCGGATCAGAGCTTGAGAAACCACGCTAGATAAATGAGTCGGCTTCCCTCTTATACTTCAGGATACAATGCACATGCAGCTACAGCTGTGGATGATTCGCTCCGTTATCGACTTGTCATGAAATATCGTGATGTTCACCTTTGTGTTGTGAAAAGGCTACACAGATTGCGTACATCGCGTCATTTCATGCGCTATTTGCCGCGGAGCATTGCTGTACATCGAGATCATCTGTGAAATCCGAAGTCAACTCAACTAAATGACGTGATGAATCTTACCAGTGTAGCTTTTATAGAACACAAAGGTGTACATCACGACGTCTAATGACACGCCGATAACAGAGCTAGAGCTTCGTGGAATGATCAGGTCAGGTCTGATTAGGACCATCCACGACCGCGGCTGCAGCTGCTGCTTGAGGAGAACTTCTGTTGTCGACGTGTCAATTTCCGTGGTGACATACAACTACACACATCGAAAAGTCACTTCTTGGTGGAAAATCGCTCTAGTGCTCGTGATGGCGCTACAGGGCCAGGGGTTCGATAAGCAGCGCTAAGCATTGGAGAGGAGAGCCCGTCATCTATCAGCTGCGACACTGTCATGTTACGCGTGAAAAAAATTCGGGCCACCCTAGGGGCCGCCCGCGGAGATCGCTACAGTGTCGGACTTGCCACTCGACCCAGCACCCGCTATAACGATCGATCGCACCTCGATCAAGGCAAAATCTCCTACGCGGCTCCAGAAACATTGAGAGCCTCCTCTCTGCATCATTTTCGACAAGACCATGCACGCCCTGCGGGCATCCCCAGCATAACCAGTGAACCTTTTTCCACCAATTTCACACGTCACATGTGCGTGACCACCCTTTCCCAACCCCTACCTAGGGGCTCAGCTCGAAAGGTGCCCGTGTAAACTTCGAACTCTCCTCGTAGCGATCGGTGTTGCCCCCTTTATAAATAGTTCAGAGTTTTCCCCAGCACGCGCACAGAACCACCGGACGCACACCTCAACAACAAAAATACCGCCCGACATTTCACGCGTTTGCTTCAGCGTAAGCCCTCTATGGAGGCCGCGATTGCGAATCTACGCCCGTGCAGTACCCTCAATATATCTGCCGTAGCTAGAAAGCATTGCGTTGGCAGATCAGCCCTCAGTAGACGTTGGAATGGCATCTCGACCTCAAAGAACCATCAAGTCGAAATCAGTCGCGCAATTAGCGACGAACAAGAATCTGGTCTTTCCGAAGGCGACAGAACGAACTCTGTTTACCACCTACACTATCAATGATCACGGATTTGGCCTGCGATTTGGCTGATTATAGGGTCGGCAAAAACTGGACCAACCGATCCGTTCAGCGGCACACCCAAATATTGGACAGTCGATATCTTCACAACTTGGACCTGGCACGTCACAGAGCTGAATCCCTAGAGAGCTCCAAATCTTTCTTCAATGTACTGGGTGAAAAAATGGAGGATCTTGGCATCGCCGCCGACAATATCTACGACATGGATGAAAAGGGCTTCATGATGGGTGTGTGCAACAAGACGCGTAGGATCTTCACAAATCAGACTTTCGAAGGCAACAAGCTTTCCAGAGCTGTTCAAGACGGTAACTGAGATTGGACCACCCTCCTAGCAACAATTCGTGCCGATGGGACTGCTCTTTCACCTGCCCTGGTTTATGAAGCGAATTTTGGAAATATTCAAAGCGATTGGTTGGAGGAGATCGACCCGAAAGCCTATAAATGCCACTTTGCCAGTACTGCCAATTGCTGGACATCAGAAAAGCATGGCATGGCTTGGCTTGGCTTGAAGACGTGTTCGACAAGGAGACGAAAGTTAAAGCGAAGAGATCCTGGAGGCTTTTTTTTGTTGACGGCGACGGCTCGCATCTCAGCCTCAAGTTCGTCGAGAAGTGCGAGAGCCTCAAGTTCTTGTTGGCCCTCTATCTGCCTCACTCTACACATCGATTACAGCCAGATGTCAGCTGTTTCAGCCCGTTGGCAAATTATTACAGCCAAGGCGTCGATTCGATGATGATGAACGCAAACAGTCTCACAACGACTAGAAAGCGCGACTTCATCTCAATCTTCTGGAAGACATACAGGAAAACCTTTACTAAGACCACTGTCGACTCGGCTGGGAGGAAAACAGGCATTTAGCCCTACAATCCGCGAGTTGTGCTCGATACTTTGCCCAAAAGGGTCAAAACTCCCACAGGCATCCGAAGTAGCCAGCAACTCAGCCAGCTGAGACCACCTACAGGTCTCACCTCCTTGTCCAAGCCTACGAAGATTCGCAACTACGTGGATCGAGCTTCTTCAAATGGCGACCCAAAAACTCGAAAAGGTCTCAACTACTTGGCCGCGCGCTATGCTGAGGCAACTGCGCGGCTTGAAATGATCAGGTTCGAAAATGAGCAGCTAAAACAAGCGCTGAAGCGAAAGAAGCGTTTGGAGAAAAGAAAGCCAGAAGTCCTCGAGCAATTGAGATCGGAAGGATAGACAACTGCTCTATTCATGACGCCAACGAAGGTGACACGAGCAAGGGAGCTTCAATCGCAAAAGGAGCAGGAAGTGAAAGACCAGGACGCTACAAAACAGGCTCGAAAGGAAGCCATTGCTCAGATCAAGGCGAACAAGGAAGTTTCGGCCCAGCAGAAGCGTGATACGCGGGCTGTGACGAAGTTGGCTCGTGAAGCTGTGGCAGCAGAAAAAAAGGCTAAGTTGGAGACTGTCCGAGCTGCCAAACAAGCTTGTCAAGCTACTGATTTTGCTGTCAAATCAAGTACCAAAACCAGAAAAGTGGTATCCGCGCCACAGAGAGCCTTAACTGAGGATGTGGATGTCCCAGCTACTTCATCAAGAGTCGGGCCCGTTTCTGAGGTCAAGACGCGCTCAGGCCGCGTGAACGTGCTATCTGTGAGGAAACGCTCTTGAATCAGACCTGTCTGTATATCATATACCTTCCACTATCTTAGCCAAGTATGAATATCTACTGCTCGATATCGGTTGGGATTTGGTCGGTTGAAGTGTGGTGTTGCGTTTTCAAGAAGTGTGCGTCGGGTGATTCTGTGCGCGCGCTGTAGGGGAAGACTTTTGTCGGCTTTGGTCAGATTGTTCAGAACAAATCACGCAAACCCGCCGAGTTGACCTCGACCACGCTCATGACTCGGAGAGTTTTCTGAGTCTCGACGTTTCTCACCCCACGGCAAATCAAACAGTCATTGCTACGTTCCTATATAGCCTACAGAGTCCTGGGAGGAGTACGCAAGAATATTATCGTGACAAGAAAACATACAACTTCACAGATCAAAAGACATCATATTATTTGATGAGGTTCTAGCGGCTGATATAGCACAGCGTTGCCGTAGAATTGGCTGCGTGGATAGAGGAATTTTGCGAGTTTCGAAGGCTGGCGGATTGACCGACGTTGCCTCCTTTCTCGTCACACCAATAATAGCGGCCAATTGCAAGAGATCCTGGCCAGCAAGAGGCACGCACTGCAGGAAGCGCTGAATCTCAGCAATGACATCAAGGCTACAGAAGGAAGGACATCTGGCTCATTCTCATTCCACAAAGCGAGGCAGCAAGCGAGTTGCCTGATATTGCCGGTCCAGCTAGAATGATCTGCATGTCATCAAGGTCAAGTATAGCATGTGTGAAGCGCATATGACGCTGGACAAGCTGACGATGCACGAGTGCGAAGCGACAGTGGTTGGAGAACTTTCAGTGCCGCCATTCAGGGCGTCGCGCGTGCTCTCACAATTGGTCTATAACCACCGCTGACAAGTTCGAACAAGGAACATCACCGTTATCACTGATTCGGGCGTGTGCTACCTTTGTGTGACTCAACTTTGAACAAAATTTATCAAAAAAACCCCTGTAAGTACAAGCAGCTAAAGCCTCGGAGAAGAGCTGCTGCAATCAGGGTAACAAGACACGATCTTCAGCGAAAACACAGCTGATCAGTGGTTGCGCTACATGCGATCAGCTCTGGCCGGAGCAGCAGCGAAACGGCAGCTAGGGCGTCTGCAGAGACATCACTTGTGCTCCTCTGCGTAGCGGTAGTGCTTCTCAATCGCGCCGAGAGCGCCGTCTCTACCTCCCTTCATCCAGCCAAGATGCTTACCCTTGCTGTCCTTGACATAGTACTCGATGTGCCCGCCTTTGCCAGATTCGTTCGCGACATATTGATTGACGACGATAAAGTCTGGGTCGTTGACGCTTCGGAACTCGACTGTGTGTGTCGCTTCATCATGCACAATGATTTCCTTCATGACAGGTCCTGAAGCGCCGTCCGGACCGTTGAGCGTCATTTCGCGGTAAATGGATCCAGCCGGATCGTAGTGATGGCGCCAGGTGACATTGGAGACGGGCAGGTACTTTTCTGGTTGCTTGGTCTTCTCCACAAGCGAGTCCCACAGGAGGTTGACAGGCAAGGAGACTGTGCGGCCTTTGACCGAGTCTTGTGTTCCGTCAAGAGGAGGCGGCATGATGAATGTGGGGTTGAGTGGCAGTAGTGATTGTGTGGTCCTTGAACGCGGGTGATTTCGCAACGACGAGCGAGCCAGCAGGACGCAAGGGCAATGTAGGAGGTAGAAGCACTTCTCAGATATTCAGATATACAGATGGCGGTCTAGCCCACTGCAGCCTACCTCTGCTTTTTCGACTAAACTATCTCGGCGTGATGACATCTTGACAACAGCTACCAGAAGGTCTTGAGTGCACCCGTTGTGCTCTACAACGTCCGATGACTTCTCGAGGCATACTTTGCCAGTAGCAGCTGCGCGATTCTTGCAGAACAGAACAGAGACCTGAAAGCGATGCAAAGAAGCACCCCACTGAGTCATTGCAGCGCCTGTCCATTCGCATCCAGCTCAATCAAGATACGTCGCTTCGTCTGCGTCACTGCCTTTTCCATGCGCGCCAAGCGCTTGCACGGACTCGACCCGCCTCCTTCTTCCTGCACCCCATCCGAGCTCTCCGTGACGATCCCCGGCATCAGTTTTTGTCGCTTGGGCGCTGGCGTTTGAAATACGCGCTTGGGCAGCGCCACTTGCCCTTTTCCCGCAACGCTCGACTTGTCGGCAATCGTAAACAGCATGTGCTGATACTGCTCTTCAAAAACACTAGCGTGTCTTGACAGCCATGGATGCATCCTTGCCTCGGAGATCATCATGCGCGCCAAAGGATCTGGCTCGAGCAACGCTCTGAGAAAGGACTTTGCATGGGCGCTCAAGGTCGGTGCACCCGGCACACGCGGCGCAAAGTCGAGTGGTTGCGTCAGGATGTGTCTATGTGTTGCAGGGCACATGTCACGAGCAAGACTGAAGGGTGAGTAATCGAGCAGAATCTCATGGATGAGCACGCCAAGACTCCAGAGATCGACTTCGACGCCGTATCCGGAGCGACGATTGACGCCGGCACGTTGACACCAGCTCGGTTGTGCTTCGAGAATCTCCGGTGCAATGGCATTAACGGTGCCAACAATCGACTGCATGCGTCTACGACCCGCTTCGTTTGCATCGGGAACGCGACGGGCGAGTCCAAAGTCCGTCAAGACGACACGGCAGCCGTCTTTGGCATGTGCCATGAGGACATTCTCGAGTTTGAGGTCGCGATGCGCGATACCGTGGGCATGGAGGTACTCGAGTGCAAAGAGGACTTGATAGACGAAAAAGGCAACCATGACTTCAGACTTGTCTGTCGTGTCTGCGTGCCAGTAGGAAAAACAATCACCGCCACAGAGCATCTCACAGTAGATGTAGTGATAGTGTGCCGAGTGTGCCACCTCGTAGGTAGTGATGACATTTGGCTAAAGCTTGTCAGCGTCGATCAAGACAGATGTAGACATACGTGAGAGAGTCCTTGCACTACTTCAAGCTCACGCTCAAGTGCCAAAAGATGCTGTGGGCGCGAAGACCGTTTAAGCACCTTGCAACAGACTTGGTGACCCGTCTTTGCGTTGTGCGCCATGAGGACATGTCCAAAGCTACCAGAGCCAAGCAAACGATTGCTCAAGATCCAACCATCGGTACCGCGACGCTCTTCCTTGAGCTGAGTGAGCAAGTGTGCCGCAATCTCGGGGAACTGAAAGTGCTGCTTAAAAGTGAACGTAGCAACTTGACGAATCTCAATGTCATCGCCATCAGAGAGTAAGACACAATTGCCGTATCCAACGAGACGCTTGCGACCGGGTGTGCCTGCTGCGAGACGTGCAAAGCGGATGTAGGTGCCGTTGCTCGACTGATCTGTCAAGAAGCAGAGCTTGTCGGTCGTCTCAGACACGTTGATCTAGCACAGAGTCAGCAAGCGCATCCAGCTTGGACAGGTTGCGCAGACAGTATGCAGCGAAAAGTGAGTACTCGAGACACGCGCGTCCGAGAGGACGAGATCAGCAGCTGAGGCACGACCGACTTTGTAGCGCTTGACGTGCTCGATACCAAGGACGACATCGGGTCGATAGGCAGAGCGCATGTAAAGTGTAGCGTAGACACCGTCTTCGCGCTCGACGTCCAGGACGTGCTGTCCAGCAGGGATAGTAGCTTCAGGATCAATGGGCAACGTTGAGGGAAGTTCTCTGAGGGACATGACGTTGACTGTCTAGGTAGATGAAGTGTACTGCCGAACTAGCTGAATGGCGCTAGTGCACCTGTAGAGTGCCGGAGCGATTCAGTGAGTTGTCCTGTCTAGATGAGGTGGATGCTGTCGATGCACGCAAATCCAGCCGCCACACCACCTTCATCCGTATCGCGCGCTTTTGTTCTCAACAAATGCCCATCCCCTTCATTATGCAAGATGGTGCCATCGCGATGCCATAGAATCGTGCCGTAGATGCCTAATTCAGAAATAACACTTGCTGGATAAACTTGACCGGCGCGGACGATGGCGTTATGCTGGACAGGTGGTAAGATGAGTTCCATAAGGATATACCCAGCCCATTGCGCTCGTGGCAGACCTTGCAAGAATGACGGGATGGCGTCACGGTAAATGTTGTGACCGCCGCCTTCACGTTGCGGCTTGAGCACGAAACGCTGCGGCTCTTCAAGCGCCAGGCGATATGCTTCTTCTCCTGCAGGCGTGGCATCGAGTGCATGCATGCCGACAAAGGTGTCGCGCAACCTCGTGGCAGCGGCATGCGTACAGAACTTTTGCAAGGTTGATGCGTCGCCTAGCACCTGTTGCACTTTTTTAGAACCGGCAAGTTGCGTGATGACAGTGGGACACTTGACGGCTGTGCTGCGTTCGAGTAGGTAGCGGGAATGCCAATCTTGCTCAGACTTGTAGTCTTCGGGTCCATAGCCGGCACGATAATATACGACTGAGACGGGCACCTCACCGCTGAAGGGCATCTTGACAAATAAGTTTCGTGCATCGTCGACGCGACAGTGTTGTTGAATTTCTGGGAAAGGCACGCGATAGCAGGCAATACCGTGTTGTTCTTGCAGGCTATACTCAAGCCAGCGCTGATCGAACGCGTTACGCTCGTCTGTCTGAACCACCATCAGCACACACCCTTTGATGTTGGATTGCAGGACGCCCTGAGCGAGACCGTTGGCGAGAGCTGACATGGCTTTGTTTGTGGGCATCCCGTCGATAGAGAAGCGCGAGTCAGCATTGTCTGCCAAAGAGCGGCCATAGAGACCTTGTTTCGCGCAATAGGTGTGCACCTCGGCCGTTTTGGTGGATAGACTTGCAAAAGAGGAAGAGATGGTGTTGAACTCAACCTGCTTGATAACGGCTGTCTCGATAGTGTTGCTATCAGAGTGCAACAGGTAGTCGGATCGAAAGAGACCGAGCGAGAGCGGCTGCACGATGCCTTCTTTGGACGCCCGCTGATGCAGCGACCAGAGGTCCTTCATAAACTCATCCACCGGCGCGAGTTCCTCCATAATCAAGCTCATATATGCCTCATCATTCGCAATCTTGGCATACAAAGCATTAAAGTCTTTTTGTACATCCTGAGCCGCTAGGAATGCACGGCGAGGGAAGTCAGTCGGATGCAGCGCGACAGGCGCATGGGCCACAAGACAGTTGCCTGGGTTTTCGGCCACGAGCGCGTTTTGCGGCCTGACAACGAGGCCGTGTGAGAGGGCATAGTCGATGAGCGTTGTGCGTAGATGCTCTGTCTGTGCTTCTGTCAGGTCGAGTCCTGGTGATTGCGACATTTGGATGATGGTGTTGCAAGTGCAAGCTGGCAGCGTGGTGTTGTGTGAGCAACAGCCTACGAGCAACCACTAGGTACGTACATACGTGACTGCAGATTACAGAAATGCATCTATGGAGTCTACCGCGATGCCTCAAGCTGTGCCTGTTGTGCATTCCCCCGGTTGAGATCATTCACCTCTGCCGTATCCAAATCCCTGTGCCGAGTCAGCTCAATCTCATCCAAAATCACCTTGGCTCCCTTCTTGACCATCTGTTCGGCCACCTGGACGCCGAGTTCTTCCGCCTGATCGTACGTCTGTACCTGAGCCTCGCAGTGTTCTTGAACGGCCGTTTTGCCATCCACGGAGACAACCACCGCCGTGATACTGAGTAGGCCATCCTTGTATTCCGTCTCGCAACCAATTGGCACACTGCATCCACCCTGCAACGTCCGCATCATGGCGCGTTCGGCCCATGTGCAAATCATGCTCTCGTGATGATTCAAGGGCTTGAGCAACTCGGCGAGCTCGGTATCGGCCTCGCAAATTTCAAGAGCAAGGGTTCCTTGACCGGGCGAGTGAAACATCGTCGGTGCCTCTAGGTATTCCGTCACCCGTTCCAGCAAGCCAAGTCGCGCAAGACCAGCAGCGGCGAGAATGAGACACGAATAGCCCAACTCTGGATTATCGAGTTTATCGAGCCGGGTGCCGACATTGCCGCGAACGTCTTGAAAGGCGAGCAATGGACAGGCGCGCTTGATTTGGGCGGAGCGACGGATGCTCGAGGTACCAACTACGCTGCCGGCCGGTAAAGCAGCAAGATTCTTGTAAGGACAGTGTTTAGCCATGACAACGACATCGCGGGGATCTTCCGTCTTGCCGACACTCGTAATGATGAAGCCGTCTGGCAAAGTGGTGGGCAAGTCCTTGAGACAGTTGACCACGAGGCGGCATTCTTTCCGATCGAGCAAATCTTCCAATTCTTGCGTCCAGAGTCCTTTTGCCATCTGAGACGAAAACTGATGCAGTGGTTTCGTTTGGATGACATCGCCCATGGCGGACATGGCGACGATGGGGAAGTTGTACTCTGGATAGAGTTGTTGGAGGTCGCGTTGGACTTGCTCGGCCTGGACCATGGCTAGCTTGGACTTGCGTGTCCCGATGGGGTATGTCTTTCCAGGCATTTTTCTTGATTGTGCAATGCCTAGAGGGATAGATGGTGGTGTCTTGTCGGGTGAGCAGATCAACTAGTACACTCGTACTCGGCTGGGCGGAGATTGAAAAGTGTGGAGTTGTGAACTGCAGACTACTCGCATCGGTACAGGTACTACTTGTAGATAGCAGGCAAGCCCGAGCACTGATCGACACAAACACGCTCTAGCCTACAGCTCGCTTCCAATTCGAATTTCGACACCTACTCAAGCGGAAGCGCTAAACCTTGGAAATCTAATCTACTTACCTAGGTAGGTATCTACGGAAGCGCAAGCTGAATATAAAGAACAAGCTAGCTATCATCATACAAACGTCAACTGCTCTATCATGTCCCGTGATGTCGTGCGAGATCTCGTCCGCGGCCTCACAACGCTCGAAATGACTCTCGTTAACCTCTGCGAGACCCCCGCCCTCGCGCACTCAGATTACATTGACCAGCTCACCTATGCCGACACTGTATTTCCGACTTTTGCCTTTTTGGCAGGCATGTCGCCGACGCCTGCAAAGCGCTCCATCAGTCTGGTGGGTCTTGGCCTGGCGCTGAATACGCTGACGGCCACCATTCAAGGCACACCCATCCGGATCCCCGGTGTCCTGCAACGGCTTGGCCTCTCTAGCCTGTTGCTCAACAGTCCTGCCGGCAAAGTGCTCTCACGAGCCTATGGCGCACCACTCCTGGCTACCTGGTATGCCCTCTCACTTGGCTTGGCCGAGCACCGCGGCAACTCGTTTGCCCATCCAGACTATCGCCGCGCCGATCCAGCCACCACGGCACAAGCAAAACTCGATCAGGGTCTCTTTGGGAAAAGTCGACTCTACAAAGCAGGCTATGATCCTGAAGGTTTACTGGGTACCTTGACAACAGCCCTGACGATGCTTGCCGGCAGCACGTTTGCACAATCGGGGTTTTTCCATAAACGATGGCGTGTAGCCCTCGCCATGCTCATGATTTGTTCAGGCCAAGCACTTCATCTACTTATGCCGTGTTATGCGCCCATGTCCAAAGCGTTATGGACACCCTCGTTTGCACTCGTCACGACAGGCTTTGCCATGCTCAAATACTTTGCCGTGGCGGCAAGCATGCCTTACTTGCCAAGACTACTCAAAGAGGTGCTTGAAGCAACCGGTAAACGGTCACTCGAGATTTACCTCCTCTCGACGCTCGTCAATCTCTTATTGAAAGCCGGTGGACCGGAACGATCGCTCATGGCCCGGGCGCGTGCCGCACTCTCGCCGCGACTTGGTGAGATCAAAGCAGACTTGGCCGTCGGGGGTGTCGTGACGGCAGCCATGGGTGCAGCGGCCGTCTTTCTTGTACGCAATCGATTTCGCTTACAATGGTGAGCGTTTGAAGATTTGCAAGGCATCATCCTTGCCTGGGAAACTCGGCAATGGACAATTCACGAGCATGGTCCAGCCAGGCCGTGCAGCGAAGTACGTCTCCATCGTCTTGTCACTGAAGGCCGTGTACCGATTGTCATTCTGGGTGCCGACATAACAAACGGTATCGCCTTTGAAGGCTTCGAGGATGCGTTGCGTCAGTTTGTTGCCGCCGACAATGGGATAGACAAGCAGCAGAACCTCATCGGCCGTCTTGCGTTTCGCAACATACCCGACGGCATCGGCCTGGACCAGATCGTCGATCCAATTGATCCGCCAGCGTGAAGAACCATCATCGTTGGCCTCGACACGCATGCCGGCATTGCGCAAGATCCACGACCAATACCCGTTGCCGCATCCAACATCAAGAACGAGACGGCCGCCAGCCACCGCTGAAATGAGCTGGATAGCTTCCCAAGTGGGTATGCCACAGCCAAAGTGATGCATCAATACAGGCAAGATGGCATGTGCTTGTTTGGCGGCAGCAGGATCATCGTAGCCGTTGCGATGCAAAGGGCCGACAAAGGAGAGTTGCAGGCAGAGTTGGGCCCAGATGTCTAAGAATGGATTGAGATGCTGCTTGCGCCGTGCCAGCTGGAGTTCAAGTGCTTGCGGCACCTTTCTGCATCGATTCAAGTGAAGAGCCACTGCTTGTCTTGGGCTTGCCTTTTTGGCATTTTCAAGGAAGGATTTGAGGAGCTTGGGTGCATGGGTCGAGGATTTGAAGATGGAAATGTAGCTCTCAATGTCAGAGTCCGTTACAGGGACGTCTGATTGTCCCGAAGAGTAGTGCCATCGCTGGCCTGAAGCAAATGCAGCTTGCACATGCCGCAGCTGGACCTGGACACCTTCAATGGAGTAGATATAGCTGTCTTGTTCAGGTGATTTGAGCTTGAATGCTTGACAGATGGTGCCAAGTATATCGCCAGGTATGATTTCAAACTTTGCATCTGGGTCCATGATCTCTAGCCAAGTCTTCTCAGCAAGATCTTGTCAGCAAAAGCAGAGCTCGTTGTGTTATAATCTATCTCTTCTGATGTCATGCCTTCGTATCGCAAAGTTTATTTCTTCTTCCTTCGCAACCAGTTCAGCCATCCCCGCATCTGCATCTACAGTCTAGGATCTATTCACAAGCAAGGCCTTGTACAGTAGATGAGCAAACGCAGAGCAGGTCTCTTCAGACTGCCCTCGCGCGCCGTCGAACAGGTCTTTGAGGAACAACACCCCGTCGACCCGCTCGTCGATCTCTTCCACGTCTCGACACCCACCGCTTTCGCAGCCGCCGTCTTTCTTTCCCTCTTTCTCTACGACTGGCCTTCCTGGTGGGTCCTTTCAGGCTCGCCTGTTCTCATCTACTTTATTCTTCTCGGCGCCGCAACTGGCACGCGAATCTTTCCCGGTGTGCCAATCTGGTCACTCATCGCGAGTCTGCAACTTGTTTATTCTATTTCAGCAACCTCTTGGCTTCTTTGGCGCGCCTTCACAGGTATCTGCTATCCAATCATCTTTACAATCTGTCTATTTCAATTTGACGCATTATCAGGACGCGTCAGGACATGGCTGCGTTCAGGCTTGAATCAGCTGCATTTCGTTAGCGACAAGGTGGCCTTTTTCAACATCCCGGCACTCGAAATTGATACAGACGTCGATGGCTTATTTGTCGTTCGAGGCATCACGTTCTGTCTATCAAATCTGACCATCACTGTGCATGGCATCGAGGTCGGCATTAAACTCTCAGACGACATGGAACTCGCCTTACAGGCCGACAAGGTGACGATCCCGCTCTTTCGACGCATCGATATCGGTGATGTCTACGGTAACGTCAAGGGCGGCAAGTATGAAATGACATTTGGCGATCTCGCACAGCGTACAAGAGGAACAGATGATGAAGCGCTCATGCAGACCGAAACGCCACTCCTACAGGCAGCTGCCTCGGCCCAGTCTTTGCCCATGACGCCCGGTATCAAAATGACCAAAATGACAGATTACATGAGCAACGGTCATGCACCGCAAGACAGCAGTGCTAAGCAAGGGATGGATGGCGTCAAGGTCAAGCCGCTCTTGCCAGCAGATGAAGAGGCCCATTCGCAATATAAGGCCACGCTGGCTTGGATCCATCAGACGAGTGGCATTGCACAATGTCGCGCAAAGCTGGGTCGTCAAAAGGCACGGCAGGCAGATGACGCTTCCATCCGCCATGTCGATATTGATGCCTTGGATGCACAAGATGATCGGGCAGCCATCTGCGCTCTGCTGCATGCCATACCGTCGATTGCAAATCCACCCAATCGATCCATCAAAGTAACAACGTTGCAGAACCTGACACCGCCTTATATTCGTCGCTTTCTGCATCGCTTGCCACTTTTGCTTCGTCTGTTGCTCAACATTCTTGCCTACTCGCATCCAGTCAAAATCAAGTCCATCACGGCAGCTGGATCAGGTGGCTGGCTCAAGTCACTGCTCGCCTCGGAGCTCTTCCAGCAATACACGAAGAATAACCAAGAACTGCGTAAGCTCGAGAAGCGCATCATGGATTGGACCGAAGAGGCGCATTTCGCCGTGCAACTCGTCAATGTCACGGGACTTGCAGCGGTACCGACCGTCAGCACATTTGATATTGTCACGCACCTCGAATTTGCAGATGTGTTAGTCTATCGGACGCTTGTGGCTTCCCTCAACATGGCCAAGATTGTTCGACTTGGTGGCGCAGACGCGACGTTTACGCTGCCGACATACCTGTTGCCGCATCACGAACATCTCTTGCCGCCCATTCCGTCGCAAGACGCAAAAGATGCACTAGGCGATGATGTCAGAGATGCAGAGAGCAAGCCTCATCAGGTGCAAAAAGAAGCTGCCCTTGCGCTAGCTGAAAAGGACGCCTGTGAAGTCCAGATGGGTGTGCATGTTCGCCTGCCTGCTGTCCTAGATCAAGAACTTCTCAACTTTGTCATGGCGCTCGTCAAGGCGACCCAGGTGGTTGAATTGGCAAAACAACCGGATATCTTTGATAAAGATCTACGCAAGATGCCGGATATCGGCGCCGCGATTCAAAAAGGTGTCAAAAAGGTACTTGTGGAAGGCATGATGGATGATCACTTGATTGCAAAGCTACTAGGCAAAATCACCAAAAAGCTCGAGACGGCTGAGGGAGATGTCGGTTACTCGGGAGCGTTACCCGTTGCACTTGACGTATATCGACCCAAAAAGAATATTGCATCCAAGTTGCTTGCATAGATAGAGACTGTATTTGTGTACTAATGTAGCCTGCATGCAGAAATGACTCGGACATCTGCCTGATGATCTATCGATCAACACAGGAGACAAAACCTCAGCTTTACATATCGGCGCAACTTGTCTGTTTAAAGAGCTGAGGAATGACTTTGCGCTGTGGCTACAAGGACATGATGATATTCACTTCCACTAAATTCAAATCCGCGTACAGAGCTTCAATTCAGACGAAGTAGTAACTTTGCTCGGAGGATCGTGATAGTAGGTGAGCGCACAAAATTTGTCGGGCACAGATTTATTCAGGCCCTTAGGGTGCTTGGAAAGATCAATCCAGGAAAAGGCTCGGACTCCTTTGCGAATCGTAAACGAATCCTCAGAGAAAATTTTGGCCTACATTTATCAGCTCATGCAGTCAAATTATATCGTGTTACCATTCCGTTGACACCTTTCGGGCATTTCGACTGGATCGCATCCTTAGAGTCTTGAGTAAGGTGACTCGTCGCCGCCATCACAGCAGCTGGTTCGTATGTCCAATTGGAGGGAACGGTCAATGAGGAGAATAGGTCAGAAGCAAAGAACTTCAATGGCTGGTTTGTCAAGTTCTTGCCACAGTAAAAATAAGGGCTTGCATTTAGGTCGAACCCTTCTAGAGGTGTAGCGTTCGTGACAGTGACAGCGATCAAGAAAGACACAAGAGTTGTAAAAGACCACGAATTCATGAAGAATTTCAACAAGACTGACATCTTTTCCTTTGCAGAGAAAACTGCGATGTCCCGTCTTTTATATGGTAACCCGACCCGGAGAAATGGCGTTCCGGCGCAGCTGACAAATTCAATCGTGACTAATGACAAACAAACCACCGCACCTCGGATACCTGATTGATGCAAAGCTTCTGGTAGCGTTCCATTCCTGTCTCGACGTATCTCTAGCCTTGGCGGTGTTATGTTAGCTCAGGGGTTTGCGGTTTTGCGGGAAACATGCGAGCAGTGACGTCACTGACGCGGCTCATCAACAGTTTTAATTTCGCAAGAAATCATTGTGGCCGGACAGATAATACGCTCCGGGTCAGTCGATTCTAAATTTACTTCATTGACGATCTTAAAAAGCTGTAGTCCTAAACTGTTGAAGTAAGATTCAGGTCTGTGCGTGCGCTTCTTGCAGCCTTGTGCGAGCTCGAAATTACCTTTAAGATTTGCAAAGCGAATTGAGTCAAAGACATGGCACGCATACTCACATATAGAACACCCTGCACACAAAATTGACTCAAAGTTCGACGCGATGATCTATCAAGCTGCTGTTGAACAAACAAGAGACTGACCTCAAGTTTACATATCGGCGCCTCTCTTCAGCTGCTGCAACAGTCAAAGAATAGCTTTGTGCTGTAGCTACAATTGCAAACATACGATAGCATTGCCTCACACTAATTTGAATGTCGCGGAATGTCGCGTACAGAGCTTCAAAACGGACTGAGTTGGAACTTGGCTCGAGGGATCGGTGTGGTAGTAGGTGAGCGTACAGAACCTGTCAGGTATAACAGTTTTCCGAGCCTCAGGGTGCTTGGAAAAACTGGTCCAAGAAAACGCTCGAACCCCTTTGCAAATTGTAAACGTCTCGTCAGTAATGATTTGAGCCTAGGTGAGTCAGCTAATGCACTGAAACTGTGTTTTGTCACCACTCCGTTGACACCATCGGGGCATTTTTTTCTGATCTCATCTTGAGAGTCTTGAGCAAGCTCTTTTTTTGCCGTCAACACGGTAGTCGGGTTGTATATCCAAGTGGAGGCAGCGTCCAACGAAGAGAACATAAGAGAGTTAGAGAATCTCAACTCCTGGTTGTTCAAATTTTTGCCACAGACAAAATCCGGGCCTGTTCCGGTCGAGTCCTTCTAGAGGCGTAGTTTTTGCGATGGTAACAGCGATCAAGAAAGAGACCAGACAGACGTACGACCACAACTTCATAAGGAGTTTTGAAACGAGTGACATTCTTTCCTTTCGCAGATAAAATAGGATTCTTCGCCCTTTTAATGCCAATGCATCCCTGACAAATGATGTTTTGCTGCAGCTGAAGAATCCAGCGATGACTATATTTAGTGACAAAGAAACCACCGGGGCTCTGTTACGTGACTGGACGAATCTTGGCGGCGTTTTGCAAGCTCAGGAGATTCGGTCAAATATGCGAGCAGTGCCGTCACAAGCCAGAGCATTCGCGTTTACCTTTATTTACGACCTCATCGAGCTTTAGTCGCAAAGTGGTGAAGCAAGATTCAGGTTTGTGCATACGCTTCTTCACCGTAGCGCGATCGCGAGTTCACCTTTTAGATTTGCAAAGTGAGTTGAGTCAAAGGCACCCACATGCAAACATCACTTTTTGAATGCCTTGCTCGGATGATGGTGGGCTTCCCTTTGCGTGTGTAAGCCAGGGCCTGTAATGAGCTCGTGGACATCTGTGATGGATGCGGTAGCAGCATTGTCATGGTAGATCACCTCGAAGCCAGAAGAAAGCATATACATCGTCCTTGGTTCGCTGAAAGCTAAGGTCTGAAAAGCAAAGTAGAAAAGCGCAAATGACAACACAAGAAACCCTCTTTCATGACGTGGACGATCAGCATTGACACCCACCCGGTCCAGTCAGACCACCCGCCGCCGGCCGACTCAAATCAACGCCACCGCCCGGCCGCGCGCTCGACGCATGACGCTGTCCGCCTGCCCTGTTCGTCGGCTGATCCAGCGGCAACTTCCGTGCCACCGCCTCAAACAACGCCTGTACATTCTCCGCCTCTTTTGCACTCGTCTCAAAAAACAAAAGTCTTGCTTCGTCGGCATAGGCTTGTGCGTCTGCCGTTGCAACAGCGCGCTTATCGGCCAAATCGAGTTTGTTACCGGCGAGGGCAATGACGATGTTGTCTTGCGCTTGGCGTTGAAGTTCCTTGATCCAGGCTTTGGCCTTGTCGAGCGAGGCGGCTTGCGTGATATCGTAGACCACCACGGCGCAATTCGCGTTGCGGTAATACATGGGTGCGAGTGACTTGTATCGTTCTTGACCGGCTGTATCCCTGAAGGTTGTCAGCAGGTGCGCAATAGTGTGGGCGTAAGAAGCGTGACATACCAGATTTCAAACTTGACGGTCGTTTCATCGTCGAGCGCAAGGGTCTGTGTCAAAAACGCGGCACCAATCTAAGCAGTCAGCATCAATCAATCAAGCAAGCTGACTGCGCGCGCCTGCGACGTGATGCGCATGAGCGCGCAATCGTTTGGATGGCCACGTACAGTGGATTCGCGAAAGTCAGAGAACTGGCCCTTGACGAAGCGCATGACGAGTGAGGACTTGCCGACTGCTGATTCGCCAAGCAGAACAAGCTTGAATTGGAATAGCTTTCCTTGGTTGAGCCTGACAGACATCTTGGCTTGTTTGATGGGAATCTAGAGTCTTTGCCTTTGTGAGGTGATGATGCTGCTGCTGCCGTCCTCCGCGTCGTTGCGACCCTAACCCTACGAAAAAAGTTGAAGAGCGACAAGAAGCAAAAGAAGCTATGGGATACTCGAATACTCGACCAAAGACAAGCTCAGGACAAGGGACAAGATGCTTAGAAAGACGGCCCGAGAACGGCGACAGTATCTTCATGCACGGATGCAACAACTACAAGAAGCGCAATTGCATGAGAAGCGCAGTGAAATCAAGCGCGCCCTCGAAAACGATGGCACCAACCTGCGCAAATCGATTCGCGACGACGCCAAGCTCAAGGCAGACTACAAGTTTGACGAAGGCGCCATCGTCGGCGACTTGGATGACGAGTATCGCAACCTCGGCGAGCGCGAACCCAAGGTGCTCATCACCACCTCGCGCGATCCATCGACAAAACTCGGCCAGTTTGCAAAGGAGTTTCGATTGCTCATTCCGAATGCGCAGCGCATCAATCGTGGTAATCACGTTGTGGCGGATATTGCAGGTGCGTGTCGATCCGGCGAGGTGTCAGATCTCATCATCCTGCACGAAACGCGCGGCAAGCCGGATGCGCTCGTCATTTCGCATTTTCCTTATGGACCGACCGTCTCTTTCACGCTGCACAATGTCACGCTACGGCACGATATCGCCAACGTTGGCAGTGTCTCGGAAGCTTACCCAAACCTGATTCTCGAAAACCTCAACTCCAAGCTCGGCGAACGCACCTGTAAAGTCCTCAAAGCGCTATTCCCACCCTCGCCGCCCGTCACGAGCCCGCGCGTCGTGACATTCAGCAACAGTGACGACTACATCTCCTTTCGCAACCATGTGTTTGTCAAGACGAGCGGCAAGGAAGTTGAACTAGCCGAGGTGGGCCCACGGTTTGATATGAAGTTGTATGAAATCAAGTTGGGCACGATTGAGCAAACGGACGCCGATGTCGAGTGGCGACTCAAGCCGTTTCAGAGACATAAGCGTGGTGTCATGGCGATTGAATGATGGACTGCTAATGCCACATTCATCAAGCACATGCCTCGCTGCTCGGCGCAGATCCAGCGCCAGTCCACCGGCTTGCGCACCGGTCTCCCTTGGCGTATGCCTAATTTGATTTTGTTCCGTCAAAAGACTTGTTTCACACGGAAGAGACATCTGCATCGCTGGCTCGTCAACATTGACCACAGTGCGCACGTCATGTTAACATCTGGATCTCGGCAAGCATTGATTTACTTGAGCGCATTCGTCTTGCAGCCGACAAGCGTGTCGCCTCTAGCGCAACGCAAATCACCTGCCGATTTTGAGTGCCCGAAGCCCAAGAGCAATCCACTCGTTGCGCCATTGTTCTCGCATGGCCAGCTTCGAATCTCTCATCAAGCATGTGCCTGGGAGCCGCAAGATCCTGCACAGCTCGATTCACTGGAGCAGCTCTATGACATGGGCTGAAATGGTTCATACGGCGCAGGTACCTGTTGCCTCGCTTGAGGAGCTCCCATGCAGAAGTCAAGCGGCAGCACTTTGATGCCGCCTTTGTGATGGTCTCTGGAGCCAGGTGAGTTTCAACCTTATCGGTGGACTTGACGCTGAAAATTTAAGGAGACTCATAGCAGTCATAGTTTATTCCCTCAGTATGAAAAGATCACCTCTACGTATGAACCTTTCAAATTCGCATCTTTGACACGCCTACCTGAACTACACTTTGGATCGCGGCCGAGTTCGACCACCATGCGCTGTACTAGAGCCGGCAAGTGGCGCTCATGTATCTTGCACGAAATCACGTCCCATCTGATGACCCCTTTCCAGCTTGCTGGCAGGCTGTCGTCGGAGACCTTCTTCATATAAAGTGCAAATGCTCGATTACCAAATAGCAGATGTCTTTGATACTAGCCAACGATGCGAGAGCAACTACAACTGCGCATGATCATGATCGTCTGCCGACGTCCAATCCTCAAAACCATCTTCAAAAACATTGTTGAGTTTGTCAAGTTTCTGCTGCAGCGTTGTCTTTCGAGAGCGCATAAGCTTTTGCCAAGCACGCCATTCGTCATCCTTCAACAACGCCGCATCAAAACGCTTTTTTATGGCCTCCTTGTCAATATTCTCGCCAATCACGACAATTTCCTGGCGACGATCGCCCCACTCGCCTTGAAAATCCTGTTTGACTGCCCGCTTGGCCTCACGAGACAAATTCCAGTCGTCCTCAGGGGTGTTGACAAACCACAAACCACCGCCGCCGATTGTCAACATACAACCTGCCTGACTCCATTCACCCATCTCCAGGGGTCGCGTTGCAAGCCATAAGAAGCCCTTCGATCGCAGCACGCGGCTGAAGACTGGATCAGCACGCTTGCTGGCAAGTCTTGCCTTGGTGTCGAGCTGCGGCTCATGATCTTCATCTTCATTGTTGTTGTCATCAGACTTGCTCTTCTTGGCAACGTGTGCCGATTCAGGGGTATTTGTCTGTGACGAGATGCCAGAATCCGGTTCACCTGCTCCCGAACCATCATCTTCCTCCATGGCCATCTGCTGCACAATGAAAATGTCCTTGATCAAGTTCCAAAGACGTTCAGGCTCAAACGGACGCCTAGCACGATACACAAAGCTGGAAACGTGATACTCTTCAGTCTCGGGAAGCGGAAAGAACTTGAGCTTGCCATCGCGTTGATTGGCCGACATTTCTTGCAGTGACTTGAGCCAGCCAGCGCCCGAGGCAGCTTCGTCAAAGCTGAACTTGTTTGTACCGACAAGTTTGCCAATGTCAACTTTTGAGAACTGAGTGGTAAAGATTTCGGCTGATGGATTGAGTCTGTGGACGAGACGTCGAGCGCGGGACACTTGCTCATCTGAAGCAACATCGCACTTGTTGAGAATAATGACGTTGGCAAACTCAATCTGGTCAACGAGCAGGTCAGTAATGTTGCGCTCATCTTCAGCGGCGATGGCATCAGAGCCGTATCGATCAGACAAGAATTCATCCGTGTCAAAGTTGCTGAAGAGGTTGACGCAATCGACCATCGTGACGCAGGTATCAAGTCGAGCGAGCTTGCTCAAACCGCCAGCGCGCAACAAATCTGCCAGTTTGGGTGCCATTTCTGGAATTTCGACCTCAGTAGAGGTAATAGCCTGAGCTGCAAGGCCTTCTCGGTGTTCGACATCGAGCTGCAACATGGCTTCGCTGAAATCTGTCGTAAAGGTCTCTGCGACTTGGATAGGCTCTGAAATGCCGGTGCTTCTGCTCATTAGATTGACGATTGTCGTGTACAGAACCATACTCGATAACGAGGTAGTCGAATTGATCCTCGTCCGCTAGCTTGGCGACTTCTTCCAACAAGTCCTCGCGCAACGTGCAGCAAATACAGCCATTCTGCATTTCGACAACACGTTCAGGTTGCTGCATCAGTTTGGAACCATGCTTAGCAATCAGGTCGGCGTCAATGTTGATTTCACCCATGTCGTTGATGAGCACCGCGATGCGCAGGCCATGGGTGTTGGATTGCAAGATGTGCTTGAGAAGTGTCGTTTTGCCTGACCCCTGGAAAGTTAGTCATTGTTCCACCAGCGCTCGGAACAGCTGCAGTCGTCTTACAAGAAAGCCCGATAGAAGTGTTACGGGCAGCAGTTTCTCTTTAGGCTCGGGTCCTTTGACAATGTTGCAGCTCATCTTTGTGTATTCTGATTGTCCTTTGGATCCTCTGGGTCATCAAGTGAGCAACTCTTGCAACTTTTGTTGGCACGCAGAAAACGACACCTTTGTGGTAGCTTTGGGCACTGCAGCCGTTTTGTGTGCATAGAGCATTGCATAAGGTTACGCAACCATCAGAGATGATGCAGAAGGGCAAGAGGGGTCCTCACATTATGATCAACAAGAAAGCGTATGCGTGCTCGTGGCTCGCGATCGTGGCCCGTGCGGCGCGAGAGTGCTGACCTATCGATGAGACTCTTCTACAAGGCTGCAGCTGATGAATCACTTGTTCTTATCTAGGTGGTGCAAAAGGCCATGTCACAAGCAAAACCACGTGTAAAGAGCTGAATTCCCAGGCAGTTGAGTCTCGCGGCTGATCAGAACTTGTATGCATACGTTTGGGAACTTGGAAGGTGCATACGAAGCCCTGTGTTCCTGATGCGTTTGACGTGCGGCAAGACCATTGAGGGCCCCATCAGACGTCGCCAGCCATCTGTGGTTTCAGCACTGCTCGACGAATTTCTGATCGTCTATCCCGTGCACCAACCTGGATTTCGTTGCTTTGTTGACATGCGACACGGATTCAGGAGAGTCAACACCACAGGCTCGGGCTATTATTGCTATCCTGGGCGGATCTCCATGCAAGCGCTGCCGTCCGTTCTCTCTGCTCTAACCCCTCATCGCTTACCTTCCATCACCCATCTCCCAACTGGGCCCATCTAAATCTTCCAAAAGGAGTCAGAAAATCATGACTCAACCAGCAAACCGCCAGCCATGCCAGCGAAAGCATAAGAAGACCTCACCACCCGCTCCCCTCCTGATCCTCATACCTACCTTCCAAAAAGCTACCTTCCTCAAACCTGTCTAAGTCTTTCAAGATGAACCAGATTGTTGAAGCAGATACCAAGTGTATTCTTACTCGCGGGGCCCAAGCTGCCCCAACAGTCTGGATGCCTTGGGAGGAGAGATGCGGTTCGGCCGTGGTTTGCATGACTCAAGTTGACTAACGATAGACTTTACACCGGCCTTCTATGGTTTGGCTATGATGAATGGCTCGTTCTTTGCGCTCTCGCAGGTGGATTTGCGTGCTATTGACCTTTCTTTACCAGACTCTTCATCACCCGACTCCTCCGACTCTTCATCCAACTCGCCCTTGTTTGCATCCTCTCCTGCAACCTCCCTCTCTGACTTTCCCACCTTTCCTGACTTTTCTTGCCAATCACAACAAAACCATCCGTACAGCTCCTCGATTGCAAGCAGCGCCGCCGCCTCTTCCTACTCGGTAGGATCCTCGATTTATAGCGGCACCGTGCCAGAACTCAACTTTGAGCAGGCAGGCCTTTGGCATTCAAACATAGCAACGGCATTGCACTCGACCGACTCGATTGTGCTGCCGTGGTGGATCAAGCCGGTGACGGTGACAGCACCGGACGAGATAGCCGACATTGAGGCGCTAGACGAGAGTCTGATGAAGGCGCATTACTTGAGCACGGCTGAAGTCAAGCGGCGTTATGTGCGTGATGTGTATGGCGGTCAGGAGCCAGCAGCTGTCAAGATGGTGGCACGCCAAGGTCGTTTGCCGAAGACCGCCAAGCGCGATATTATCGTTGAATTGGACGAGCCAGCCGATGAAAAGGTGACTCATACGATCGCCACCGCCGCCGCCTTGAATGTAGATGCGCCAAAGAGTGAGACACACAAACACAATAGATGTGCAGAGGCCGCACGAAAGAGTAAGTCGGCGCTCAAAAAGGTGGTGAAAGCAGTCAAAGCCATCAAGCCGAAGAAGACCAAGGCTATTGTTTTGAATACCGGCTGCCAAATGATTGCACCCGCCACGCGGATCCACGAATGGACCGCTTGCCATAGTTTCGGCCATGGATGCCACTGTACAGAACCGTTTCTGTGCCAAGGAGCTGGTCATGCTGAGTCGAGCTTTAGTCAGGAGCAGCGAAAGAAGACGCGCATGATTGATGCTGAGTCGCGACTTGAGAAGTCGTTTGCGGCATTGTGCAAGGGATTGTCCGCTGAAAAGGCGACCGAGTTGACGGCCATCCGCTTCAAAACATTCTGCGCGTCTGTTGCGGATAGAGCATAGATCGGCTCAATATGTTCGCTTCAAGCTGTTCCCGTGTCTGGTCTGTTGCTGCGAGAGCACAGATCTTGCTCAATCACGACCTGTTCATCGGTTTCGCGCATCTCGCTTTGTTTCGTCTTTGTAATTGCTCTTAGTGTTAGCTTGTATTGTTCGATAGACTGTTGTATTGATGCGTACCAAGTGACTGCTAGACGACCTTTGAGAATTGTTGAAAGCAGAAGCTGAGATTACAGAAATAGTCGAATGAAAAATAAGACGGGAGTTTGAGAAACAGGGGCCGGGGTTGACAAATATCAAAGGTTTTGAATGGTGTTTTTGGCTGTTTTTGTGCTTGATAGGAGGTGCCTGGGGATGTTTTATAGATGATCGGAAGGAAAATAGGGCGGCGGATGTATAGGGCGATTTTTGAGCGCGCTAAGGGCTTGTAGCGTGCGTGATTGAGTTTTTTGTCGGCTGATGGCGGATAGATGGTGATGACAGTGGATCGGCCGTTTGTGCTGCTGTGCGCTTTCTGGCAGATTCAATCGAGAAGGTAGAAGACCGAGCAGGTTCCGCTGACGGAGATTGTAGAAGTCGTCGAGAGGATGATGTTGCGAGGATGATACTGCCAGCTTGTCATGCAATGCCGGCGCTTGAATTATCCGCCGCATCGAGAATGATTGAGGTAAAGAGCATGTTGAGCATGATAAAGCCTTGAGTATCATCTGCTTACTGCAGCTGTAGAGATGCGCTGGGTATCTCTTTAGCTTAAGTCGCCGTCCCTGCTGATTTGCCGCCAAAGTGAGATTGTGAAGCCCGGAGTGCACAGTCAATCGCCGCTTGACGAGGTGAAAGATGAAAAGGAAAAGGCCGCGCATGGCAGAGGCCTCCAAAGTTGTGTCGATGCTGCTAGATGCGTCGAGCCTGCATCAACTCCAGGCCGCGACTTGGCGCACATCCCGCAGCGCACACAACGTTGTTCTCGCTCGACAAGACGAGGGGTCGCTTCGAAAGGCTTGTCAGGCATGTCATTGAAATAGATTGAAGCGACCGCGTTTTGGCCCCGAAAGTGCTCGTTACTGCTGCCAGCGCAAAGATCACGCTCGGGAACGTCACAGTAGATCACAAGGGTCAGAAGTTTTCAAGACAAGAGGCAAGACGATCAAGCTGGAAGAGTTAAGGCATGTGTCAGCCAGAAGATTTGAGATGATTTTGAGCGCG